>OZ026524.1:10655308-11210308 GCA_964019695.1 Loripinus fragilis
TGATAATAATGCCAAACTTAAGACCTTGATCCCCTCTAGATAGCTAAAGCTTCATCTGCATCCATACTGGTTTTAAATAATGAGTGAGCAGTGATGGGATTTGTGGACTGTGCGTACGCCTACTAGGCTAATTGGAGCGTTCACTATTGCGACTTAGTGATAAGAAACAGAATCTCATGATTGGCTCAACAGAGACAGGGCTAGATTTATTCTTATCGCATATGTAATTAGTAAAGTAAAGTCTAGACTGAGCCTTCACTGCTCGCACACAAAGCATGGAAGTAGATATAAAACGTATGCTAACATTTAGACATCTCATCCCACTAGGTAGCTGAACCTATATTTGTTTTCATACTTTGTATATATGGACGAGCAGCGACGACTTTAATAGGATTATATGGAAGCTCGGCTTAATTTACGCACTCAATGGTCGTCAATGTGATCAAGAGTGTGAAGAGACTCAACTGGGCCAGCACACGAGATTTGGGTACTTATTCAGAATTACCCAGCATGCAACGAGTCATAAAAGCCTGCATAGTTATCAGGCGCAAAGATTAGTTGCTTGCAAACAACACATTTAAGGCTTAGACCAGCCTGCACAACTGCGCAGTCTGATCAGCACCTTTGTCATTCGCTATCTGTTAAGTAAAGAAACTAGGTCAGGTATCTCTTAATTCTTATTTTGGGTGGGCTTCAACATGATAAAGGCTCTGGCTACACCCCTGGTAATCATTTTCGTCCAATGGCAGAATCTGATTTTTAATTACATTCAAATTGTGGGCCAAAACTTTTTTGTACACAAATATCCATGACGTGTATAAAGATACTGATGACGTGTTTACAAACGTCACTCCATGCACAAGATCCAGCTAAATGTATTTCATTATTCTATGCATCTCACGTGTTTTCATACTGTACTATGCATAATATGCAGGCTCACTGAGAATACATAATCATAACATTCAATTAATCTTACCCTCAGCCAGCATGTACCAGCATATCACAACATTTCAACTAACCTATAAAAAGGTAGAAGGGGAAAGAGTTATACTTCAGTAGGGTAAATGAAAATTTAAGAAAAAGAGAAAATAACTTAAAGGCATCGGAAGGAAAATAGGGAACTTCTTTTGCGAATCCTCTATGAGGTATTCGCTTGATGACAAGACCGCATAAATCTCGTCAAGCACAGTCCAAAAATAGTTGGACATAGTGTGGGTGTGTAAACATAGGATTAAACTAATGTTGATCCACTTACATTAAGAATACGTCAAATATTAATTAGTATGGGTGTTACTTAAGCTGTGTTCAAAGAATTTTGATGTTTGCATATTGTTTCATTATATACTACAACGTGAATTAAAGAAACAAATGTAAAAAATTAAAATCTCTTCTTTTTAGAACGAAACTTCTGTTTTATTTAATTATTAGGTCTGTTTGGACAGTGGGTAATGTCCCTTTACAATTGTTAATTTCTGTTTAGATGTTAACAATACCTGTAGTTTAATGGGCCAGAATAGCCAAGGGGTTTAGTGAGCGTTTCATATAATAAGAACACTCAAAATCTCAAAGTTGCAGGTTCGAATCCTGCTTATGGCTTGAAAAACTAAGAAAAGTTAAAAAAATATTTTTAGTGGTTTTTTTTGTTCATCCTATCTGTCTTTCTTGTTCTAATTGTCAAATCGTCACTTTCAGTACCATATTCTTTATTAGAATAAATACAAGTTCAATACAAGATCTTTGCTTTCCTCTCTACAACAATTCTTATATTATTGTTCTCAAAGATGCAAGGGGTTTTGCCATGTTTGAATCATCCATGGACATGATAACTGCGTAGTCCAAGATCATACCCAGTGATGATCTCTTTTTTGTGACCAAGGACATTGATGTGCTCTTATAGCTTGTTCAGATACTAGCTAGAGCTTATGTTGACAATCTACAGATGGGCACTTCTTAATCTTAGCATGGAGTTCCATGCTTATCTGGGTCTCTCTGTTATCTGTATATGCAGGGTTATCTCATTTCCAACTTCGCAGCTCATAAATAAGCTGGAAATCTATTTACAGACAATGTATCCAGGTTTGCCAAGAATATAATTGGACCAGCTGAAGGGAAAATGATATTGCACATGCGTAGAATCCATCTTTTGACGTGTATGCACAATTATCTAGTGGGCTAGATGTCTTATTGCAGATGCAAATCTACATATTGCACTTTTATACTTTATAAATGCAATCAGCGCTGATTACAGTGAAACTGTGTTGATGCACCTATCAAACCATGCATTCACTGTTTGCCTAAAGTAATTAGTAACAAAATCTCATGAACATGCTCAATTGAGCCAATACACGATATTTTAACCATTATTGGTACATGTGTACTTATTGCATGAGCGAGCAGGGAAGGCTCAGACGAACCTGCACAAATGGGCAGCCTCATCAGAGCCTTCGCTTTTTGCAAACACAATGTGTGGAAGTAGAGTATATCTCACGACGAAACTAAGGTTTTTAGCCCTTCTAATAGCTGAACCTTTTTCTGCAATGATACTTTGTATCATGAACGAGCAGCGATAGCTTTAATGGGACCATGCAAATGCTCAAGTTAATCTGAGCATTCGCTGTTGCGAAAATGTTAAAAGTAACAAAAGCTTATAAATTGGCTCAACAAAGCCAGCACACGCAATGGTGACGAGATTAATACTTATCGCATATGCGAATAGACAAGGTCCAGACGATCCTGTTCAAATGTACAGTCTGAGCCGAACATTCACGATATGGAAGTAGATGTGAAGGCGCAGTCTCGTCAGAGCCTTCGCTGCTCGCACTGAAAAAGTATGGAAGTTGGTGATAATAATGCCAAACTTAAGACCTTGATCCCCTCTAGATAGCTAAAGCTTCATCTGCATCCATACTAGTTTTAAATAATGAGTGAGCAGTGATGGGATTTGTGGACTGTGCGTACGCCTACTAGGCTAATTGGAGCGTTCACTATTGCGACTTAGTGATAAGAAACAGAATCTCATGATTGGCTCAACAGAGACAGGGCTAGATTTATTCTTATCGCATATGTAATTAGTAAAGTAAAGTCTAGACTGAGCCTTCACTGCTCGCACACAAAGCATGGAAGTAGATATAAAACGTATGCTAACATTTAGACATCTCATCCCACTAGGTAGCTGAACCTATATTTGTTTTCATACTTTGTATATATGGACGAGCAGCGACGACTTTAATAGGATTATATGGAAGCTCGGCTTAATTTACGCACTCAATGGTCGTCAATGTGATCAAGAGTGTGAAGAGACTCAACTGGGCCAGCACACGAGATTTGGGTACTTATTCAGAATTACCCAGCATGCAACGAGTCATAAAAGCCTGCATAGTTATCAGGCGCAAAGATTAGTTGCTTGCAAACAACACATTTAAGGCTTAGACCAGCCTGCACAACTGCGCAGTCTGATCAGCACCTTTGTCATTCGCTATCTGTAAAGTAAAGTAACTAGGTCAGGTATCTCTTAATTCTTATTTTGGGTGGGCTTCAACATGATAAAGGCTCTGGCTACACCCCTGGTAATCATTTTCGTCCAATGGCAGAATCTGATTTTTAATTACATTCAAATTGTGGGCCAAAACTTTTTTGTACACAAATATCCATGACGTGTATAAAGATACTGATGACGTGTTTACAAACGTCACTCCATGCACAAGATCCAGCTAAATGTATTTCATTATTCTATGCATCTCACGTGTTTTCATACTGTACTATGCATAATATGCAGGCTCACTGAGAATACATAATCATAACATTCAATTAATCTTACCCTCAGCCAGCATGTACCAGCATATCACAACATTTCAACTAACCTATAAAAAGGTAGAAGGGGAAAGAGTTATACTTCAGTAGGGTAAATGAAAATTTAAGAAAAAGAGAAAATAACTTAAAGGCATCGGAAGGAAAATAGGGAACTTCTTTTGCGAATCCTCTATGAGGTATTCGCTTGATGACAAGACCGCATAAATCTCGTCAAGCACAGTCCAAAAATAGTTGGACATAGTGTGGGTGTGTAAACATAGGATTAAACTAATGTTGATCCACTTACATTAAGAATACGTCAAATATTAATTAGTATGGGTGTTACTTAAGCTGTGTTCAAAGAATTTTGATGTTTGCATATTGTTTCATTATATACTACAACGTGAATTAAAGAAACAAATGTAAAAAATTAAAATCTCTTCTTTTTAGAACGAAACTTCTGTTTTATTTAATTATTAGGTCTGTTTGGACAGTGGGTAATGTCCCTTTACAATTGTTAATTTCTGTTTAGATGTTAACAATACCTGTAGTTTAATGGGCCAGAATAGCCAAGGGGTTTAGTGAGCGTTTCATATAATAAGAACACTCAAAATCTCAAAGTTGCAGGTTCGAATCCTGCTTATGGCTTGAAAAACTAAGAAAAGTTAAAAAAATATTTTTAGTGGTTTTTTTTGTTCATCCTATCTGTCTTTCTTGTTCTAATTGTCAAATCGTCACTTTCAGTACCATATTCTTTATTAGAATAAATACAAGTTCAATACAAGATCTTTGCTTTCCTCTCTACAACAATTCTTATATTATTGTTCTCAAAGATGCAAGGGGTTTTGCCATGTTTGAATCATCCATGGACATGATAACTGCGTAGTCCAAGATCATACCCAGTGATGATCTCTTTTTTGTGACCAAGGACATTGATGTGCTCTTATAGCTTGTTCAGATACTAGCTAGAGCTTATGTTGACAATCTACAGATGGGCACTTCTTAATCTTAGCATGGAGTTCCATGCTTATCTGGGTCTCTCTGTTATCTGTATATGCAGGGTTATCTCATTTCCAACTTCGCAGCTCATAAATAAGCTGGAAATCTATTTACAGACAATGTATCCAGGTTTGCCAAGAATATAATTGGACCAGCTGAAGGGAAAATGATATTGCACATGCGTAGAATCCATCTTTTGACGTGTATGCACAATTATCTAGTGGGCTAGATGTCTTATTGCAGATGCAAATCTACATATTGCACTTTTATACTTTATAAATGCAATCAGCGCTGATTACAGTGAAACTGTGTTGATGCACCTATCAAACCATGCATTCACTGTTTGCCTAAAGTAATTAGTAACAAAATCTCATGAACATGCTCAATTGAGCCAATACACGATATTTTAACCATTATTGGTACATGTGTACTTATTGCATGAGCGAGCAGGGAAGGCTCAGACGAACCTGCACAAATGGGCAGCCTCATCAGAGCCTTCGCTTTTTGCAAACACAATGTGTGGAAGTAGAGTATATCTCACGACGAAACTAAGGTTTTTAGCCCTTCTAATAGCTGAACCTTTTTCTGCAATGATACTTTGTATCATGAACGAGCAGCGATAGCTTTAATGGGACCATGCAAATGCTCAAGTTAATCTGAGCATTCGCTGTTGCGAAAATGTTAAAAGTAACAAAAGCTTATAAATTGGCTCAACAAAGCCAGCACACGCAATGGTGACGAGATTAATACTTATCGCATATGCGAATAGACAAGGTCCAGACGATCCTGTTCAAATGTACAGTCTGAGCCGAACATTCACGATATGGAAGTAGATGTGAAGGCGCAGTCTCGTCAGAGCCTTCGCTGCTCGCACTGAAAAAGTATGGAAGTTGGTGATAATAATGCCAAACTTAAGACCTTGATCCCCTCTAGATAGCTAAAGCTTCATCTGCATCCATACTGGTTTTAAATAATGAGTGAGCAGTGATGGGATTTGTGGACTGTGCGTACGCCTACTAGGCTAATTGGAGCGTTCACTATTGCGACTTAGTGATAAGAAACAGAATCTCATGATTGGCTCAACAGAGACAGGGCTAGATTTATTCTTATCGCATATGTAATTAGTAAAGTAAAGTCTAGACTGAGCCTTCACTGCTCGCACACAAAGCATGGAAGTAGATATAAAACGTATGCTAACATTTAGACATCTCATCCCACTAGGTAGCTGAACCTATATTTGTTTTCATACTTTGTATATATGGACGAGCAGCGACGACTTTAATAGGATTATATGGAAGCTCAGCTTAATTTACGCACTCAATGGTCGTCAATGTGATCAAGAGTGTGAAGAGACTCAACTGGGCCAGCACACGAGATTTGGGTACTTATTCAGAATTACCCAGCATGCAACGAGTCATAAAAGCCTGCATAGTTATCAGGCGCAAAGATTAGTTGCTTGCAAACAACACATTTAAGGCTTAGACCAGCCTGCACAACTGCGCAGTCTGATCAGCACCTTTGTCATTCGCTATCTGTTAAGTAAAGTAACTAGGTCAGGTATCTCTTAATTCTTATTTTGGGTGGGCTTCAACATGATAAAGGCTCTGGCTACACCCCTGGTAATCATTTTCGTCCAATGGCAGAATCTGATTTTTAATTACATTCAAATTGTGGGCCAAAACTTTTGTGTACACAAATATCCATGACGTGTATAAAGATACTGATGACGTGTTTACAAACGTCACTCCATGCACAAGATCCAGCTAAATGTATTTCATTATTCTATGCATCTCACGTGTTTTCATACTGTACTATGCATAATATGCAGGCTCACTGAGAATACATAATCATAACATTCAATTAATCTTACCCTCAGCCAGCATGTACCAGCATATCACAACATTTCAACTAACCTATAAAAAGGTAGAAGGGGAAAGAGTTATACTTCAGTAGGGTAAATGAAAATTTAAGAAAAAGAGAAAATAACTTAAAGGCATCGGAAGGAAAATAGGGAACTTCTTTTGCGAATCCTCTATGAGGTATTCGCTTGATGACAAGACCGCATAAATCTCGTCAAGCACAGTCCAAAAATAGTTGGACATAGTGTGGGTGTGTAAACATAGGATTAAACTAATGTTGATCCACTTACATTAAGAATACGTCAAATATTAATTAGTATGGGTGTTACTTAAGCTGTGTTCAAAGAATTTTGATGTTTGCATATTGTTTCATTATATACTACAACGTGAATTAAAGAAACAAATGTAAAAAATTAAAATCTCTTCTTTTTAGAACGAAACTTCTGTTTTATTTAATTATTAGGTCTGTTTGGACAGTGGGTAATGTCCCTTTACAATTGTTAATTTCTGTTTAGATGTTAACAATACCTGTAGTTTAATGGGCCAGAATAGCCAAGGGGTTTAGTGAGCGTTTCATATAATAAGAACACTCAAAATCTCAAAGTTGCAGGTTCGAATCCTGCTTATGGCTTGAAAAACTAAGAAAAGTTAAAAAAATATTTTTAGTGGTTTTTTTGTTCATCCCATCTGTCTTTCTTGTTCTAATTGTCAAATCGTCACTTTCAGTACCATATTCTTTATTAGAATAAATACAAGTTCAATACAAGATCTTTGCTTTCCTCTCTACAACAATTCTTATATTATTGTTCTCAAAGATGCAAGGGGTTTTGCCATGTTTGAATCATCCATGGACATGATAACTGCGTAGTCCAAGATCATACCCAGTGATGATCTCTTTTTTGTGACCAAGGACATTGATGTGCTCTTATAGCTTGTTCAGATACTAGCTAGAGCTTATGTTGACAATCTACAGATGGGCACTTCTTAATCTTAGCATGGAGTTCCATGCTTATCTGGGTCTCTCTGTTATCTGTATATGCAGGGTTATCTCATTTCCAACTTCGCAGCTCATACATAAGCTGGAAATCTATTTACAGACAATGTATCCAGGTTTGCCAAGAATATAATTGGACCAGCTGAAGGGAAAATGATATTGCACATGCGTAGAATCCATCTTTTGACGTGTATGCACAATTATCTAGTGGGCTAGATGTCTTATTGCAGATGCAAATCTACATATTGCACTTTTATACTTTATAAATGCAATCAGCGCTGATTACAGTGAAACTGTGTTGATGCACCTATCAAACCATGCATTCACTGTTTGCCTAAAGTAATTAGTAACAAAATCTCATGAACATGCTCAATTGAGCCAATACACGATATTTTAACCATTATTGGTACATGTGTACTTATTGCATGAGCGAGCAGGGAAGGCTCAGACGAACCTGCACAAATGGGCAGCCTCATCAGAGCCTTCGCTTTTTGCAAACACAATGTGTGGAAGTAGAGTATATCTCACGACGAAACTAAGGTTTTTAGCCCTTCTAATAGCTGAACCTTTTTCTGCAATGATACTTTGTATCATGAACGAGCAGCGATAGCTTTAATGGGACCATGCAAATGCTCAAGTTAATCTGAGCATTCGCTGTTGCGAAAATGTTAAAAGTAACAAAAGCTTATAAATTGGCTTAACAAAGCCAGCACACGCAATGGTGACGAGATTAATACTTATCGCATATGCGAATAGACAAGGTCCAGACGATCCTGTTCAAATGTACAGTCTGAGCCGAACATTCACGATATGGAAGTAGATGTGAAGGCGCAGTCTCGTCAGAGCCTTCGCTGCTCGCACTGAAAAAGTATGGAAGTTGGTGATAATATCATGCCAAACTTAAGACCTTGATCCCCTCTAGATAGCTAAAGCTTCATCTGCATCCATACTGGTTTTAAATAATGAGTGAGCAGTGATGGGATTTGTGGACTGTGCGTACGCCTACTAGGCTAATTGGAGCGTTCACTATTGCGACTTAGTGATAAGAAACAGAATCTCATGATTGGCTCAACAGAGACAGGGCTAGATTTATTCTTATCGCATATGTAATTAGTAAAGTAAAGTCTAGACTGAGCCTTCACTGCTCGCACACAAAGCATGGAAGTAGATATAAAACGTATGCTAACATTTAGACATCTCATCCCACTAGGTAGCTGAACCTATATTTGTTTTCATACTTTGTATATATGGACGAGCAGCGACGACTTTAATAGGATTATATGGAAGCTCGGCTTAATTTACGCACTCAATGGTCGTCAATGTGATCAAGAGTGTGAAGAGACTCAACTGGGCCAGCACACGAGATTTGGGTACTTATTCAGAATTACCCAGCATGCAACGAGTCATAAAAGCCTGCATAGTTATCAGGCGCAAAGATTAGTTGCTTGCAAACAACACATTTAAGGCTTAGACCAGCCTGCACAACTGCGCAGTCTGATCAGCACCTTTGTCATTCGCTATCTGTTAAGTAAAGTAACTAGGTCAGGTATCTCTTAATTCTTATTTTGGGTGGGCTTCAACATGATAAAGGCTCTGGCTACACCCCTGGTAATCATTTTCGTCCAATGGCAGAATCTGATTTTTAATTACATTCAAATTGTGGGCCAAAACTTTTGTGTACACAAATATCCATGACGTGTATAAAGATACTGATGACGTGTTTACAAACGTCACTCAATGCACAAGATCCAGCTAAATGTATTTCATTATTCTATGCATCTCACGTGTTTTCATACTGTACTATGCATAATATGCAGGCTCACTGAGAATACATAATCATAACATTCAATTAATCTTACCCTCAGCCAGCATGTACCAGCATATCACATCATTTCAACTAACCTATAAAAAGGTAGAAGGGTAAAGAGTTATACTTCTGTAGGGTAAATGAAAATTTAAGAAAAAGAGAAAATAACTTAAGGGCATCGGAAGGAAAATAGGGAACTTCTTTTGCAAATCCTCTATGAGGTATTCGCTTGATGACAAGACCGCATAAATCTCGTCAAGCACAGTCCAAAAATAGTTGGACATAGTGTGGGTGTGTAAACATAGGATTAAACTAATGTTGATCCACTTACATTAAGAATACGTCAAATATTAATTAGTATGGGTGTTACTTAAGCTGTGTTCAAAGAATTTTGATGTTTGCATATTGTTTCATTATATATTACAACGTGAATTAAAGAAACAAATGTAAAAAATTAAAATCTCTTCTTTTTAGAACGAAACTTCTGTTTTATTTAATTATTAGGTCTGTTTGGACAGTGGGTAATGTCCCTTTACAATTGTTAATTTCTGTTTAGATGTTAACAATACCTGTAGTTTAATGGGCCAGAATAGCCAAGGGGTTTAGTGAGCGTTTCATATAATAAGAACACTCAAAATCTCAAAGTTGCAGGTTCGAATCCTGCTTATGGCTTGAAAAACTAAGAAAAGTTAAAAAAATATTTTTAGTGTTTTTTTTTTGTTCATCCTATCTGTCTTTCTTGTTCTAATTGTCAAATCGTCACTTTCAGTACCATATTCTTTATTAGAATAAATACAAGTTCAATACAAGATCTTTGCTTTCCTCTCTACAACAATTCTTATATTATTGTTCTCAAAGATGCAAGGGGTTTTGCCATGTTTGAATCATCCATGGACATGATAACTGTGTAGTCCAAGATCATACCCAGTGATGATCTCTTTTTTGTGACCAAGGACATTGATGTGCTCTTATAGCTTGTTCAGATACTAGCTAGAGCTTATGTTGACAATCTACAGATGGGCACTTCTTAATCTTAGCATGGAGTTCCATGCTTATCTGGGTCTCTCTGTTATCTGTATATGCAGGGTTATCTCATTTCCAACTTCGCAGCTCATACATAAGCTGGAAATCTATTTACAGACAATGTATCCAGGTTTGCCAAGAATATAATTGGACCAGCTGAAGGGAAATGATATTGCACATGCGTAGAATCCATCTTTTGACGTGTATGCACAATTATCTAGTGGGCTAGATGTCTTATTGCAGATGCAAATCTACATATTGCACTTTTATACTTTATAAATGCAATCAGCGCTGATTACAGTGAAACTGTGTTGATGCACCTATCAAACCATGCATTCACTGTTTGCCTAAAGTAATTAGTAACAAAATCTCATGAACATGCTTAATTGAGCCAATACACGATATTTTAACCATTATTGGTACATGTGTACTTATTGCATGAGCGAGCAGGGAAGGCTCAGACGAACCTGCACAAATGGGCAGCCTCATCAGAGCCTTCGCTTTTTGCAAACACAATGTGTGGAAGTAGAGTATATCTCACGACGAAACTAAGGTTTTTAGCCCTTCTAATAGCTGAACCTTTTTCTGCAATGATACTTTGTATCATGAACGAGCAGCGATAGCTTTAATGGGACCATGCAAATGCTCAAGTTAATCTGAGCATTCGCTGTTGCGAAAATGTTAAAAGTAACAAAAGCTTATAAATTGGCTCAACAAAGCCAGCACACGCAATGGTGACGAGATTAATACTTATCGCATATGCGAATAGACAAGGTCCAGACGATCCTGTTCAAATGTACAGTCTGAGCCGAACATTCACGATATGGAAGTAGATGTGAAGGCGCAGTCTCGTCAGAGCCTTCGCTGCTCGCACTGAAAAAGTATGGAAGTTGGTGATAATATCATGCCAAACTTAAGACCTTGATCCCCTCTAGATAGCTAAAGCTTCATCTGCATCCATACTGGTTTTAAATAATGAGTGAGCAGTGATGGGATTTGTGGACTGTGCGTACGCCTACTAGGCTAATTGGAGCGTTCACTATTGCGACTTAGTGATAAGAAACAGAATCTCATGATTGGCTCAACAGAGACAGGGCTAGATTTATTCTTATCGCATATGTAATTAGTAAAGTAAAGTCTAGACTGAGCCTTCACTGCTCGCACACAAAGCATGGAAGTAGATATAAAACGTATGCTAACATTTAGACATCTCATCCCACTAGGTAGCTGAACCTATATTTGTTTTCATACTTTGTATATATGGACGAGCAGCGACGACTTTAATAGGATTATATGGAAGCTCGGCTTAATTTACGCACTCAATGGTCGTCAATGTGATCAAGAGTGTGAAGAGACTCAACTGGGCCAGCACACGAGATTTGGGTACTTATTCAGAATTACCCAGCATGCAACGAGTCATAAAAGCCTGCATAGTTATCAGGCGCAAAGATTAGTTGCTTGCAAACAACACATTTAAGGCTTAGACCAGCCTGCACAACTGCGCAGTCTGATCAGCACCTTTGTCATTCGCTATCTGTTAAGTAAAGTAACTAGGTCAGGTATCTCTTAATTCTTATTTTGGGTGGGCTTCAACATGATAAAGGCTCTGGCTACACCCCTGGTAATCATTTTCGTCCAATGGCAGAATCTGATTTTTAATTACATTCAAATTGTGGGCCAAAACTTTTGTGTACACAAATATCCATGACGTGTATAAAGATACTGATGACGTGTTTACAAACGTCACTCCATGCACAAGATCCAGCTAAATGTATTTCATTATTCTATGCATCTCACGTGTTTTCATACTGTACTATGCATAATATGCAGGCTCACTGAGAATACATAATCATAACATTCAATTAATCTTACCCTCAGCCAGCATGTACCAGCATATCACATCATTTCAACTAACCTATAAAAAGGTAGAAGGGGAAAGAGTTATACTTCTGTAGGGTAAATGAAAATTTAAGAAAAAGAGAAAATAACTTAAGGGCATCGGAAGGAAAATAGGGAACTTCTTTTGCGAATCCTCTATGAGGTATTCGCTTGATGACAAGACCGCATAAATCTCGTCAAGCACAGTCCAAAAATAGTTGGACATAGTGTGGGTGTGTAAACATAGGATTAAACTAATGTTGATCCACTTACATTAAGAACACGTCAAATATTAATTAGTATGGGTGTTACTTAAGCTGTGTTCAAAGAATTTTGATGTTTGCATATTGTTTCATTATATACTACAACGTGAATTAAAGAAACAAATGTAAAAAATTAAAATCTCTTCTTTTTAGAACGAAACTTCTGTTTTATTTAATTATTAGGTCTGTTTGGACAGTGGGTAATGTCCCTTTACAATTGTTAATTTCTGTTTAGATGTTAACAATACCTGTAGTTTAATGGGCCAGAATAGCCAAGGGGTTTAGTGAGCGTTTCATATAATAAGAACACTCAAAATCTCAAAGTTGCAGGTTCGAATCCTGCTTATGGCTTGAAAAACTAAGAAAAGTTAAAAAAATAATTTTAGTGGTTTTTTTTGTTCATCCTATCTGTCTTTCTTGTTCTAATTGTCAAATCGTCACTTTCAGTACCATATTCTTTATTAGAATAAATACAAGTTCAATACAAGATCTTTGCTTTCCTCTCTACAACAATTCTTATATTATTGTTCTCAAAGATGCAAGGGGTTTTGCCATGTTTGAATCATCCATGGACATGATAACTGCGTAGTCCAAGATCATACCCAGTGATGATCTCTTTTTTGTGACCAAGGACATTGATGTGCTCTTATAGCTTGTTCAGATACTAGCTAGAGCTTATGTTGACAATCTACAGATGGGCACTTCTTAATCTTAGCATGGAGTTCCATGCTTATCTGGGTCTCTCTGTTATCTGTATATGCAGGGTTATCTCATTTCCAACTTCGCAGCTCATACATAAGCTGGAAATCTATTTACAGACAATGTATCCAGGTTTGCCAAGAATATAATTGGACCAGCTGAAGGGAAAATGATATTGCACATGCGTAGAATCCATCTTTTGACGTGTATGCACAATTATCTAGTGGGCTAGATGTCTTATTGCAGATGCAAATCTACATATTGCACTTTTATACTTTATAAATGCAATCAGCGCTGATTACAGTGAAACTGTGTTGATGCACCTATCAAACCATGCATTCACTGTTTGCCTAAAGTAATTAGTAACAAAATCTCATGAACATGCTTAATTGAGCCAATACACGATATTTTAACCATTATTGGTACATGTGTACTTATTGCATGAGCGAGCAGGGAAGGCTCAGACGAACCTGCACAAATGGGCAGCCTCATCAGAGCCTTCGCTTTTTGCAAACACAATGTGTGGAAGTAGAGTATATCTCACGACGAAACTAAGGTTTTTAGCCCTTCTAATAGCTGAACCTTTTTCTGCAATGATACTTTGTATCATGAACGAGCAGCGATAGCTTTAATGGGACCATGCAAATGCTCAAGTTAATCTGAGCATTCGCTGTTGCGAAAATGTTAAAAGTAACAAAAGCTTATAAATTGGCTCAACAAAGCCAGCACACGCAATGGTGACGAGATTAATACTTATCGCATATGCGAATAGACAAGGTCCAGACGATCCTGTTCAAATGTACAGTCTGAGCCGAACATTCACGATATGGAAGTAGATGTGAAGGCGCAGTCTCGTCAGAGCCTTCGCTGCTCGCACTGAAAAAGTATGGAAGTTGGTGATAATAATGCCAAACTTAAGACCTTGATCCCCTCTAGATAGCTAAAGCTTCATCTGCATCCATACTGGTTTTAAATAATGAGTGAGCAGTGATGGGATTTGTGGACTGTGCGTACGCCTACTAGGCTAATTGGAGCGTTCACTATTGCGACTTAGTGATAAGAAACAGAATCTCATGATTGGCTCAACAGAGACAGGGCTAGATTTATTCTTATCGCATATGTAATTAGTAAAGTAAAGTCTAGACTGAGCCTTCACTGCTCGCACACAAAGCATGGAAGTAGATATAAAACGTATGCTAACATTTAGACATCTCATCCCACTAGGTAGCTGAACCTATATTTGTTTTCATACTTTGTATATATGGACGAGCAGCGACGACTTTAATAGGATTATATGGAAGCTCGGCTTAATTTACGCACTCAATGGTCGTCAATGTGATCAAGAGTGTGAAGAGACTCAACTGGGCCAGCACACGAGATTTGGGTACTTATTCAGAATTACCCAGCATGCAACGAGTCATAAAAGCCTGCATAGTTATCAGGCGCAAAGATTAGTTGCTTGCAAACAACACATTTAAGGCTTAGACCAGCCTGCACAACTGCGCAGTCTGATCAGCACCTTTGTCATTCGCTATCTGTTAAGTAAAGTAACTAGGTCAGGTATCTCTTAATTCTTATTTTGGGTGGGCTTCAACATGATAAAGGCTCTGGCTACACCCCTGGTAATCATTTTCGTCCAATGGCAGAATCTGATTTTTAATTACATTCAAATTGTGGGCCAAAACTTTTGTGTACACAAATATCCATGACGTGTATAAAGATACTGATGACGTGTTTACAAACGTCACTCCATGCACAAGATCCAGCTAAATGTATTTCATTATTCTATGCATCTCACGTGTTTTCATACTGTACTATGCATAATATGCAGGCTCACTGAGAATACATAATCATAACATTCAATTAATCTTACCCTCAGCCAGCATGTACCAGCATATCACATCATTTCAACTAACCTATAAAAAGGTAGAAGGGGAAAGAGTTATACTTCAGTAGGGTAAATGAAAATTTAAGAAAAAGAGAAAATAACTTAAGGGCATCGGAAGGAAAATAGGGAACTTCATTTGCGAATCCTCTATGAGGTATTCGCTTGATGACAAGACCGCATAAATCTCGTCAAGCACAGTCCAAAAATAGTTGGACATAGTGTGGGTGTGTAAACATAGGATTAAACTAATGTTGATCCACTTACATTAAGAATACGTCAAATATTAATTAGTATGGGTGTTACTTAAGCTGTGTTCAAAGAATTTTGATGTTTGCATATTGTTTCATTATATACTACAACGTGAATTAAAGAAACAAATGTAAAAAATTAAAATCTCTTCTTTTTAGAACGAAACTTCTGTTTTATTTAATTATTAGGTCTGTTTGGACAGTGGGTAATGTCCCTTTACAATTGTTAATTTCTGTTTAGATGTTAACAATACCTGTAGTTTAATGGGCCAGAATAGCCAAGGGGTTTAGTGAGCGTTTCATATAATAAGAACACTCAAAATCTCAAAGTTGCAGGTTCGAATCCTGCTTATGGCTTGAAAAACTAAGAAAAGTTAAAAAAATATTTTTAGTGTTTTTTTTTGTTCATCCTATCTGTCTTTCTTGTTCTAATTGTCAAATCGTCACTTTCAGTACCATATTCTTTATTAGAATAAATACAAGTTCAATACAAGATCTTTGCTTTCCTCTCTACAACAATTCTTATATTATTGTTCTCAAAGATGCAAGGGGTTTTGCCATGTTTGAATCATCCATGGACATGATAACTGCGTAGTCCAAGATCATACCCAGTGATGATCTCTTTTTTGTGACCAAGGACATTGATGTGCTCTTATAGCTTGTTCAGATACTAGCTAGAGCTTATGTTGACAATCTACAGATGGGCACTTCTTAATCTTAGCATGGAGTTCCATGCTTATCTGGGTCTCTCTGTTATCTGTATATGCAGGGTTATCTCATTTCCAACTTCGCAGCTCATACATAAGCTGGAAATCTATTTACAGACAATGTATCCAGGTTTGCCAAGAATATAATTGGACCAGCTGAAGGGAAAATGATATTGCACATGCGTAGAATCCATCTTTTGACGTGTATGCACAATTATCTAGTGGGCTAGATGTCTTATTGCAGATGCAAATCTACATATTGCACTTTTATACTTTATAAATGCAATCAGCGCTGATTACAGTGAAACTGTGTTGATGCACCTATCAAACCATGCATTCACTGTTTGCCTAAAGTAATTAGTAACAAAATCTCATGAACATGCTTAATTGAGCCAATACACGATATTTTAACCATTATTGGTACATGTGTACTTATTGCATGAGCGAGCAGGGAAGGCTCAGACGAACCTGCACAAATGGGCAGCCTCATCAGAGCCTTCGCTTTTTGCAAACACAATGTGTGGAAGTAGAGTATATCTCACGACGAAACTAAGGTTTTTAGCCCTTCTAATAGCTGAACCTTTTTCTGCAATGATACTTTGTATCATGAACGAGCAGCGATAGCTTTAATGGGACCATGCAAATGCTCAAGTTAATCTGAGCATTCGCTGTTGCGAAAATGTTAAAAGTAACAAAAGCTTATAAATTGGCTCAACAAAGCCAGCACACGCAATGGTGACGAGATTAATACTTATCGCATATGCGAATAGACAAGGTCCAGACGATCCTGTTCAAATGTACAGTCTGAGCCGAACATTCACGATATGGAAGTAGATGTGAAGGCGCAGTCTCGTCAGAGCCTTCGCTGCTCGCACTGAAAAAGTATGGAAGTTGGTGATAATAATGCCAAACTTAAGACCTTGATCCCCTCTAGATAGCTAAAGCTTCATCTGCATCCATACTGGTTTTAAATAATGAGTGAGCAGTGATGGGATTTGTGGACTGTGCGTACGCCTACTAGGCTAATTGGAGCGTTCACTATTGCGACTTAGTGATAAGAAACAGAATCTCATGATTGGCTCAACAGAGACAGGGCTAGATTTATTCTTATCGCATATGTAATTAGTAAAGTAAAGTCTAGACTGAGCCTTCACTGCTCGCACACAAAGCATGGAAGTAGATATAAAACGTATGCTAACATTTAGACATCTCATCCCACTAGGTAGCTGAACCTATATTTGTTTTCATACTTTGTATATATGGACGAGCAGCGACGACTTTAATAGGATTATATGGAAGCTCGGCTTAATTTACGCACTCAATGGTCGTCAATGTGATCAAGAGTGTGAAGAGACTCAACTGGGCCAGCACACGAGATTTGGGTACTTATTCAGAATTACCCAGCATGCAACGAGTCATAAAAGCCTGCATAGTTATCAGGCGCAAAGATTAGTTGCTTGCAAACAACACATTTAAGGCTTAGACCAGCCTGCACAACTGCGCAGTCTGATCAGCACCTTTGTCATTCGCTATCTGTTAAGTAAAGTAACTAGGTCAGGTATCTCTTAATTCTTATTTTGGGTGGGCTTCAACATGATAAAGGCTCTGGCTACACCCCTGGTAATCATTTTCGTCCAATGGCAGAATCTGATTTTTAATTACATTCAAATTGTGGGCCAAAACTTTTGTGTACACAAATATCCATGACGTGTATAAAGATACTGATGACGTGTTTACAAACGTCACTCCATGCACAAGATCCAGCTAAATGTATTTCATTATTCTATGCATCTCACGTGTTTTCATACTGTACTATGCATAATATGCAGGCTCACTGAGAATACATAATCATAACATTCAATTAATCTTACCCTCAGCCAGCATGTACCAGCATATCACATCATTTCAACTAACCTATAAAAAGGTAGAAGGGGAAAGAGTTATACTTCAGTAGGGTAAATGAAAATTTAAGAAAAAGAGAAAATAACTTAAGGGCATCGGAAGGAAAATAGGGAACTTCTTTTGCGAATCCTCTATGAGGTATTCGCTTGATGACAAGACCGCATAAATCTCGTCAAGCACAGTCCAAAAATAGTTGGACATAGTGTGGGTGTGTAAACATAGGATTAAACTAATGTTGATCCACTTACATTAAGAATACGTCAAATATTAATTAGTATGGGTGTTACTTAAGCTGTGTTCAAAGAATTTTGATGTTTGCATATTGTTTCATTATATACTACAACGTGAATTAAAGAAACAAATGTAAAAAATTAAAATCTCTTCTTTTTAGAACGAAACTTCTGTTTTATTTAATTATTAGGTCTGTTTGGACAGTGGGTAATGTCCCTTTACAATTGTTAATTTCTGTTTAGATGTTAACAATACCTGTAGTTTAATGGGCCAGAATAGCCAAGGGGTTTAGTGAGCGTTTCATATAATAAGAACACTCAAAATCTCAAAGTTGCAGGTTCGAATCCTGCTTATGGCTTGAAAAACTAAGAAAAGTTAAAAAAATAATTTTAGTGGTTTTTTTTGTTCATCCTATCTGTCTTTCTTGTTCTAATTGTCAAATCGTCACTTTCAGTACCATATTCTTTATTAGAATAAATACAAGTTCAATACAAGATCTTTGCTTTCCTCTCTACAACAATTCTTATATTATTGTTCTCAAAGATGCAAGGGGTTTTGCCATGTTTGAATCATCCATGGACATGATAACTGCGTAGTCCAAGATCATACCCAGTGATGATCTCTTTTTTGTGACCAAGGACATTGATGTGCTCTTATAGCTTGTTCAGATACTAGCTAGAGCTTATGTTGACAATCTACAGATGGGCACTTCTTAATCTTAGCATGGAGTTCCATGCTTATCTGGGTCTCTCTGTTATCTGTATATGCAGGGTTATCTCATTTCCAACTTCGCAGCTCATACATAAGCTGGAAATCTATTTACAGACAATGTATCCAGGTTTGCCAAGAATATAATTGGACCAGCTGAAGGGAAAATGATATTGCACATGCGTAGAATCCATCTTTTGACGTGTATGCACAATTATCTAGTGGGCTAGATGTCTTATTGCAGATGCAAATCTACATATTGCACTTTTATACTTTATAAATGCAATCAGCGCTGATTACAGTGAAACTGTGTTGATGCACCTATCAAACCATGCATTCACTGTTTGCCTAAAGTAATTAGTAACAAAATCTCATGAACATGCTTAATTGAGCCAATACACGATATTTTAACCATTATTGGTACATGTGTACTTATTGCATGAGCGAGCAGGGAAGGCTCAGACGAACCTGCACAAATGGGCAGCCTCATCAGAGCCTTCGCTTTTTGCAAACACAATGTGTGGAAGTAGAGTATATCTCACGACGAAACTAAGGTTTTTAGCCCTTCTAATAGCTGAACCTTTTTCTGCAATGATACTTTGTATCATGAACGAGCAGCGATAGCTTTAATGGGACCATGCAAATGCTCAAGTTAATCTGAGCATTCGCTGTTGCGAAAATGTTAAAAGTAACAAAAGCTTATAAATTGGCTCAACAAAGCCAGCACACGCAATGGTGACGAGATTAATACTTATCGCATATGCGAATAGACAAGGTCCAGACGATCCTGTTCAAATGTACAGTCTGAGCCGAACATTCACGATATGGAAGTAGATGTGAAGGCGCAGTCTCGTCAGAGCCTTCGCTGCTCGCACTGAAAAAGTATGGAAGTTGGTGATAATATCATGCCAAACTTAAGACCTTGATCCCCTCTAGATAGCTAAAGCTTCATCTGCATCCATACTGGTTTTAAATAATGAGTGAGCAGTGATGGGATTTGTGGACTGTGCGTACGCCTACTAGGCTAATTGGAGCGTTCACTATTGCGACTTAGTGATAAGAAACAGAATCTCATGATTGGCTCAACAGAGACAGGGCTAGATTTATTCTTATCGCATATGTAATTAGTAAAGTAAAGTCTAGACTGAGCCTTCACTGCTCGCACACAAAGCATGGAAGTAGATATAAAACGTATGCTAACATTTAGACATCTCATCCCACTAGGTAGCTGAACCTATATTTGTTTTCATACTTTGTATATATGGACGAGCAGCGACGACTTTAATAGGATTATATGGAAGCTCGGCTTAATTTACGCACTCAATGGTCGTCAATGTGATCAAGAGTGTGAAGAGACTCAACTGGGCCAGCACACGAGATTTGGGTACTTATTCAGAATTACCCAGCATGCAACGAGTCATAAAAGCCTGCATAGTTATCAGGCGCAAAGATTAGTTGCTTGCAAACAACACATTTAAGGCTTAGACCAGCCTGCACAACTGCGCAGTCTGATCAGCACCTTTGTCATTCGCTATCTGTTAAGTAAAGTAACTAGGTCAGGTATCTCTTAATTCTTATTTTGGGTGGGCTTCAACATGATAAAGGCTCTGGCTACACCCCTGGTAATCATTTTCGTCCAATGGCAGAATCTGATTTTTAATTACATTCAAATTGTGGGCCAAAACTTTTGTGTACACAAATATCCATGACGTGTATAAAGATACTGATGACGTGTTTACAAACGTCACTCCATGCACAAGATCCAGCTAAATGTATTTCATTATTCTATGCATCTCACGTGTTTTCATACTGTACTATGCATAATATGCAGGCTCACTGAGAATACATAATCATAACATTCAATTAATCTTACCCTCAGCCAGCATGTACCAGCATATCACATCATTTCAACTAACCTATAAAAAGGTAGAAGGGGAAAGAGTTATACTTCAGTAGGGTAAATGAAAATTTAAGAAAAAGAGAAAATAACTTAAGGGCATCGGAAGGAAAATAGGGAACTTCTTTTGCGAATCCTCTATGAGGTATTCGCTTGATGACAAGACCGCATAAATCTCGTCAAGCACAGTCCAAAAATAGTTGGACATAGTGTGGGTGTGTAAACATAGGATTAAACTAATGTTGATCCACTTACATTAAGAATACGTCAAATATTAATTAGTATGGGTGTTACTTAAGCTGTGTTCAAAGATTTTTGATGTTTGCATATTGTTTCATTATATACTACAACGTGAATTAAAGAAACAAACGTAAAAAATTAAAATCTCTTCTTTTTAGAACGAAACTTCTGTTTTATTTAATTATTAGGTCTGTTTGGACAGTGGGTAATGTCCCTTTACAATTGTTAATTTCTGTTTAGATGTTAACAATACCTGTAGTTTAATGGGCCAGAATAGCCAAGGGGTTTAGTGAGCGTTTCATATAATAAGAACACTCAAAATCTCAAAGTTGCAGGTTCGAATCCTGCTTATGGCTTGAAAAACTAAGAAAAGTTAAAAAAAATATTTTTAGTGGTTTTTTTTGTTCATCCTATCTGTCTTTCTTGTTCTAATTGTCAAATCGTCACTTTCAGTACCATATTCTTTATTAGAATAAATACAAGTTCAATACAAGATCTTTGCTTTCCTCTCTACAACAATTCTTATATTATTGTTCTCAAAGATGCAAGGGGTTTTGCCATGTTTGAATCATCCATGGACATGATAACTGCGTAGTCCAAGATCATACCCAGTGATGATCTCTTTTTTGTGACCAAGGACATTGATGTGCTCTTATAGCTTGTTCAGATACTAGCTAGAGCTTATGTTGACAATCTACAGATGGGCACTTCTTAATCTTAGCATGGAGTTCCATGCTTATCTGGGTCTCTCTGTTATCTGTATATGCAGGGTTATCTCATTTCCAACTTCGCAGCTCATACATAAGCTGGAAATCTATTTACAGACAATGTATCCAGGTTTGCCAAGAATATAATTGGACCAGCTGAAGGGAAAATGATATTGCACATGCGTAGAATCCATCTTTTGACGTGTATGCACAATTATCTAGTGGGCTAGATGTCTTATTGCAGATGCAAATCTACATATTGCACTTTTATACTTTATAAATGCAATCAGCGCTGATTACAGTGAAACTGTGTTGATGCACCTATCAAACCATGCATTCACTGTTTGCCTAAAGTAATTAGTAACAAAATCTCATGAACATGCTTAATTGAGCCAATACACGATATTTTAACCATTATTGGTACATGTGTACTTATTGCATGAGCGAGCAGGGAAGGCTCAGACGAACCTGCACAAATGGGCAGCCTCATCAGAGCCTTCGCTTTTTGCAAACACAATGTGTGGAAGTAGAGTATATCTCACGACGAAACTAAGGTTTTTAGCCCTTCTAATAGCTGAACCTTTTTCTGCAATGATACTTTGTATCATGAACGAGCAGCGATAGCTTTAATGGGACCATGCAAATGCTCAAGTTAATCTGAGCATTCGCTGTTGCGAAAATGTTAAAAGTAACAAAAGCTTATAAATTGGCTCAACAAAGCCAGCACACGCAATGGTGACGAGATTAATACTTATCACATATGCGAATAGACAAGGTCCAGACGATCCTGTTCAAATGTACAGTCTGAGCCGAACATTCACGATATGGAAGTAGATGTGAAGGCGCAGTCTCGTCAGAGCCTTCGCTGCTCGCACTGAAAAAGTATGGAAGTTGGTGATAATATCATGCCAAACTTAAGACCTTGATCCCCTCTAGATAGCTAAAGCTTCATCTGCATCCATACTGGTTTTAAATAATGAGTGAGCAGTGATGGGATTTGTGGACTGTGCGTACGCCTACTAGGCTAATTGGAGCGTTCACTATTGCGACTTAGTGATAAGAAACAGAATCTCATGATTGGCTCAACAGAGACAGGGCTAGATTTATTCTTATCGCATATGTAATTAGTAAAGTAAAGTCTAGACTGAGCCTTCACTGCTCGCACACAAAGCATGGAAGTAGATATAAAACGTATGCTAACATTTAGACATCTCATCCCACTAGGTAGCTGAACCTATATTTGTTTTCATACTTTGTATATATGGACGAGCAGCGACGACTTTAATAGGATTATATGGAAGCTCGGCTTAATTTACGCACTCAATGGTCGTCAATGTGATCAAGAGTGTGAAGAGACTCAACTGGGCCAGCACACGAGATTTGGGTACTTATTCAGAATTACCCAGCATGCAACGAGTCATAAAAGCCTGCATAGTTATCAGGCGCAAAGATTAGTTGCTTGCAAACAACACATTTAAGGCTTAGACCAGCCTGCACAACTGCGCAGTCTGATCAGCACCTTTGTCATTCGCTATCTGTTAAGTAAAGTAACTAGGTCAGGTATCTCTTAATTTTTATTTTGGGTGGGCTTCAACATGATAAAGGCTCTGGCTACACCCCTGGTAATCATTTTCGTCCAATGGCAGAATCTGATTTTTAATTACATTCAAATTGTGGGCCAAAACTTTTGTGTACACAAATATCCATGACGTGTATAAAGATACTGATGACGTATTTACAAACGTCACTCCATGCACAAGATCCAGCTAAATGTATTTCATTATTCTATGCATCTCACGTGTTTTCATACTGTACTGTGCATAATGTGCAGGCTCACTGAGAATACATCATCATAACATTCAATTAATCTTACCCTCAGCCAGCATGTACCAGCATATCACATCATTTCAACTAACCTATAAAAAGGTAGAAGGGGAAAGAGTTATACTTCAGTAGGGTAAATGAAAATTTAAGAAAAAAGAAAATAACTTAAAGGCATCGGAAGGAAAATAGGGAACTTCTTTTGCGAGTCCTCTATGAGGTATTCGCTTGATGACAAGACCGCATAAATCTCGTCAAGCACAGTCCAAAAATAGTTGGACATAGTGTGGGTGTGTAAACATAGGATTAAACTAATGTTGATCCACTTACATTAAGAATACGTCAAATATTAATTAGTATGGGTGTTACTTAAGCTGTGTTCAAAGAATTTTGATGTTTGCATATTGTTTCATTATATACTACAACGTGAATTAAAGAAACAAATGTAAAAAATTAAAATCTCTTCTTTTTAGAACGAAACTTCTGTTTTATTTAATTATTAGGTCTGTTTGGACAGTGGGTAATGTCCCTTTACAATTGTTAATTTCTGTTTAGATGTTAACAATACCTGTAGTTTAATGGGCCAGAATAGCCAAGGGGTTTAGTGAGCGTTTCATATAATAAGAACACTCAAAATCTCAAAGTTGCAGGTTCGAATCCTGCTTATGGCTTGAAAAACTAAGAAAAGTTAAAAAAAATATTTTTAGTGGGTTTTTTTGTTCATCCTATCTGTCTTTCTTGTTCTAATTGTCAAATCGTCACTTTCAGTACCATATTCTTTATTAGAATAAATACAAGTTCAATACAAGATCTTTGCTTTCCTCTCTACAACAATTCTTATATTATTGTTCTTAAACATGCAAGGGGTTTTGCCATGTTTGAATCATCCATGGACATGATAACTGCGTAGTCCAAGATCATACCCAGTGATGATCTCTTTTTTGTGACCAAGGACATTGATGTGCTCTTATAGCTTGTTCAGATACTAGCTAGAGCTTATGTTGACAATCTACAGATGGGCACTTCTTAATCTTAGCATGGAGTTCCATGCTTATCTGGGTCTCTCTGTTATCTGTATATGCAGGGTTATCTCATTTCCAACTTCGCAGCTCATACATAAGCTGGAAATCTATTTACAGGCAATGTATCCAGGTTTGCCAAGAATATTATTGGACCAGCGGAAGGGAAAATGATATTGCACATGCGTAGAATCCATCTTTTGACGTGTATGCACAATTATCTAGTGGGCTAGATGTCTTAATGCAGATGCAAATCTACATTCTGCACTTTTATACTTTGTAAATGCAATCAGCGCTGATTACAGTGAAACTGTGTTGATGCATCTATCAAACCATGCATTCACTGTTTGCCTAAAGTAATTAGTAACAAAATCTCATGAACATGCTCAATTGAGCCAATACACGATATTTTAACCATTATTGGTACATGTGTACTTATTGCATGAGCGAGCAGGGAAGGCTCAGACGAACCTGCACAAATGGGCAGCCTCATCAGAGCCTTCGCTTTTTGCAAACACAATGTGTGGAAGTAGAGTATATCTCACGACGAAACTAAGGTTTTTAGCCCTTCTAATAGCTGAACCTTTTTCTGCAATGATACTTTGTATCATGAACGAGCAGCGATAGCTTTAATGGGACCATGCAAATGCTCAAGTTAATCTGAGCATTCGCTGTTGCGAAAATGTTAAAAGTAACAAAAGCTTATAAATTGGCTCAACAAAGCCAGCACACGCAATGGTGACGAGATTAATACTTATCGCATATGCGAATAGACAAGGTCCAGACGATCCTGTTCAAATGTACAGTCTGAGCCGAACATTCACGACATGGAAGTAGATGTGAAGGCGCAGTCTCGTCAGAGCTTTCGCTGCTCGCACTGAAAAAGTATGGAAGTTGGTGATAATATCATGCCAAACTTAAGACCTTGATCCCCTAGTGTTTCCCGCAGCCTGAAAAAGGGGCAGGGTGCAACTTCTAAAAAGGGCAACTTCAACGCGCGGCAACCCATGTCAAAAGGGCAACCTCTTGACGCGGCAACCAACGCCAAAAAATATGTGTCAAGGGCAAATTAAAATTTTCATAATTCAATTTACTGTGCTTAATGCTTTTGAAAAATGGTTTGTCAGATTATGTATAAATATAAGCTATTGTCTATGCAGGGTTTTGTTTCTGACATGTTTTTTTTAGAAAATAAAATATTGAACTAGCTGGAACTTGCTTTTTTAAAAAAAGTCTTCTTTGTTCATTGTCTTGCCCCTTTTTCAGACAAACATCTTTTTAATAGGATGTAGCTAGGTGATTCACATGAAGTCTCCAGCTTAATTTAATTAAGAAAAAAATTAATGTAAAAGTTTGCTGTCTACAGCAGCAGTGAGAAAAGCAGTGTTTTGATTTGACAGGATCTGTTCTTTTTATGATCACATTTTGTAGAACTAAACTCAATAAGTAGACAAGCAGACAGAGAGAGATAGATAGATAGATAGATAGATAGATAGATAGATAGATAGATAGATAGATAGATAGATAGATAGATAGATAGATAGATAGATAGATTGTCAGCCTGAATATGTTTCTACATGTTCTGTATAAAATATGACTTGATTGCATAGACCAAGCTTTTTGTGAAAGAAGCCAGGACTCTGGGTTTTCCCTCACTTTTGATTTGAGAAGTCCTTGGGCCTCCCATCTGTTGTTTTTTGAGAGTCCTTGGACAAATTTCAATTTTAAGAGTCCCATGTGAATATGCATAGAGTGTGGCTTTAAAACAGATGGTAATAGAGAATTTCTACCCATGTAGCAATTGGTTGCTTTTGAAAGCATAAATGCGGGAACGAGAGTTCTCGCAAATTAAAACTGGGAAGCAGCGTTGGTTCAAAGTGTTACTTAAAATAGGAGCAGCTTACAATATATATAAAAGTCGATTTCAAATCAAATAAGTTTAGCTTAACTACTTTATTTTAAGATAAATCCCAAACTTTCCATTGATGTAACACCATTAATCTGTGATCAATAACCCCCTTTTGATATATAATTCGCAAGAACAATGCTGCCTTACTCAATCAAGTTGGCATCAAAGTGAACCATTCAATAATAATCTTAAATTATTGAAACAAAGGGAGCTCACTCGCCTAAAATGTTCGGACAACGTATAAGTGTAAGTATTTTTTTTCTGACAGAATGGACTTAGTGAGCCGTTACATTTAAAAGATACCTTGCAGCTATTATGTAAGTGTGTGAGAAGGATAAATTTACACATCTCTGTTAGAAAATATCTGGGTATTTGCCTTTTCTAATGGATTTGCTGTAGAAAGAAGATATTCCAAAAATAGAATTCACGGTAAACGAATTGCAAAACCGAAAGTGAATTCCCCGAATTTTATGCAGGAATTACTCTTAAAACGAAATCATTTATTCTTTCTTCACTTCTTCACAAATTATTACGAGTCCCAAAGGACGCACATGGTAATTTTTGGGGGGTCCCAAGCTAAACAACCTACAATTATTATCAAAAGAATACACATAACACGTGTCTGCTTAATTTAGTCCACTGCAAAAACCTTTGACGGTGTAATAAATTACCTCATTGAATATTGATTTTTGTGTTGTCTTCGGAATTTCCCACAATGCTGGTCACCGCAATACACAAAAAAATGTAAATTAGCTCATTAGAGCAGGGAACCACTCAACACGCTTCTATTTCTATTAGCCAACCGCCTCCCGCGGTGATAATTACGCAGTTACCGGATGTCTTTAATTGAAGTGGTCAGAGACATGGCCCGTGATCTGCTATAAGGGCAAAGTAACACGGAGAAAAGGGCACATCAGGGCGCACAAAAAGGCAAATTTTCTGAATTTTAGGGCAGCGGGGCGGCGACCAGGGGCAGCGTGGCGGACCGCCCCGCTATTCCGCATTGCGGGAAACGCTAATCCCCTCTAGATAGCTAAAGCTTAATCTGCATCCATACTGGTTTTAAATAATGAGTGAGCAGTGATGGGATTTGTGGATTGTGCGTACGCCTACTAGGCTAATTGGAGCGTTCACTATTGCGACTTAGTGATAAGAAACAGAATCTCATGAAATGGCTCAACAGAGACAGGGCTAGATTTATTCTTATCACATATGTAATTAGTAAAGTAAAGTCTAGACTGAGCCTTCACTGCTCGCACACAAAGCATGGAAGTAGATATAAAACGTATGCTAACATTTAGACATCTCATCCCACTAGGTAGCTGAACCTATATTTGTTTTCATACTTTGTATATATGGACGAGCAGCGACGACTTTAATAGGATTATATGGAAGCTCAGCTTAATTTACGCACTCAATGGTCGCCAATGTGATCAAGAGTATGAAGGGACTCAACTGGGCCAGCACACGAGATTTGGGTACTTATTCAGAATTACCCAGCATGCAAAGTCATAAAAGCCTGCATAGTAATCAGGCGCAAAGCTTAGTTGCTTGCAAACAACACATTTAATGCTTAAACCAGCCTGCACAACTGCGCAGTCTGATCAGCACCTTTGTCATTCGCTATCTGTTAAGTAAAGTAACTAGGTCAGGTTTCTCTTAATTCTTATTTTTGGGTGGGCTTCAACATGATAAAGTCTCTGGCTACACCCCTGGTAATCATTTTCGTCCAATGGCAGAATCTGATTTTTAATTACATTCAAATTGTGGGCCAAAACTTTTGTGTACACAAATATCCATGACGTGTATAAAGATACTGATGAAGTATTTACAAACGTCACTCCATGCACAAGATCCAGCTAAATGTATTTCATTATTCTATGCATCTCACGTGTTTTCATACTGTACTGTGCATAATATGCAGGCTCAGCGAGAATACATCATCATAACATTCAATTAATCTTACCCTCAGCCAGCATGTACCAGCATATCACAACATTTCAACTAACCTATAAAAAGGTAGAAGGGGAAAGAGTTATACTTCAGTAGGGTAAATGAAAAATTAAGAAAAAGGAAAAAACTTAAAGGCATCGGAGGGAAAATAGGGAACTTCTTTTGCGAATCCTCTATGAGGTATTCGCTTGATGACAAGACTGCAAAAATCTCATCATGCACCGTCCAAAAATATTTGGACATAGTGTGGGTGTGTAAACTTAGGATTAAACTAATGTTGATCCACTTACATTAAGAATACGTCAAATATTAATTAGTATAGGTGTTACTTAAGCTGTGTTCAAAGAATTTTGATGTTTGCATATTGTTTCATTATATACTACTACGTGAATTAAAGAAACAAATGTAAAAAATTAAAATCTCTTCTTTTTAGAACGAAACTTCTGTTTTATTTAATTATTAGGTCTGTTTGGACAGTGGGTAATGTCCCTTTACAATTGTTAATTTCTGTTTAGATGTTAACAATACCTGTAGTTTAATGGGCCAGAATAGCCAAGGGGTTTATTGAGCATTAACACTCAAAATCTCAAAGTTGCAGGTTCGAATCCTGCTTATGGCTTGAAAAACTAAGAAAAGTTAAAAAAATATTTTTAGTGTTTTTTTGTTCATCCTATCTGTCTTTTTTGTTCTAATTGTCAATTGTCACTTTCAATACCATATTCTTTATTAGAATAAATACAAGTTCAATACAAGATCTTTGCTTTCCTCTCTACAACAGTTCTTATATTACTGTTCTCATTGATGCAAGGGGTTTTGCCATGTTTGGAAAATCCATGGACATGATAACTGTGTAGTCCAAGATCATACCCAGTGATGATCTCTTTTTTGTGACCAAGGACATTGATGTGCTCTTATAGCTTGTTCAGATACTAGCTAGAGCTTATGTTGACAATCTATAGATGGGCACTTCTTAATCTTAGCATGGAGTTCCATGCTTATATGGGTCTCTCTGTTATCTGTATATGCAGGGTTATCTCATTTCCAACTTCGCAGCTCATAAATAAGTTGGAAATCTATTTACAGACAATGTATCCAGGCTTGCCAAGAATATAATTGGACCAGCTGAATGTATTTCATTATTCTATGCATCTCACGTGTTTTCATACTGTACTGTGCATAATATGCAGGCTCAGCGAGAATACATCATCATAACATTCAATTAATCTTACCCTCAGCCAGCATGTACCAGCATATCACAACGTTTCAACTAACCCATAAAAAGATAGAAGGGGAAAGAGTTATACTTCAGTAGGGTAAAAGAAAATTTAAGAAAAAGAAAAACAGCTTTAAGGCATCGGAAGGACTATGCATATTTTGCTGCCAAACTACTCCAATTTTAAAAACATTAGGGCAATTTGAAAATTTGGTGTTTGTAGTAATGTCAACTAGGGAAAATATACGCCTTATCGCTAGAACTCCTTTAATGCTTCTTGTATTTCCTGATTTAGATAAGTAGAGAATCTTTCGTTGATAAAATTTTGTCACATTAAACAGCTAATCACTATCTACTTTAATTGTACATGCTTAGGTAAAAAAAAATTATTAGTTGATTTACGGGATTTTTTTTCAGATTTAGGGTCAGGGGGACGAAAAAAAAGCTCTGAAAATGACCAGAACAAACAGTAAAAGTAGTAATGTAAACCAACAGTCTGTATTAAATCTTTAAATATTTCTTAATTTTCCTGCATAGGACAATCACTTTTAACAGTTGCACTCTCGAAAATACACAAACAGAACCTCAAAAATATATTAATTTTTTCAACGAAACAATGTTTAGAATTGGCGGATAAAACAAAAAAATCATTTTAGAATTTTTTCCCCTACTTTCCGGAAAATTACAGTAGGAGGGTTTGTAAATCAACTAATAAAAAAAGTAGCCCAATGGGCAACGATCACTCACCTGAGAGCCAGCATCATGTTTGGAGATACATTAATTTATGATGCTCGATAGCAGATAACTCTGAATTTGAAACAGTGACCAAACATAAGATATTATGCCAGTCCTGGTTATCTGCAGGTATTAAAAATATCTGAATAAAAATGGTGAAAGTATATTTTCAGATGCTCAATGGCAGCTAACTCTGTAGTCAGTGATGGGATCCGACTGATTCATACTTTAAGGTATGTCCTGATAACCTAAAAGCATTAAAAAATCAATAAAAATTAAGGCGCTAGAGTGGTCACATTATACAGCTATATTTTAGACGCTCAAGTGCAGCTAACTCTGTAATTGGTGGTCTAGTGTGGCGGATACTCTAACTCATTCAAGCTTTTATGGGTGTCCTTAATACCTGCATAACTGAGGAAGATCCATTAAAAAATGAAGGTGCTAGAGTGGTCATAAAAAGATCTCCCATTGTATGTCTATGCAGATTTTTATGATGCTCAAGGGCAGTTAAATCAACAGTCTAAGATGGTTCTACTTAAGGTTCAAACTCATCTAAGTTTTTATGGTTGCCCTTGTTACCTGAAAGAATGAAGAATATCCAATCAAAAGTGAGGGCACTAGAGTGGTCAAAAAATTATCCATCAGTTTTAAGATGCTCACGGGGAGCAAACTCCATTATAGGTGATGGGATCTTGACAAAATTCAAACTCATCCAAGCTATAATACTTGTCCTTCTTGTCTGCAAGAATAAAGAAGATGCATTAAAATTGGAAGTACTAGAGTAGTCACAACATTTCTCCCATTATCAGTCTATGGAGTTTTTCCAGACGCTCTAGGGCAGCTAACTCCATGGTCCAAGTTCTCATGTGGCCAAATTTCGAACCAATCAGAGAATTTATGGGTGTCCATGTTGCCTGCAAGAATGAAGAAGATCCAATCAAAAGTGAAGGCACTTGAGTGGTAACAATATTTCTCATTGATTTTTCAGACACTCAAGGGCAGATAACTCCGAAGTGAGCGATAGAATCTTGCCGAAATGCAAACTTGTCCGAGCTTTAATTGTTGTCTTTCTTGTCTACAAGGATGAAGAAGATCCATTCAAAATTAAAAGCACTAGAGTGGTCACAATATTTCTCCCATTATAAGTCTATGGGCACTTTTCCAAACGCTCAAGGGCATGTAACTCATAAGTCCCTGCTCAGATCTTGCAGAATTTCGTACCCATTCAAGATATTATGGGTTTCCTTGTTGCCTGCAAGAATGAAGAAGATCCGAACAAATTGAAGGCGCTAGAGTGGTCACAACATTATTCATTGATTTTTCAGATGCTCAAGTGCAGATAACTCTGAAGTCAGCGATGGAATCTTGCCAAAATTTAAACTCATCCGAGCTTTAAAAGTTGTCCTTCTTGTCTGCAAGAATGAAGAAGATCCATTCAAAATTGAAAGCACTAGAGTGGTCAAAACATTTCTCCCATTATAAGTCTCTGGGGATTTTTCAAAACGCTCAAGGGGATGTCACTCATAAGTCCCTGGTCAGATCCTGCAGAGTTTGGAACCAATCCGAGATTTTATGGTTGTCCTTGTTACCTGCAAGAATGAAGAAGATCCAATCAAAAATGAAGGCGCTAGAGTGGTCACAACACTATTTATTGATTTTTCAGATGCTCACTGGCAGCTAACTCAGAAGTCAGTTATGGAATCTTGCCAAAATTCAAACCCATCCATGCCTTTATGGTAGGACTTGTTACCTGCAAGAATGAAGAAGATCCATCCAAAAATGACTGCACTAGAGTGGTCACAATATTTCTCCCATTTTAAGTCTATGGGGATTTTTCCAGATGCTCAAGGGCAGCTAAATCAGAAACCCTGGTTGGATCTTGCCGAATTTCGAACCCATTCAAGATGTTATAGTTGTTCTCGTTACCTGAAAGAATAAAGAAGTTCCAATCAAAAATGAAGGAGCTAGAGTGGTCACAAGGTTTTCCCCATTATAACCCTATGGGAGCTATCTGTTGCCATGGAAACCACAGTTCTGATGCAATCTGGCCCAAAACCTTATGCAGCCAATCCCCCACCCCAATGATGCTCAAGATGAAATTTGATTACAATCGGCCAGCTGGTCTCAGAGATACTCATGTTTGAAAGTGTGGACGGATGGACGGACGGAAGGACGCCGGCTGGAGTCCCACACTATAAGCTCACCTTAAGCCTTCGGCTCTGGTGAGCTAAAAATTCTGGCCTTATTCTTGATTTCAAAAGTGCCTTAACTTGTATTCTAATTTCCTTTCCTCATGATGCCATGGGCTTGTGATCTTTGATTGTGCCATTTCCTGGTTATGTTAGTTAACCCCTTATAGCACACAAATGAAATCTTTCTTCTAGTTTGATACAATAAACTTGGAATGGCCCATTGTACGAGGGGTATTTTTTATGTTCGTAGAATTGGATTGTATCTCTATAGAATTTACGGTACCATAAGTATACATCTGTTGAAAAGTCTAGCTTTTGTCTATCAACTGATATAAATTTTACATCATTAGTGTTAAATCAAAATATATAGCTTTAAATAGAACGTAGTAAAGGATACTGGTCAAAATTCGTGCCTTTAAAGCATGCAATCCACAGGAATTTTACCGTTTCAGTTTTTGTCTAGCAAACAGTGTAGATCCTGATGAAATGACACATTATGCGGCCTTTCATCTGGGTCTTCACTGTTTGCCATAGTATGCATTTAGGAGCCACTAGTATCTCAAAGCCATGTCTATTTTCTTTTGAGCTAGTATGAAAAGGGTAAAGAAGATAACAAAAATTAATGACAACAACATAATGACTTTAATTGGAAATAATAGAAATACAGCATACACTCTTGTTGCGATTTCTGTCATATAAATATCTGCGCATCATCCTTAAACATACTTGTAGATCTACAAATGTATAAATGCGTTTTTTTCAGATGTTTAGTGAATAAATGAGCCAGGTGCTGAATCACAAAACTTATTTACATGCTCAGCTTAACTGATCATGAAATTTCAACTGCTCAGTTAACTTAAAATACTGAGAAATAAAGACTCTTTTTGTCTTTTAAAAAATCACTCAGATGTTATACTTAACCTGCTAATGATCATTGACATTATAAGCAGAATAAATTAAATAAAAAGTTTCAAAACCTCAATGCCAGGTTATAGGGGAATTTTACTCTAGAATAAGCGAGCCATGAAAGTTCAGATAAATATAAGCATTGGTACAGTCTAAGCAGAGCTTCAGATGCTCTCACAAAGTGACAAGTGACAGTTTTTGTTTAGACCATAAACCAGACACATAGCTCCAACAGATAGCTACACAGTGACTACATACCATTTCGCATGAGTTGGCTTATTGTCTAACAAAATCAACACACACACACACACACACACACACACACACACACACACACACACACACACACACATCCTCAACTCATTGGTTTAGATAAACAAAGGTTTTGAGCATAAAAGTGTAAATATTTTTTCTTACCCATCAGTTTTAACATATGTTTTGGGTGCTCAGAAGAACCGTCTCATTAAGACTGTTCTTTTTCTTTTGAGTACCCACAACATATGTTTTGGTTGAGAAATAAGAAAATTATATTTTTGGTATGCACTCTTAACTATAAGGCCTGCCAACTTATAAACCATAAGTACACAGGAAAATTTCTAAACAGGCTTTTTTGAAAGTTTTGTCCAAACAGTAAAGACCCTGATGATGCCAAAGAATACAATATATCATCAGAGTCTGCACTGCTTGTTAAGACTAAAAACTATCTTTAGAGGAAGAAATTCAATATTAATTGGAAATTATAACCTGGGAGTCCCTCAAAAATATATACAAGGGAATGGACCATCCAGCCATAGGCCAGAATTTTTTTATTAGTTGATTTACAAACCCTCCTACTGTAACTTTGGGGAAAGTAGGGAAAAAAAAATAATTTCTAGTTTTTTATTTTATTTTATCTGCCGACTCTTAATACTATTTGTTTCGTTGAAAAAAAATATTTTTTTTGAGGTTCTGTCTGTGCATTTTTGAGAGTGACTCTGTTAAAAGTGATTGTCCTGTCCAGATTTTTATGATAATGATAATATATTTAAAGATTTAATACAGACTGTTGGTTTACCTTACTAGTTCAATTTACTGTTCTTTCCTGGAGATATATAAAAAAAAAAAAAAGCTCTGAAAAATGACCAGTTAACTGGTCATTTTCAGAGCTTTTTTATTATTTTTTTCGTCCCCTGGACCCTAAATCTGAAAAAAAATCCCGTAAATTAACTAAAAAAAAAATTCTGGCCTTAAATATATCAAACTTTATGGGAAATTCCATTGACCATATTTTTCACTGTTGTATTCGTCCATCTAGTGTCATACAATAAGAGGATAAAACATTCTTTTCCGTGTACATGTATTCGAGGTTCGGGCTGCAACACATTTTCACACTCCCGCTTGGCAAACCTTTATAAGGAAAATAATGATTTATCGTCATTGTTATATACATGTACCTTCCTTTCCAGGCGTCACAATGAGCTTAAATGTGGAAATAATGCACTCTGCTGCCGTGTATTAATTTATATGAAGCCCACTGTCAGTGATTGGTCAACGATCAGCCGCATTGTGACACATAAATTTAGATGAAATGTACAACTATCAGCGATTGAAACATGTCAAGTTTCTATAAAAAGACACTTATTGCTTATTAGGTATATAACAATAAAGATTAAATAGTACATTATATTCTTTAAGGGGACAGAAATTAGAAATATAAAATTTAGAGCAATTCTTCCCCTGGAGATTATTTTTGGCTAACTTAGCAGTACCAGGACTTTAGATAAGAGTGCGTAATGAAAATCTAATTTTCTTATTTCTCAACCAAAACATATATTGTGGGTACTCAAAAGAACCGTCTCAATGAGACGGTTCTGTTGAGCACAAAAAAAATATGTTAAAATTGATGGGTAAGAAAATATTTACAAATTTTCACTGAAAAATTTTGTTTATGTAAACCTGTGAGTACAGATCCTGATGAAATGCTGCAGACTGTGGCAGTTCATCTGGGTTTTCAATGTTTGCCACATCACCTGCTTACAGTCAACAATGGCTGATAACAAAAATTGAGCCGCGACATGTGATTTCCAACAATGTGGCATTTTGACAAGTGTATACTCAGACAAGCCTGTGCAGCCTCCTTCTTAGCTTAGAAACTCCAAATGATGTTCAGTCAGTAGCTTAACAGTGGTTGATTATTCAAGCGACTAGCAAAGGCTCTGATCAGACTGCGCGTATGGGCAGGCTCGTCTGAGCCTTTGCTGGTCGCACAAACCACATTGTTGGAAATCTCATGTCGCGGGTCATTTTATTTTGAGCCCTGATGCATCAATCATTGTCTTTAACTTTAAAAAATAATTAAAGACTGCATCAAAGCATCATTGTAGCACTGTTGATTTAAAATAGTTCCTCTATCTATGATTCATTCTGATTTAAAATAGTCCCGTAATCAAGGATTCACTTTCCCTTTGCTATGACAAATCCTCATCATCAAAAAGGTCTTCAAAATCTGAAACAAAGAGATACATTCTTAACACTTAACCTGCCAATATTTTTTGCCCTTAAAATGTCTTGATTAAGAAATAGATCAGCTCCAGTGCGTGAATTATTGAGTAATAATTCACTGTTTGTCGGTCAGTTGTAAAGAAGATAAAATCACGAGTGCGCAGCTTGAGTGATTTATCTTCGTACAACTGACCGACAAACAGTGAGTTATTACTCAATAATTCACGCACTGGAGCTGATCTATTTCGATTCTAACACACAATAAATGACGAAAACACATTCCAAGTCTTCAGCTTCTTCCAACTTTCCGCCATTACACTGAAGAACTCCCGCCAATACTTAGACTACGTCGCATACGTTTACATGTAATTGTAACGTCTTTCAAGCATAAAAACGACGTAACACCGTCTAACGCCATGCATGACATCATTTTCCAGTGACGTCAGCTATCACATACTTTAGCTGTGAATTATTGTCCAATATATCACAGTTTGTTACAGTTGGCTCTATAGGCGAGGTGTGTATCTACTGCATATAGTCAGACACACTTCAGACAAGATTTTATCATGGAAACAAACAATGTGAACCCTGATCAGACCGCTCTGAGCAGTCTGATCTGGGTCCATATTGTTTGCAATATAGGCTACCTAAGAACATAAACAGATGAGAGAGCAGTAATAAAACCCACATCAAATGTCATAAGTTCATAACCGTCTGGAAAAGAGTTAACCCTTAAAGCGCCAATCACGACTGCAGCAGACGACAAATTTTGAGACCTCTTTCCCAATTTTCGACAAAAATAAGGCTAGGTATATTACATGAGAATCGTCTGCCAGCAAACGATTCTTATGAAATATCATGCCTTATTTGTTTTGTTGAAAAAAGTGCAAAATTTTAATTGTCATCTGCTGCAAATTATAGGTGGAGCTTTAAGGGTTAAGATAAGAATAAATACAATTTATTCTTAATTCCGCAGCAGGACTTATTTTGTGAAATTAATCTTTAGGGACAAATGTAGTGTTTTACAGGATAAGTTACTTTGGCTACTTGATATAAAGAGGATCTTACATGAGTGGACATGTTTTATTGAATTTATTAAAAGAGTTGAGGAAAAGAGATAAAATGCGAGGCTTACTGAGCATTTTATCTCTTTTTCGCAACAAGTTTAATAAATTCAATAATACTGGAGCATGAATGTTAGGTTCTATTTATCATATGACATTTAAATTATTTTGAAATAATACATTAGGGTTTTTCCATATGTGTGGCCTTAATAAAGAAAGTCATTTCATAACAATTCCCGAAAATCTGTAAACCACTAGTGGATTATCAATTTTACTGCATGGCGTTATTTCACTCCCAGACGCCATGTCAAATCATAAATGGATTAAGGTATAATCAAGCTGTGGTGGTATTGTGCTTATTGGCCCTTTCAGCAATATTTCAGTCATATCATTATGGTCAGAAATCATATTACACTGTGGCTGGGCTGGTTGTTTGTTTATTTCATTGTTTAAAAAGTGATTAAACCACATTTAGGAAATTATGAAATACCTATCATTTAAAAGGTTTCTAATGAAAGTTTATGTCCTAGTGTGGGGGAGGGGACGGGGAATGACATTTTTTTTACAGTAACATCTTTCACATAGAGCCCTATGAATCTCTCTCGAAAAGCGTCCCAATTGCTTCTTGATAGGGTTGAGTGGGGTCAGCACCAGTATTTTTTTAAAAAAAACCTATAGCTACTTGATATTTTCCAGTGTGGGGTAGGGTGGTTCCGCCCATGGTGGGTATCATACTGGTTGCTTCTATAAGAATAATTTTGAACATAAATTTGTAAATATTTCTTATCTATCAGTTTAAACATATATTTTGGCTGCTCAAAAGAACCATCTCATTGAGACTTTTCTTTTAAGTACCCACAACTTAGGTTTTGGTTGAGAAGATATTTTTTATCCAACAATCTTATTTAGAGGTCTGGTCACTTAGTCATTTATTATTGTGCCATCTCACTAGGGTCTGAACTGTTGGCAAATTAACCATTTTCTCCATAATAAAGCCTTTTGAAGCCTTTGAAATATCATGTATTTGAAAATATTATGGAAAATGGAGCATTTGCTCTTTTATATTTTTTATTCAACAATCTTATTTAGAGGTCTGGTCACTTAGTCATTTTTATTGTGCCATCTTACTAGGGTCTGAACTGTTGGCAAATTAACCCTTTACTCTATAATAACATCTTTTGACGCCTTTGAAATATCATGTATTTGGAAATATTATGGAAAATGGAGCATTTGCTCTTTGGAGCAAATGCTCCATTTTCCATAATATTTTCAAAAGTGTACACTTAACTTAAATTTTCCTTGATTTTTTTTCAATGTTGTCTAAAAATAGAAAATGATGTCATGATCTAAAAATAGCATATGGAGTAAAGGGTTAATGGACAGCTAGCTTAACTTTACTCTTTGCATGCTGTGTAATTTTTTTTGTCTGCTGATATTTTACCAAAAGTAACATTTCCAAAGAAATATTATGGAAGCACTAACAGTGTCAAATGGTTTGGACCCAGATCAGGACCGATGTTCTGTCCGTCCTGATCTGGGTCCAAACTGTTTGCAAAAGTTATCAGCAGACAACACAAGTCACCGCCAGCAAGGAAGGTTATAAATGGGTAGACATTATTAAATTTTAAAGTTCTATTTACCATTAAAAAAATCAGCATGCACTGATTTTTCATTGGCTGCCAGGTCCATCAGTAGAGCGCTTGATCCACCAGCCTGTAAAAATACATGTAAAATTATATCCCCAAATAATGTCATGACTAAAGCTAAGAGTGTGTAACGATAAATTAATTTTCTTATTTCTCAACCAAAACATATGTTGTTGGTACTCAAAAGAACCGTCTCAATGAGACGGTTCTTTTGGGCACCCAAAACATATGTTAAAACTGATGGGTAAGAAAATATTTACATTTTTAACCTGAAAAATCTTGTTTATCTAACCCTGTGAATGTCAGTGGATCCGTCTGTCGGTCTGTCTGTCTGTCTGTCTGAGATTACTGTTATGAAACTGGAAGAGGTGATGTGTCAGCTTTCCAAATCAAATTCTGTTGTTATTTCATTGTTTGTTTTTGCTCTCATTATTTGTGTAGGTATATTGATTGATCATGGCCTTGCATTGGAATTCTTTGGTTCTTTCTAGTTTAAACTTTTGCATGATAGAGCTGTTTTTTTTTAATTGTATATACACCATTCATTTGTAACCACTACCCCTTCCCTTAGAGAGGGCTGAGGATAGTCGGGCGAATGTGCTTTTTTTTTTATTTTCTGATTGTCCAGGAATTCATATATACCTAAGCAAGCATGGCAGTGCAATGTAAAACAAAAAAAGACTGAGCAGGAGAAAACTGTGGTGGTTTTACTGTCTGTCCTCGCAGAGTGGGGGTTATAGCAGGGAATGGCTGGACAAAAAGTCAAAATCCCTGCTGTTCCTAAGGGATAGGGTGGGTGGGTGGGGGGTGTTGATAAAAATTACTGCTGCATTACTTTACTTGGATTCCTTTTTTGTGTTTCCTGTGCCATAGGTTGGTATTTGATCTATAATTACTGCATTTCCTGGTCATACTCACTTGTTAAAAATGTTTATAAATAGAGTGCTCATGTTTTATTGATTTTATTTTAAACAAGTTGGGAAAATAGATCAAATGCGAGGCTTGCCGAGCATTTTATCTCTTTTTTCGCAACGAGTTTAATAAATTTCAATAATACAAGAGCAAGAATGTTAGATTATATTTATCATAAGACATTAAGATTACTTTGAAATCTCATTTCTGGCGTAAAAATATTACAATTTTGTCATTATGAACGCAACGCTGTTATGGAAGTCATAATGTTTCCCGATAATCTGTAAACCACTAGTGGTTTATCTATTTTATTGCTGCTGCATGGTGTTATTTCACTCCAAGACGCGGAGTCATATGATAAATAGTTTTATTTTCTTTTTCTTTTATTGTTTTATTTAAAACTCTTGCACTAATCTAAATGATCGCATACATGTACTGCTACCAAAAAGCCCTATGGTTTTATTTTTCAGTCCACAACTTCTTTCAAAGTTTAAACTTTACAGAGGGGGTCCAATAGTATCTTGCAATGGTAACTATATAACTCATAGGGGGGTACAAAGTTTTCAGGGGGAGTCCAAAGATTTCCAGGGGTAGTGAGGGGTGGGTCCAAAGGTTTTCCAGGGATGGGGGTCCATTTGCTTATTTCTATAGAAACACATTACAGTTGTGATTTTTCAGGGGTCCAGGCCCCCTGTCCCCCATCTGTATCTACGCATGCAATTGGTAGAGCATATTTTTAGCACAAAATCAAAAGAAATATGCAAAAAAAAATGGTAAAAGTTTTCAGCTAAAAGTTTTTTCAGCTAAAAGTTTGCTTAGTTTGATTTTTCTCTCTCAAAATTTAAAAGTTGGCACTCCCTGGCATAATGTTCAGAATTGAGCAAGCCAGTATTTACAAAAAGAAAAATGTAGTAGTAAACAGATAATTGTAGTTAATATGATCGATTGTGAAGAATTTCTGCAATATGGACAGGTCAGAAGTGCATTTTTTCTGGAGGTTTTAGGTGGATGAAGAAATCTTTGAGTACTATAAGTAATAGTTATACCATGTGTTGTCCGCCTGTACGTGGAGATAATCCATGAGCTTCAGCGAGTGGATTATCTTACGTACAGGTGGACAAACATGGTATAACTATTTTATACCACCTACATCGGTGTAGACCTTGCACATCACGAGATATTTCTTGCCAAAGTTGGTAAAGGTGGTATAAGGTCTCAAAAACACTTTCAGATCACAGGCTCTGGTCTAAAGAAAAAAATCAGCTTCAAAGAGGCGGCTCTGGTTTTGAGAAAGAACATTTATGTTTGGACACTCTATTCAGGATTCTTAAAGCGAACAACCTAAATTTTAATTCAATACTCTTTTATAATACTTGTGTGTAAATTCGTCTTGGGTGCAAGTCAAAACGTCCCCAAATTGGTCAAAATGTCCCCAAACATGAAAAAGATTGGTTAAAGGGAATTTTTCGAAGAAATATGGGATTTTAACAGAGAAAAGCTAGTTTTAGTGTCTGGTAAAAATGCATGAGAGTTTGAAATGGAGTTTTAATAGGATTTTTATGTTCATGCTGTTTTAGATCAACATTAAAACCTAAAGGTTTTTTTGCATGTTTCATTGTCCGTCATTTGTTTTTCTTCAAAATAACGTTTCGGGACTGTTTTGGGAATGCCATCATAATGTCAAACAGTTTGGATCTGGATAACCCCACATTATTTTGAGTCTGATCTGGGTATAAATTTGTTGCAGCATGTTGATGGCAGTCCTGAACTTTCTGGTGATGGATTTGTAACTTGTATTATTCCAGTTAAGGGTGAGAATATCAACTGAAGACTGGCTGTCACTGAGTACCTTAAGAAGGCTGCATGTCATAGTGGCAAGGTGTTGTACTATATATTCAAAGGTGATAAGGATGGCAACCAGCTCTCCCAGTAGAATAGACCCCCTTTTCTCACTGGTCTCTTCAAGCATACTGGCTGTTGATGATCTGTGATGATAACTGCCCCTGCTCCTGGATTCGTGAGGCAGCTTCCATCCGGTACCTTGATTTACCGGAAAAACTCGAATTACCGGAAAGACCGCTGAAACCGGAAAGTAACCGTCACCAATGAATAATAGGGAAATATTGATTGGTGCTTCAGATAACTTTATTGATTAATGAATATAATAGAAAGTATATGTTGTTTATAATTAGATATATATTTTTAATGGTGCATTTCTATATAGTGAACATTACAGAAAGTTTAATTCAAAATTAGAAAGAAGGGTGATTTAAAAAAAAAAATGCATCCAAAGTGTGACATTGGGGGTCAAATTTCAAAATTGCTCTATCATTATCTTTTTTACCTCATCCTAACCAGGGAACATCAAAATTTCAGAAACAAATACTGGTTTAAGAATAAAATTTAGGACAATGCTTTAAATTTTATACTTTTATCATTTTTTCATTATTTTTTTACAATTATATAAGCTACTTTTAGCTTGATTTTAAACAACACAGGTATGCAGATTTGTAAATAGTTTCTCATGAACTGATGAAGTACTTATGTATACATATTTTCAAAGTAAAATTTAATCTTTCGCTCAAAATTTGCACTTGTAATAAAATTTTATGTGAAAATATACCCCTGGATTTTCACTGTGTAGAGGAAAAAGTTTTTCTAGTTAAAATAATAAGCATGATTTTTTGTTAAAAATTGTTTTTAGATAACAAGTAGGGTATATGAAAAATAAAGAACAAATTTCATTTGAATATGTAGGATATAAAACATATTAAACACAATAACATATATTGGTAATGGAATGTGTTACACTTGTGACAAAATCAGAAGAGGGAGTTTCTCCTTTGAGTCTTTGATCTCTTATAGATTTTTTTTACAATGAAGTGAATTGGCTTCATGGAAATTGATTAAAATGTATCAAAACATAAATCAATTCCCCCTTTTAGCACAAAACTTTAAAAAATGAACTATTCAGATTTGTTTATTAAGCATAGTAAGTAGTTATAAAAGGTTAATGATCAGAAAACAGTTGACAGCACTCAATGTTGGATAAGTTATCAATTGAATGATTTGAATGATACCTTTTCTTGCAATTCTAAAGAATCTGTAACAAATTTAAGGCTTAAACAGAAAGAAATAATTGTGTTACACTTGTGACAAGCAAACTGATTATGTCACTTTTGACTTTTCTTATCACTTATACTTAATATAATCTACTATAGTATGTACAACTGAGCATCTTTTTTGGTTTTCTTCAATAAATTCCTGTAAATATTTTTTGAATTGTGAAAAAATACCTTTCCCTCTTTGTGTGTGCATATTTTTATCCTTTTTGTTTACACCATTTTGTGTTTCCTTTGTATCGAAAGAGTGAATATCTACCCTAAAATACCAAAAAATATCAACTTAATTGTTGAATAGATCATCCTTTGACCAAACACAAGAAAAAGTGAGATGAAGTCAATCCATAATATATGTTACACTTGTGACACAAATCACATTTTAAAGTCTACCTGTCTAAATCAAGTATAGTCTGGTTTTAGACTGTCTGATTTCTTCATTGTTGAATTTAGCATGATTCTTATACCAGAATGTAGCTCAAGGATGGCCAGCTTCATAATGAAACTAGTATATGGGCTTGAGGAAGTGTCATTCCTGCTGGACCTTAACTAGTATTGACTACACATTTGGTGAAGTTGTAGACTTCTTGCTGTGTTTAAATTATATTTATGCATTCAAGAATTATTAAAAAGACCAAAGAAGTAATATTTCATTTAAAATTTGCCATGTATATGCATTTATCACATATTCCTAAAATGTGTTACACTTGTGACATCAGTTAAAATCATGCCATGAAATCAGCAGCTTAAGGATTTCACCACAATTCCTCATAATGTTTTTTTGGGGCTCCCTTGACAAGAAAAACAGCAAAAAAGCTATGAAATGCAAAACAAATTGAAATGCTGATGATTGAAACCTTAAATGTTACACCTGTGACATATCTAGGTGGTTTTATTCACTACTGGCTACATAAAATCATACTTGTTGTTTATAGGCAAGTTGGTTCCTTTAGCATTCCTTATGAATGAAGCTTTGTATATTTTACGAGGCAGTTCACTTTACTCCAATCATATGAAATTCTGTATGATAAAAATTTGAAAGGGTGTGTTCATAAAAGGTTACAAATTTCCGATTTATAAGGTTTAAAAAAGATGAAAAGATTATTTTCCTGCAGCTTTTATGCTATATTTCAACTGCAATTCATCATTTGACTATACATGAATAGTGATTAATACAATTTACAGTTGAATCGAAGGTATGGGAAAAAATGTCACAAAAAGTGTTACCCTTATGACAATTTTGATGACATTTTTCCATGTAATTTTTGAACGGAACATTCTAAAGCGATGAAACTTGGCATGATGCAAGAAAAACATTAATTACATATCTTAAAATTCATTTTAACAATAAATTTGCTTTAGATAGTCTATCAACATTGATTAAAGAAATAGATGCATTATTTTTGAAATCACCCAGAAACATATCTTAGTAAACACTTGGAATACAGTTTGAAAAAATGCAGCGCTGTTCACCTTAACTAATTACATGTATGTATGTTCTGGATCTGGATCTGGATAGTTACGTCGCAGGGCCTTTCAGCATATAGGCGATGGGAGAGAGCTGGGAATGGTTATTAGTCCCGCGGCGAGACGGCTTTCCTGAAGCCGTTCACTGTCTCTGCGCGCACAACACAATCTTCCAGATGGTTCCAGTCAATAATTGTTTTTGGAAAAAATGAGTTTCTAAAAAGTTCAGTTTTACACTGCACAGTTTTAAAGCACCTGCTGTTGTTAGTAGCTTGACTGTCTATAATATTGTGGGTAACACAGTCTTTGAATTGCCTAGATTTAATTTGGCGTTTACCACGAACTGGTGTCAAATAGTCATGGGTCTGCAGTGCCGGCACCAGCCCCTTGACCACCTTGAAGAAGAATACCAAGCGGTTTGACTTCCTTCTGTCACGGAGCGGTGGAAGATGAAGATCTGATAGCATCTGTGTAACACAACCGTGATCCCTTGAAGTGTAGTCTCCTGATATAAATCTGGCAGCCTGACGTTGGACTTTTTCTAGTTTATCAATATCTTTTTGGAGGAAAGGGTCCCAAATCACTGAGCTGTATTCAAGAGTTGATCTAATAAGTGAGATGTAGGCTGTCAATCTGCAGTTTAGAGGGCAATGTTTCAAGTTTCTCTTTAGAAATCCAAGGGTTGAGTTGGCTTTCTTGGTGATTTTACTGATGTGTGAACTCCACTTCAAGTCTTCTGATATTGTTACACCAAGGTAGGGGTTTTCCGGAACCTGCTGTAGAATGTGGCCATCCAGCTGATAGAAATGCGTTGACTTATTGTTGATGCTCATGATGTAGCATTTCTTGGCATTGAAACACATTCCCCATGTCTTCATCCATGTCTCTAGGTTCTGGAGATCATATTGGAGTGAAATGTGGTCTTCCCTAGATTTGATTTGTCGGTAAAGAAGGCAGTCGTCTGCGAAGAGTCGAACGGTGGACTTCACGGAATCCGGAAGGTCGTTTATATGACAAAGAAATAGGAGGGGCCCTAGCACAGTTCCCTAGGGCACTCCGGAGTCTACGGGGACAGCCTCTGATTCTTCACCATCAATGACAACTCTCATCTTTCTGCTTGTCAGGAAGTCACACAACCAGGCGTTGATGTTGCCATCCACTCCATACTGTCTCATCTTGTGCAGCAATTTCTGGTGAGGCACGGTGTCAAAAGCCTTTGAGAAGTCTAATATGAGCCTAATATGTTGATTAGATTGTTAGTTATTGGTGTTAACAAGAGTCCTTTGATTAGGCTGGTTAATTTCCCCTTATTGACACATTGATTGGGGTTATTTGGGGTTAACAAGGGTCCTTTAATTAGTCTTTAATCCAATTTATCATTTCTTTAAATAGACAAGATTCGAAGAGAGGGTTAAATACTTAAAACGATACAATTAAATTGGTATTAAACATACCAAATGCTTTTTGCCACAAACAGGTTAATACTAGGGGTGTAACGATACATCGATAGTTTGATGCATCGTGATAGTTACTGCTCTGATAGTGCTATCGTGATAGTGTTTTCAACTATCGATAACTATCGCTGATAGTGCATCCAACTATAGATAGTTTTGATAGTTTAGATAGCCAGGCAGATATCTAAAATGTTATAACAGTTCTAATGGTATTTTGATTGATTCATATTTAGACAGTGAAGACATGTGATAAAAGCAGCTGTCTTGTAATCACAATGTCTTTTCCCTAGGCTGTGTCATGGTCATTGCAGGTTCAAACACCTTCTACATAGAGAAAGAAGATAAAAACAAGCAGGCATAGTGAGATTTTCAGCACACTTCCATTCTCACTTAACCTACTTGACAAATAAAAAAGCATTATGGATGCATCAGAGAGATGACCAGTGATTTTGTTACCTGCGCATCCTGCATCTTTTGCGCATACTTTTGTCTCTGGGATGCAAAGTTTTTATTTCAGCAAGTCCCAGGATGCAATAGTATTGCAGACTTGTCATTTAAAATAGTGTTCTGGACTCATAAGTTTGCAGCTGGACTCATTGATATGGGAAACAGCGAGTCCCAGGACCCATAAGCCAAAAATTGTAAATGAATCACTGGATGACTGATAAAAAATAAACTCAAAAGTGAGAAAACTAAATACATTGTGTAAATTGAATGGAAAACCTTGATGAAGTAGGCAGGCATAATGTATTTAAAGCATACTTGCACAATTATTAACAGGTTCAGGAATGAGATTAAACCTATCGATGTTTTTTTATATTTTTTCTTTAGTTTTTTAAACTGGCTCCAACAAACATAGACTGGCTTCTAACTAAGAAATCTGAAAAGAGGAATGTCATGGCAGTTTTAGACAGCTACTTTTTCTTACATGGGTGCCCAATACTAGGGATTTTAGACATTTGATCACTGCCACCCCAGGGATTATTAGTCGACAATTTTAACCCCTCAACAAGGGAATTAGACTGGCATTTTCCAAATTGTGCACCATACATTATATGATGGTTTAAAATTAATAATAATCAAAATATATAGCCATTAGCCAACAGACATACACTATTCAGACAGATTAAATCAAACACATTTTACAGACAACTGCTACCAGCTGCTTTGTTCAAAACTCATTCTTTCTACTCTAAGCCATGTTTAAGGATCATTGTTGAGAAAACCTGATACTTGTTTGGGGTTTTTTTTATCGTGATAGTATCATGATAGTATGCCACAATAGTGATAGTATCATGATAGTGGTTTCCGCGATAGTGATACTATCGTGATAGTCAAAATGGGCATTGATAGTCAGCCCTACATTACTTAGCTATCATATTTTAATTCCCTATTATTCTTTCCGGTATTTCGGTGGTCTTTCCGGTAATTTGAGTCTTTCCGGTAAATCCTAGGCACCCGCTTCCATCTGTGAAGGCAAAGGTTGTTCCTTCCAGGGCTTCCATCATCATTATATATCCAATATCAGCTCCTTTCCTAGCTCCTGTTGGTCTATGGTACAGGATTTTGACGAGCCTAGTCCGCTCCAGTACTGAGGTGCTCTGGGTGTGAAAGAGTATGCTTCCGAACCCAGTTACTGGTGCACTTAAGGATTTCACTGTTTTACAAAAGAATGTCAATATGATTTAATAAATTGAAAACACAAGCTCAAAAAACATTCCTTTGACTATATTCAGTAAGAAAATATTACATTTTTGTTGAGGATTTCATCTCATAATAATCCATATAAATGAATTACCTAAAAAAGTGAAAATTAAACTGTGGTACCAGTTACCAAGGCATCACCTATAAACTGATGTATCTTTTTGAAGAATTGAAATATTTTGACCATTTTATGCTTACAGAAGACTTCAAACTTTGTCTCAAACTAATTTTCATCGTTTTTTGTTTGCTTTTGTTTCAATTTATTTAAAAGCTGCTTTTAAAAATACCTCTATCAAAAAAGTTCATTTGGGCGAAAATTTCAAAGGAAAATACAAATTGTGGGATAAAATTCAAAATCTTTAAGCAAAAAAGCTAATTTTTGTGTTGTGTTATTTTTTTGAAGCAAACTTTCTAGTTCTGCAAGCAAAATTGATGAAGTATGTTCTAACTCCTTGTTTGCTGACTACCCCAATAACTGGTATACACTGGTAACTGGGTATTTGAGCATAAAGTTCTTATCGAAGTTGAAACCCAACCATCCACGATCCAAGGTCTGTGTACTTCAAATTTTTCAAAATGTGATGATATTTCTGTGATATTAGAGTTTTCTGTGATTCTGTATCTGTGATAAAAAAAAATAACTGCATAGATTTCAACTGTACGGTAGAAGATATAATTGTAGTTAATAGGAGTTGTCAAAGAGTGATTCAAAACAATATCTGCAAATACATGTACATGATGCATGGATACATGGACAATGAGATGTCAGAAGAGTGAATTTTAGCTGGATGAAGAAATCTCTGTGTACTATAAGGTCTTAATTGACACTTTCAGATCACTGGCTCTGGTCTACAGGAAAAAAATCAACTTCAAGAGGCTAATCTGGTTTTGAGAAAAACATTTATGTTCGGCTTCTCCATTCAGGACTCTAAGCGCACCACCTAAACTCTATTACTTGTGTGTTAATTCTACTAAGAGAAACAAATTCACCAGATATAATAGCCTTAACTGAGGTTCTTCCAAAAAACAGCTTATTTCATGTGAATGAAGTGTTATTTGCACTCAAAGGTTATTCATGTTTTAGTGCCAATTTAAATAAGGGTAGAGGTGTTTTATTATATGTCAAAAACAGAATACCAGCAGTTGATGTTCAACAAAACCGAAACTTTGAGGAATCTACCTGGTGTAAAATTAACCTTTCTGGTGGTGACAACATTATCATAGGATGTGTTTATCGAAGCCCGAATTCCACACATGAAAATAACCTGAATCTCTTTGACACAATACGAGATATATCTGGAGGAAACCCATCACATTTGCTTATTCTTGGGGATTTTAATATTAAATGTATTGACTGGAACAACATAACTTCTACAGAAAATGAAACTCACACTTGGGCAAGTTTAAAAAAAATGTGACCGTTCAATTATTTTATCCCCATGCTCTTAATATGGAATATTTTTATTTAAATTTATCCCTCAAAGGTGTGTTTTGATACCCATTTATTTGTTGCCAAATTTGAAATAAATCAAATGACAAATAAAAAATATATGACATTAAAACCACCCCAAAATGTCAGGAGTGTAACACTTTTAGTGTGACATTTTTTCACCATGTGAATGTTCTAAGGAATATATTAGTAAAAGTAATGATATTACACCAGTTTAAGCTTTTGTATATCGAAAATTGACATGTTGTAGATAAAATACATAAAGCAGGGCTCTTTATATAATCTACCTATTGATATAACATGTCATTTTGGAGACATGCCCTTCAAAATTTACATGAGGTAAAAAAACAATGCTTCTTCCTATATTAACTGCTACAAGTTTACTATACATGCTACATATATGTAACTTGGTCACACCACAAACAGACATGTGCAACATCAACTGAAGCTCTGATTTTGATCCTAACTTCACTTCACATTGGTATGTGCTTCTTCAAATCTAACAACCCACTGATGTCAGGAGTGTAACACATTCTGTTTACCTTCTGACCATCTTTCTGTATGCTGCCCAAAGCCTATATTTTTCTGTTTTCCAAGAACACATCTCCACTCCAGATAATCAGCAAAATTTACTTGCTGCATCAGAGGATTGAATTTCCTCACAAACCTTGATTTATGATGTCAGGAGTGTAACACCTATAATTTTGTTGCATGTTCTTCAGTGTAGGCGATGAAATACATGATTTTAGCTCAAAGCAACCAAATATTATGATAATGCAGACAATGCCCTAGCAGTGGAAACTTGTTTCTTTCCTTCTATAACAAAAATGCCAGTTATTTTTTGTAAAAAAGCCAATTTTTTATATAATAGCCATTTTGTAGGTATAAAAAATTGGCATAAATAGAAAGATAGTGGTCAGTGGGTTTTTTTCACCATGAGATTATTCCTTTGCCTTTCAAATGAAAACATCAAATAATGATAAAATTTCTAAATAATGTATTTACATGTTGATAATGATAATGTATACAAATTGTTACACTCCTGACTTTTTATTTGTAAAAGATATACATCTTTACTAACCCTTCTAATCTATGAGGCCTTTCAATGAATGACCTCAGCATCAATTAAAAATAGGAAAGCAAGTTATAAAACTTTCTTGTATCAGGAAATCAATGAGAAAACTTGAGGGGGTAGGGGATTTTCTCAGCTCAAGACCAAGGAACCAAGAACCCGCTTCAGAAAGAGTTAAGAAATATATAGGGAAAAGGTAAAAACTAATCTAGTTGAGATGACAAAATAGAAAATATCATCATATGAGACTGACTGTCATGTAAAGTGATGAGAAAAGTTCATGGATTAAGATAAATACTTCTGTCTTTTCATGTCAGGAGTGTAACAACTTTCAATTTTGTTCATTTGATAGTTGGAAGTCTGTTTTTGTTTGTTAAAATCCTTTAGCAGTATTTTTTTTTTGGATATTTTAAACTAAAAGTGTACACAATGTTCTAAGTAGTAGGGAGGCTCTACATTTTGATGAATATTCTATCAAGACAAGCTTTTCAGTGCTGGTGATCTTGAGTATTTCAAGATAAACAGCAGTTAAGTTATCGACTTTCATCAAAAGCACTATATAATGCTGTGAAAAATAGTATACCATCACACTGTTTGTTGCCAAAATGAGCCTGATATTTCAGAAATATATAGTATGTATGAAATATAGACTGTTTATATCGACATACTTATAACGGTCAGGGGTGTAACAATTCAGATAGTTTTATACTTGTGTTACTTCAGACTGCTTTTTCTGAAGTATGTTGTTCATTTTTGGTCGCTTAAAGCAGTTCATAAACAACATTTTACAGCATTTAAATCATGCTGTTGTCACCTTATTTTCTCATAATAGCTGAAGAATAATGGGTAAATTCTTTGTCTGGTAAATATTTTCTGACCCAACCATTAAAAAGGACTTTAGTTTTGGTAACCACCACCTGTATGTCATTTGGTTTTGTTTGTTTGATTTGATTCTTTACGTCCCATCAACAATCTTTCAGTTATAAAGGGACGAGTCTTCCTGGGTTGAACCAGTACTAAGCTAGGATTAATGTTCTTGCTCAAGGACACAACGCAGTGACGCCGGTGAGGCTCGAACCCGCGGCCCTTCGGTCTCGAGTCAAGCACTCTACCACTGAGCCACTGCGCTCCCTATGTAATTTGGTTGTCATATGAAAACCCCCAAATCATATGAGATCATTTTAAGCAGTTGCTTGGTAACAGAAGAACTGTTATTTTGTCTTTGAAATAAATAAATAGCAATGAATGTCAGGAGTGTAACATTTTCTTTCATAACACTGTGTTTTTATAATGTCCAGCATTAGAATGCTAGACATCCAGACCCAAAAAGGCTAATGTTTTCTTCTTCTATTGATTCTAAGGTCTGCAAATCAATGAGTGTTCTTTTAATGTGGGCTTTAATATCAAAGATTTAAAAACTTTAAGCTCTAGGTGCTGGAAAATCCTTGCAAAATTTTATAAAAAGTATCATTAATTTCACAAACATGTTTTAACCACGGCAGTTTTGATGCCAAACATGGTTTATAATATCCATTTCATCATATAAGGTCAAATTTCAGGACTTAATCATTTACTTGATGTTTTACTGACCTTGAATAGAAAAGATAAATTTTGGTAAAAAATCTCTTAATAATCTTAATCAAGAGGTTGATAAAAGAAAACCATAAATACTATTTACAAAAAACTTAAAATTTGTCAAAATTCAGGATATAAGGAAACGTATGGTACAAAAAAGAAAGCCCTGACATAATGTTTATTTTTTAACCCCAATGTCACACTTTGGTCACATTTTTTTTAAACTTGCCCACTTCAACACTCTTCTTAGAATGTTTACGAGATAGTTACCTGTACCAACATGTAAAGGAACCAACAAGGTACAGGTCCCAAAATGTTCCTTCGATTTTAGACTTGATTTTAACAAACGAAGAAAGCATGGTCAGCAATTTACAATATAAACCAGGCCTCGGAAAAAGTGATCATTTAGTCCTGGAATTCACATACAACTGTTATATTGGATCTAGTGACCCCCCAACCAAGAAATTAAATTTTTTCAAAGGGGATTATCGAAAGATAAGTGAAAAACTGGAAGAAAACAACTGGGAACAAGATTTGCAGGGCACCAGCCTGTCAGAAGCATGGGAAATACTTACAGAGAAACTAATCCAATTAGTAGAAGAAAATGTACCAGTGAGTAAGGTTTCTAGTGCAGCTGACCAAAAAACCCCGTATGTAAGTCATCAATGCATGGTAGCAATAAAGAAAAAACATACTAAATGGCAAAAATACTTACATAACAAATCCGACCAAAACTACACCCAGTACAAAATAGCAAGAAATAATGTGATAACAGAGTTACGTAGATCCAAATATAACTACGAAAAAGATTTAGCCGCCAAGATAAAAACTGACAACAAACTCTTCTGGAGCTACGTACGCTCTAAAATGAAAACCAAATCAAACATTGGCCAGTTTGAGCTACCTGATGGTAGCTATACAAATGACAACCAGGAGAAAGCAGAAATATTAAACAGCTACTTTGCAAGCGTTTTTGCAGTGGAGGGACCAGAAGCATTACCAGAATTCGAAGATAGAATTTTCGCGGAGCCTTTAACAGATATAGATATAAATGAAACAAATATCGCAAAAGCAATTGATAAACTGAAGGCATCAAAATCTCAGGGCCCAGACCAGATTCACCCTAAACTTATAAAAGAATGTAAAGACCCTTTAATTAAGCCTCTACAGATAATCTTCAAGAAATCAATGGAAAATAGCCAACTTCCAAGCATCTGGAAACAGGGCAATGTAACAGCCATCTTTAAAAGTGGATCAAAAACCAAACCAGAAAATTATAGACCCATATCATTAACATCGGTACCTGGAAAATTGCTCGAGAGGCTAATCAGAGATATATTAGTAAAACACATGGAAGAAAATAACCTGTTCTCAAAAGCCCAGCATGGATTTATGACTGGAAGATCATGTTCCACTCAGCTTCTAGAGCTAATGGAAGAACTAACTGAAACCCTAGATTCTAACGGAGATGTGGATATAATTTACCTTGATTTTAAAAAAGCCTTCGATAAAGTACCACATAAACGCTTACTCAAAAAACTTTGGGGATATGGCATCCGAGGGAAAGTACATAGCTGGATCAAGGAATTTTTAAAAAACAGGTCACAGAAAATAGTGATAAATGGGAAATGCTCCTACTCAGCCAAAGTAACAAGTGGAATTCCACAGGGAAGTGTGTTGGGCCCAATATTGTTCCTCATTTATATCAATGACCTTCCAGAAGTAATCACAGCATGCATGAAACTCTTCGCCGATGATGCTAAGCTTTTTGGTAGAGTAAACTCGCTCGTACAAGCATCAACAGTACAGACCAGCCTTGACAATGCCGTTGACTGGGCACAGATATGGGACATGAACTATCATTTCCAAAAATGTAAACATCTACATATTGGCAACCATGATATAAACTTTGAATATACAATGCAAACAAATAGAGGAGAAATGAAAGTCCAAAAAGTAGCGACAGAAAAAGACTTAGGAGTAACATTCGACCAAAACTTGAAATTTACAGATCACATAAACATCAAAGTAAACAAGGCAAATAGAAATGTCGGTCTAAATTTCAGAACATTTACATTCATGGACAAAGATATGTTTCTAAGCATTTATAAATCTATTGTTAGACCCCATTTAGAGTATGCATCTAGTGTATGGTCACCTATGTTTAAGAAAGACAAAATCCTACTAGAAAATGTACAGCGTCGGGTAACAAGACTCGTAAAATGTCTAAAACACCTTTCTTATGAGGATAGATTGAGAACATTAGGACTGCCTAGTTTAGAGTATAGAAGAGAAAGATCTGACATGATCCAGGTATACAAAATCATGCACGGCATAGACAAAGTTGATAAAGACAAGTTCTTCACAGTGAATAGGTACTCAGCAACGCGTGGTCACCCACTCAAATTGTTCAAAAAAAGGTCACGCTTATTAGTTAGGGCAAACAGCTTCTCAAATAGAGTTGTGAATAGTTGGAATTCTTTGACAGAGGACATAGTAAATGCACCCTCCCTAAACGCGTTCAAAAGCCGGCTAAACCGGTACTGGCGAGGACACCCTTACAAGTTCAGCCCATCCTGTTACTCACCCGGACAACCCACCAGAGATAGAACACAGAACCAGAATGCATCAGAAGTGGCCAATGGGCCTGATTAGATGTCTACATAGGTATATCAGGTATATCGGTATATATATAAGATACAGCGAGAATCAATACCGAGAGATAACTACAGCCAATTGGGGCTTAGCTACAACCAACCAACCAACCAAGTTAAATGAAAACACACACACACACACACACTTTCTGAGAATAAAGCTCAGTTTTGAGTACACTTGTATATAGATGAAAGAAAGTCCACAAAGATAAAAAAAAATCTGCGAAAACAGTGGTGGTGAATAGGAATTTAATCCACAAAATTCCAAGAGTAGATCTACCGCATATTTTCGGAGGTTGTCATCTCAAAGAATGAAGATATAATCGCTATTTTACTTCTTCAATATCCATGTAGGGTCCTGCTCCCTCTGGAAACATTTCATCTGCAACAATTGCTGGTTTCATGTTGCTTTCTTTAGTTTTTCTCAAAATCTGCCTAGGTCGAAAGTTTTTCCGTTGCTAGCTGTACAGCTTTCGTGTAAGGAGTATTGCTCGTTTGTCGTGTGTCCTATTGATCCCTACTGCATAATCACTGAAAAATGAAGCGTACGAAAAATCATCATTGATTTCGTTATCTCGACATCGACTCAATGAAAATAGGAGAAACCCATCCTGGATGCAATAGTCTCTGATATGTAAGGAAAGGGGAGTTCTATCAGGGATGCTCTAGATATGTATGCAGTATGGAGCGTCCCTGGTTCTATTCCTGATATCAGGGTCTTTCTAAACCCTACTGATGTTAACTGGAACTTATATGCTCCAAAGAACTAAATAATAAATTCAGCAGGGCAAATGTCAGTGCTACATGCAAATGCTGTGGACCAGAGGCGTATGATACTGTATGTCTGGAACCTACAATATTGAGGACTATGTGATGACCTGGTAATTTTCGACCTGTGGGCAGGGGTCATATACTTGTAATCAGTAAATGTAGTACTTATCAGTAGATATAGTAGTAATACTAGATTGAGATCTAGTATGGGGTTTACTAAGCTATAGATTATCATAAAAGAGAAGCCTAAATATCGTAAAATATTGAATACAAGTACAGATTTAGTCTACAGACTTCACGTCACAAGAATAAACTTGTTGTCGATGGAATAGTTTCATCAGATTTGAAGGTTTTTGCCAGTTTTTTATAGACGTGACTGTATAAAGTGTATGTGCATTTTATAAATATGACCTTTTACATAAACTTTTAAAATAGTTATGTGCTCAGGAACACAGAAGTTACAGGAATTTTGATTCCTAGTGCTCCATGAATTCATACGAAACAACGAACGAACTAAGATCTAAGATCAATTTTAGGGATATGCCAAATTTCCAACGCACATACACACACGCGCGCGCGCGCGCGCACGCACGCACGCATGCGCGCGCACTGGTAAAACTACAGACTTGTATTCCTGTATTCTGTATATGAACCTCCATTTATGGCATGAAGATGCAGAACAGCACATCACGTGTGCATAACAATCTTCTTGGTTACCAATATACCATATTTTTCTACAATATCAATCCAGATGTGCATGTTAGTACGAAAATAAATACACTTACATTTACAAGTTGGATCTGGGGGCAACAGCAAAGCCAAAGAAAATAAAAAAAATCAAACAAATGGAGGCTTTACTACGGCAGCACAGAGAGGACATGTGAAAAAATATTTGATCTCTTTCCAACGACATAAGATCTTGTTCCCATGACACAATTGTCTCGTTCCCACGACATAAGATCTCATACCCACGATATCATTTTTAAGCGACCAAACGCCAATTTGGTCTCGTAGTGACCCAATATCAAAATATACCAGCTATTTCAAAACCATAACCAATGCAAGAAAATGATATATATTGATTTGAAATGAATATATGCCGTTATGTTTCACTAGGAATTCAATACAATGGAATGTGACACTGTCTTTCTAAGATGATTAGAGCACTGCTAGTCTGATAGTGAAACTTTAAGATGATATTAATGGGACCATTGGAACTGGAACTTCAGGGTAGTAGACGTCGTATGTGTTCACTGTCTAAGAGTGGCTAGTACTGTGATCATGTGGGCCTCGTCGCGACAAAACCTGTCTTCTGTGGTTTGCAAACAACACAGGCGCTTACTGGAAAGTATCATATCTAAACTTGATACAGGTAAAATTTCAATTTTCTAACTAGTCTCTGTAGCTGCGGATACTGGTTTGAATCTCGCTTTGACGGAAACCCCGAAGACAGGTTTTCTCGCAACGAGGCCCAATCATGATTATTAATGACAGAGCTGAAGTGAGCCACATACTGTCTGAGAGTGGTCAGTAATTGGACTATGAGGTGTTAAAATTGTAACGTGATCAGTAGTTTTGCGAGTATGATAGTGGCTTGTATTGTGAAAGTAGCGGTTGCAAGAGTCTTACAGCGGTTAATACTGGGGTGATCTCAGTCCATGACATTAATGGGATAATATGGAATGGTTGAAAGCAGTTTGTACTGGGTCGGTGATCAGAGTCACCGATTTGATTGTCTTCAGTGATATATAAATGTAGATGAATTAATACTTTGAAAGCGGATATTGTATTTGGCGATAAGACTGCAGCTTCCTCTGAAAGAGGCTGGCACTAGGACAATATGGTAATACCTTGTATGAAGGCACTAGTACATGCATCTTGATCAGCTGTTAGCCGGTTACTATAGTAATTTCTAAAAACGACCAGTACTTGAGCAAACAGAGTCCTGCCTATTTGAAATATGATATTAATGGGACGCTATGGACAGTAAAGTCTCAAGGCGACTAGTTCTTTTGTGATCTGAGTACTGCTTGTCTGAAGAATACGTGCGAGCACTGTAATATTTATAAGTGGTGGTAGGGTAGTATATTGCATCTCATTCCCAAGTCTTAGGCCCCCAAGGAACAAACATGGCATATTCTTTTATAAAAATAGAGAATTGTGTGATACATTTTCATATTGCACAGGTTATGCTTATCTCGAAAGAAAATACATTGCTTCGAGTGCTTATGTGATAGATTGATGCCCTACATTTAATGGAGTGTAATGTAAGAGGGGGATTGGATAGTGTAACATTACCTGATATTAAGCCCCATAGTGGCCGAAATGAATACTCAATTGGAATTTCTATACATCCTTGTGTACATGTATGTTAAATTTTATGGCAACTCAATTTTTTATATTCTTGAAATAGTTATACTATTGATAAAGCTAGGTGCCCTGAATAAAATGTGAGTGGGGTTGATAGTGTCACATTCCCTGAAAGTGTGAAAAAATGAAGTCTTTCTTAAAACATCAAGTTTTTCTATAAACATTTTTGTTATCTAATTCGATTTTATGGAAACTTACGCCTTATTTTCTTGTAATTGTTACGGTTTTGTAATAGCTAAGTATTAGGGGTAGATAGCGTCACATTTCCTGATATTGGGAGACCAAATTGGTTTTGTTTGATTTGATTCTTTACATCCCAGTCATCAATTTTTCAGTTATGTCGGGATGGGTCTTCCTGGGTTGAACCAGTACTAAGCTAGGATAATTGTGTCTTGCTCAAGGATACAAGGCAGTGCCTGTGAGGCCAAATTGACACATGCTCCCTTAAAAAATATGTCGTGGGAACGAGATCTTATGTTGTGGGAACGAGATAATTATGTCGTAGGACCAAAATCTTATGTCATGGGAATGAAATAAAAAAAATTCTCATGTCCCCTCTGTGCTGCCGTACTTTTCCTTTAAGTTGAGAGTTTTTACTTTTTGTCGGGACTCCCTAAATCCAAAAAAAACCTTGCTCCCCAGCTCCCCTAAAATAATCACCAGTGCTCCCCAGATCCCCTGAAAATAAACAGTGTATCTCACCAACTCCCCAAAACCCCTGGGGGCCTCATATGGCATATGGCAACAAGGCTAATATCACCGAGAAGGTCAACCTCGGAAGACAAACAGCATACTCCCTTTTGGGTGCGGGGCTTCATTGTGGTAATGGTCAGAAACAGAGTGTGTGTGCTAAATCTACGTGGTTCCCCGTCTACTCTATGGTTTGGAGGTACTGGAATTGACAGGAAATGACATCAAAGTTTTTGAACAATATTAACAAAAATCATTGAAGCAGATACAGTCTCTTCCAAATAAAACTCATAGCTCCACTGTCCTTGCTCTTCTGGGAATTCTCCCTCTTGAAAAAGTCATCCATAAGAACATGTTAAACCTATTTAGTCGATGGATCGCATCTTATGGCATCGAGAGAGATATTGCTGAACAACAACTTGCTATGAAGTCAGTAACAGAACACATCTGGTTCAACCGAATCAAGCTCCTCCTAGAGAAATATAAGCTCCCTGCCGCATCTCATCTGATGGATAATGTCCCGTCCAGATCAAAATGAAAGAAAATGGTTAACAAAGCAATAAAGCTGGCTGTGGAGACCCAATGGAGGGAGGACATAAGTTCCAGGTCATCATTAAAATACATTAACACAGAGAGTGTCAAAGTTGGAAAGGCTCATCATATATATGGTCGTCAGTGCACAACAACTTACATGACAGTCGCAGGCGCAGTTGAAATCCCGTATCCTCACCGGCACATATACCTTACAGAGCAATCGTGCAGTCTTCAACCAGTTTGCAGTTGACCCTACCTGCAAACTGTGTGATAAATGTCCTGAAACCAGACAACATTTCTTGGCTGAATGTCAAACTCTACAGCACGTTCAACAGAAGTTCTTTACCAGGATCCAACGTATTGTTCAGATTCGAGTCGTCTAGATATTGCATCCCCGTGCGAAGTGACCCAGTTGATACTAGACTCAAGTGTGTTCTTTAAAAGCAAGACAATTATTGACTCGTGTGAATATATAGTATCTATCTATCTATCTATCTTTCTATCTCTTTATAATCCCGAACCCTCTTCCGAGTATTATTAGGATGTTTACATGCGCATGGTGTGTTAGTAAGAAAGATTAAAAACAAGAGGTTAAGATAAAAGAATGATAGTGAGATGAAAATAAAGATGATAGTGTTAGATGTTAATAAGATAGTTTTTAAAAACAGATCAAAATCAGTATGCATTTAAGGCTGTGTATGATTGATCTGGCTGACTCCTGTTTTAAAGGAGTTAAGATTAGAAACCAGGACAAGAACAGCTGGAAGCTTGTTCCAAAGAACATTGGATAACTTGGGGAAAATGAGTATTTATAGTAACAGACCGATGTATGAATCTGTCTGTAAGAAAGCGAGTGCATGTGGCGAGTGTATACTTCAGGATGCTCAAAATATGATGGAAGTGGTATGGCAACTAGGCCGTAAACGATCTTATAAAACATAGCGAGGCGCGTGTCTGTACTTCTGTTTTCTATGGATCGCCATCCAAGGTTGCTCAGCATATCCGTTACACTACTATATGAGGAGTAGTCATTCGAGACCCATCTGGCTGCCCTTCTTTGACTTTTTCAATTTTGTTAATGTTGTGTTTGGTATAAGGGCTCCAGACGACTGATGCATATTCAAGCTGTGAACGGACAAGAGAGTTGTATGCCATGGTTTTGATATCTATATTTTTGGTGACTACATTTCTTTTCACAAAACCCAGTGTTTTGTTAGCTGTACTGGTAATATTGTTTATGTGGGTGTTCCAGCTCAGTTCCTTGCTGATGGTCACACCCAGATACTTCGCTACATCCACAGATTCTAGTTCCTGGTTTTGCATGAAGTATCTGGACTTAACCAGGCTTTTTGAGCGGGTAATATGGATTACCTGGCATTTTGCCTGGGTTAAACTCAATATCCCAGGTTCTCTCCCAATGCTGAAGAGACTCCAAGTCAGACTGAAGTACCTGACTATCTTGCATGTTGGTGACTGTCAGGTATACAGCAGTATCATCAGCAAATAACCTGACCTGGGACTGAATGTTTTCAGGTAGGTCATTGATGTACAATAGAAAGAGGAGCGGACCCAGAAATAGTAAGTGAGTATGATCAGGAAATACCACAATCACAAACTGCAGACTACCTCGTGGCACCGAGAAGAAGAGCCGCTCAACCATCACGAGACACCAGGAAGACAAATTAAGCAAAGCAATCAGCTCTCTCTTCCCCATCAAGATGATTGCAATACTAGAATGGGCATAAAGTAACGTACAACAATACATAGAACAATTACAGACTCCCACAATGGGAGTAACAATAAACAAAAAGTCAACAACAACAGAACCACCGCCTTAGAACGGACAGCAGCCTAAGCTACCGGGGGGCTTAAATGCATTTTACTGGCACCAAATCTTCGCCCTAGATTCTGCTGTTGTTGAAGTACAAGAAATATTCAGCTCGCATGGAGGCCATCTAACTAATGCAATGTATCATCATGGAAAACACTCTAATCAAATTAACACTCCATGATGAAACAAATAAAAGGGCTTATGACTCACAGATAGTCAGAGCTAAAGAAAACCTCAAGTTGAGCCACGGTGGGTCAAGCTACAGATAAGCATCAGGCACCAACCCACCGATTAAATCTTTACGTCAGAGCCGTCATAGAGTCTGAGGCCTGACCCACCGTCGTGCAATTAAAGAGGAAACCATAGCTATAAACCGTGATTGGGTTTAAAACTAGGCATGCAGACTGTCAGTACTGAGCCCTGAGGTACACCAGAGGTCACTTTGACCTCCTCAGATAACTCCCCATCCAGTACAAAAGTTTGCGTGCGATCTATCAGGAATGACTGAATCCAGTTTAAAGTGTTTCCTTTAGTAGATAATTAATATCCTCTCTGCATCAAACCAGAAATAAACTCTTGTCCACAGAGCCTCGCGGTTTCAAACATTAACCTAAAATCATTCAGAGCCAATTTCAGCAGACATCAGAAACGTAGAATTGTAGCTAAGAAATCAACGTCGACATATTGTTGTTGTTGTTGTTGTTGTTGTTGGTAGATTCCTCCACTGTCTGGAGAACTTCACATAAGTGAATAATCCCTTAATTGCACCCCACCATTTAGTAATGTTTATTAGTTCACACTGATTTAATTGTTCATATTATTAAGCAGACTGAAGCGCCTACAGTGCAGTGCATAGCACAATTTTCTGGAGATGGATTCAAACTTGTGTATAAAGTCTTCCCTATGGGTTTCACTGGCTTTCAAATTTATTGCTGTACAGTCTAAAATAATAGCTGCTAATAAGTCAAAGTCATTAAAAAATTCTTTTTGTTCTTTGGTCCCTTGGTATTCGATCAAAATACTACTGATCTTTTCCATAAACTGGTCCCGGGGCTCTGACAATCATCGACACTTCAACAGGAAGTGAATCATATCCTCAGCGTCATCACAACACAGTAGACACGTTGGGTCGACAGAATACTGATTGAATTTGGCACGATTTGACTGCAGAACATATGTGCCTGTCATAAGTTTTGCTTTGAAGCCTGCTTTCTTGATTGCCATAAGGTTAAAGCCTGCATTTTTCCAAAGATAGTGTACCTCACCAATTTTGTAATTTTGAGTATTCAATCATGTTATTGTTGTCGACACGACGGTTCGCTGTAAAATAACCGGCGGAACTCTACTATCTATCTATCTATCTTCCATTACGTCTTTAATCCCCGAGGGGGACGTCAGACGGGTATTCCGGAATACCAAGTGCTGAGGGGGTTAGTTGAAAAAAAAAGTGATAGAAAAGGTGGTGAGATGAGTTTGTACAGTGCGAGAAGGAGTGTTAGTATAGGTAAAAGATAAAAACAGAAGCTGGTATTGAGGGGGAAACATGAATTACCCGGCAGACAGCACCGCTAAACTGTGCCAGGGTGGGAAGGGTCGGTATGTTGGCAGAGAGGGCATTCCAGTGGATAATTGTTCTAGTGAAAAATGTGAACCTGTAATAGTCTTTGAGAGTCTGGATCTGTCTGTATGCTAAAGGGTGTATGTGTCGCGATGTTCTGGTGTTTCGAACAAGATAGTCTGATGCAGGGATAGCTACAAGGTCATATGTGACCTTATACATCATCACGAGTCGGCTATCAATGCGACGTTGGTCTAGGGTGCGCCTGTTTAGGTCCTTCAACATAGCAGTGACGCTAGAGGTGTATCTATAATCTCTTGTAGCCCACCTTGCAGCCCTTCTTTGGACTGCTTCCACTTTATTTATATCTGTTGTGGTGTGGGGATACCATACTGTTGAAGCATACTCCAACTGAGGCCTTACAAGAGTTTTGTATGCTACTGATTTAAGGTCCTTATTATGGACCCGGATATTTCTTTTAAGGAAACCAAGAGTTTGGTTTGCCTTTTTTGTGGTGATGTCAATATGTTTGGACCATGAGAGGTCGTCCGCAATGGTGACCCCTAAGTACTTTGCTGCTGGGACACTTTCCAGCTCTACATTATGTAGAATGTACTTGGTGTTGAGGGGTTATGCCTTTTTTGTGATTTGAAGGACCTGACATTTAGAGGGGTTAAATTGCATATCCCACATCCTTTCCCATTGTTCGAGACTTGCTAGGTCTGTTTGTAGGACCTCGCTTTCTGTGGTTGAGCTGATTGCGAGGTATAAGGCAGTGTCGTCTGCGAAAAGTCTGACTCTGGATTTGACCTGCTCAGGCAGGTCATTTATGTATGCAAGGAAGAGAATTGGACCGAGAACAGAGCCCTGTGGGACGCCAGAGGAGACTGGGATTTTTTCTGAGTTAATTCCATTGATTACCACTGCTTGTTTTTCGATTATACAAAAAGTCCTTAATCCATTTAAGAGTGTCTCCTCTGATGCCATAATGGTGAAGTTTTAGGAGGAGTTTTTCATGGGCAACTTTATCAAAAGCTTTACTAAAGTCCAAAAGTATAAGATCAGTCTGTTTGCCCATCTGCATATTTTTGGCTAGTTCATTGATTAACATTATAAGTTGCGTCTCACAGGATCTTTTTTCTCGGAAGCCATGCTGCATTTCGTAAAATATGTCCAGTTCAGTGAAGTGTTTAACCAGGCTAGAAGCAACAATATGCTCCAGAATTTTGCACAGGACACAAGTCAGTGAGATTGGCCTGTAGTTGGATGGGTCAGATTTATCGCCCTTTATGTAGATTGGGGAGACATTTGCTTCTTTCCAAATGTCTGGTATTTTTCCAGTATCTATTGATCTCTGGAAAATGAGCTGCAGGATGGGTGCTAGTTCCTTATGTAATGTTTGAAGGACAATGGGTTTGAATTTGTCAGGTCCTGCAGCCTTGTGTGGGCTCAAGCCTTTAAGCAGCTTGTCAATGCCTTCAGCAGCTATGCTTATGTCAGGCATTTTTGGATGGGGGCTGGGCTGGAATGGTAAGTTGGCACCAGAGTCATGCAAATCTTGCAATGACTTCTGGGCAAGGGACTTTAAACTTATGGGGGTTTTGGGGCTAAACACTGACTGAAACTGGTCATTTAAGGCATTTGCTTTTCCTACTTCCGTTAAAAGAGTTTGACCATCCTTCTTTAGGGGAGCAATGCCATTTGAGTCCTGTTTGGAGTGCTTGAGCAGAGAGTTAAGCTTTTTGGTTTTGACCTTAGGGGGTTCCCCTATATCTGGGTCAGGAATTTCGTTGTTTATGCCTAAGATGTCCCCTAAGTATTTTTCATAGGCTTTTTCTGAAACCCGCCTGACTAAATGCTTATAATTGAGGAATTTACTTTGATCATTAGGTCTGTCAGACCTAGACCAGCGTTTATAGAGTTTGTCGAGTTTTCTCATTAGGCGGTGGATTTCTTGATTTATCCATGGGAACCCATCCCGAGTGCCTGATTGCCTAGTTGGGATGAATTTGTCGGCACACCTCTGGTTTACCGGGCGCAGTTTATGACGTAAGACTAAATCTTAACGTTTTGCTTGTTAAATAATGGGGGCTGCGCCCCCACACCCCTGCTTCCTTTTCGTCTAAGGACTATTTAATCATTTGTAGGCCGTATTGTTATGATCTTTTCAGATTCCGATATGGTAGAAACCCCTAAACAACAAATAGAATAAAGTGCGCCAGGTAAACCAGAAACTACCCAATTTGTCTATATCTTGCTCAAGTTTGGTAGCAAAACTATCCCACATACTTTGTACACTGGTGGTGGCAAGGTCAGACTGTGTGAGTTCAGAGTGGAGATCCCTCATGGACTGTTTGAGCTGGTCCCAGTCGGCCTTCTTATATAATAAAATAGTGCGAGGGACCTGCTTTTATATTTCAGACAACATAAACAACAATACATAAACAATATATGTAGATGGCGCTCGAAGATGCCACACGCGAATTTCAAAGGGGGATTTTGGATAATTAAAATATGGATGAAACGGAGTGTACTGCTGCCAATTGTATGCCAAAAGACCTTATAGAAATCATCTGCATTCTTGAGAGAGATGAAAAGTGTCAATCGTATAAAATTATACGAAAGAGGAAGTATTTTACTCTCGTCACTAAATTTCCCGCCAAGAATGGAGAATCGACTCCATTGAAGAACTACGCTAACGGTCGACAAACAGCTTCTCATCAGGACAAGAAAGAAGTTTCTTCCGAAGAAAAACCGCTTAATAGAAAGCCAAAGCGTAAAAAGAACAAATCTTCAACTCTTCCTTCTGGACCGAAGTCTGCTTAACAACATTCTGTTCAAGATTCCTCCAATGTAAGGGCAGGACAGCCAAGGTTAAAGAAGAAACCCCCAGCTGTAGTAGCAAGGGATCGTGGCAGGCGGAAGGAATATTGGAAACGCATGAAAGTTCCCAGACAGCTAAGAGCTGAGAACCTCGCTTTATTCTACAAACTGCAAGAATTACAGACGGTAGCCAGTCCACAGATCCCTATGGTCAGACAGCCAGAGAAATCCGGTTGCTTGGAACGTACATCTGCTGTTCCTCAGTCAAACAAACTGCAAGAATCACAGACGGTAGCCAGTCCACAGATCCCTGTGGTCAGACAGCCAGAGAAATCCGGCTCCTTGGAACGTACATCTGCTGCTTCTCAGTCATACCAGCTGCAAGATACAGAGACGGTAGCCAGTCCACAGGTCCATGTGGTCAGACAGCCAGAGAAATCCGGCTCCTTGGAACGTACATCTTCTGTTTCTCAGTCATTTAGTCATTCAACCATTAAAAGGGAACCTGTCGGCACAGCCCAAGTTCATTCGGATTTAAATGAACTATCTGCAGAGGCTGCAGCCGAGCATTCCAGTAGTTTTTTCGGAAGACTGTGAAGTTTCGGACATAGTGTGTGCGCACTGCCTGAAAAAAGGAAGACAGACAGAATTACGTCGCTGTACAGGCTGTAAAAGCTTCAGTTATTGTAACAAAGTCTGCCAGATATCAGATTGGCCTTCACATAAGCAGCTGTGCAAGTCTATCCAATCTTTAAATCCACAAAACTGACTGAAAAAAAAGCTCATTTGTGTACATAGAACTTCTTGTGGTGTTGGAAGATATTCAATTGATTACTCACTGTGTTATATTGTACCGTACATTGGTGTTGGTGACTTTTAGTGTTTAGAACATTTTATCCTTTTACCCCTTTTACCGGTTTATCCGATTGCGTCGATAAGTCAACGGCGGAACTCTACGAGATAACGATAACGATATGAAAGATGTGTAGATGGCGCTCGAAGATGCCACACGCGAATTTCGAAGGGGGATTTTGGATAATTAAAATATGGATGAAACGGAGTGTACTGCTGCCAATTTTATGCCAAAAGACCTTATAAAAATCAACTGCATTCTTGAGAGAGATGAAAAGTGTCATTCGTATAAAATTATACGAAAGAGGAAGTATTTTACTCTCGTCACTAAATTTCCCGCCAAGAATGGAGAATCGACGCCATTGAAGAACTACGCTTCCGGTCGACAAACAGCTTCTCATCAGGACAAGAAAGAAGTTTCTTCCGAAGAAAAGCCGCTTAATAGAAAGCCAAAGCGTAAAATGAACAAATCTTCAACTCTTCCTTCTTGAGCCAAGTCTGCTAAACAACATTCTGTTCAAGATTCCTCCAATGTAAAGGCAGAACAGCCAAGGTTAAAGAAGAAACCCCCAGCTGTAGTGGCAAGGGATCGTGGCAGGCGGAAGGAATATTGGAAACGCATGAAAGTTCCCAGACAGCTAAGAGCTGAGAACCTTGCTTTGTTCTACAAACTGCAAGAATTACAGACGGTAGCCAGAGAAATCCGGCTCCTTGGAACGTACATCTTCTGTTTCTCAGTCATTTAGTCATTTAACCATTGAAAGGGAACCTGTCGGCCCAGTCTAACTTCGTTCGGATTTAAATGAACTATCTGCAGAGGCTGCAGTGGAGCATTCCAGTAGTTTTTCGGAAGACTGTGAAGTTTCGGACATAGTGTGTGCACACTGCCTGAAAAAAGGAAGACAGACAGAATTACGTCGCTGTACAGGCTGTAAAAGCTTCAGTTATTGTAACAAAGTCTGCCAGATATCAGATTGGCCCTCACATAAGCAGCTGTGCAAATCTATCCAATATTTAAATCCACAAAACTAACTGAAAAAAAGCTCATTTGTGTACATAGAACTTCTTGTGGTGTTGGAAGATACTCAATTGATTACTCACTGTGTTATATTGTACAGTACATTGGTGTTGGTGACTTCTAGTGTTTAGAACATTTTATCCATTATCCCCCTTTTACCGGTTTAACAGGGTGCGTCGATAAGTCAACGGCGGAACTCTACGAGATAACGATAACGATATGCCGCCACGACTTACAAGCTAATAGTCAATCATTGATTGAACAAAGCGTGACCCAAATTTTTATCGACGACTTGCGTCGGCCTCACCTTAATATCAATGTAGCCCAATCCAAATAAATGTAAGGCTGAAAACAATGTCGTTGAGATTTGCTATATGTATTTAGCGGATGTATTATTGAAGGCTTGCCAATTATAATGACTGGTTGAACAAAGCCCCAACCCACACAGGCAGCATAGTGGGTGGGGTGCGCCCTGTGCAACCAGTGTCCTACCATGCAATCCACAGGAGCTTGGCGTTAATCCTTTTCCTATGCTATATACCCTTTTGTGTACAAAATACCTTTTGTTTACAAATTATCTTTGAGGGGGCTCAGTGGTAGAGTGCTTGACTCGTGACCGAGAGGCCGCAGGTTCAAGCGTCATTGTGGTCGGGTCTGAAAGCCCCTGCCGAGCCGAGCTGCCGAGTGCCGACCTATATAGTGTATTTTTTCAAATTCATCCTTGGTGAAGATTTTTCATAAATCATTTTTATTTAATATCATCACATAGACTAAAATCGATAAGTGGAACAATAATCTTATGTTCTTATGATCATAATGGATTTCTCATCTTTAATGAGTCCTTAGCTCGGGGCGAAGTACCAGATGAGTGGCGACAAGCTAATGTTTCCCCGGTCTTTAAAAAAGGTGAAAAATATGACGCTGCTAATTACAGACCGGTGTCGCTCACATGCATCTGCTGCAAAACCCTAGAGCATATATTAGTCAGTAACATCAACAAGCACTTAGCCTTAGATAGCATACTTGCTGACTGTCAGCATGGTTTCCGAAGTCAGAGGTCCTGCGAGACCCAGTTGGTCCAGTTTGTGCACGATATCATCAGCAACCTGGATGGCGCTGTGAATCGTGGACACAAGCAGACAGATTTGATCATAATGGATTTCGCAAAGGCCTTTGATAAGGTACCACACAGGAGGCTATTACACAAATTGGACTATTATGGGATAAGAGGGTCCACCCACAAGTGGATCAACTCATGGCTCTCTGGGCGCACTCAAAAAGTAGTATTAGATGGTCAAGCCTCAGATCCAGTCCCAGTGTTATCCGGTGTACCCCAAGGATCAGTTTTAGGGCCGATCCTGTTCCTTATTTTTATAAACGACCTGCCGGATAACATCAGGTCTTCTGTTCGCGGACGACTATGTCCTGTATAGAAACATTCATTCGATTCAAGACTGTTTTATACTGCAGGAAGACCTCACTAGCTTAGGACAATGGGAAGCCGATTGGCAAATGAAGTTCAATGTAGCCAAATGTCACTCTATGAGAGTGACTCGGCATCAGCATCACAAACAGATTCTCTTTGATTACTCCCTTCACAACCAAACTTTGGAAAACGTTCAGTCAGCAAAATACCTTGGCATAACCATCTCTGATAATATGGATTGGGGTCAACACATTTCAGAAATTTCTTCCAAAGCAACTAAGACACTTGGTTTCCTTCGCAGGAATTTGGCTTTTGCACCTCGGAGTACTAAGGAAGTTGCATACAAAACTTTGGTTCGGCCTAAACTAGAGTATGCAGCACCCATTTGGAGCCCTTACTCAAAACTTCAGATTAATCAGATAGAGAAAGTTCAGAGGACAGCAGCCCGTTGGACCTGCAGGAGATGGCGTAACACAAGTAGTGTCGGCGAGATGCTTGATGAGCTTGAGTGGCCATCTCTTGAGGCCCGTAGGGATCAGTCCTCTCTGCTTCTCTTTCATAAGATACATTCTGGTGCTGTGTCTATAGAAAAAGACAAGTACCTGACCCTTGCTCGCAGTTTGAAATCTACCAGGTCATCACACAGTGCCCAATATTGTAGATACCAGACATACAGTGATGCCCTGAAGAACTCTTTTTTCTCCCGGACTATACCACAGTGGAATAGTCTTTCTCCTTCGGCGGTCAATTCCCAGACTGCTGAGGAGTTTAGGGCACTCCTCATTTAGTTAAAAACACAGCCGAAAGATTTTTTTGTTTTTTTGTTTTGTTTTTTTTGTTTTGTTTTTGTTTTTTCTTCAAAATTCCAAAATTGCACTCCCTGGCGTAATGATCAAAATTTGATCGTGCCAGTATTAATAGAAAGAAAGAAAGAAAGATAATATACTCAGAAAAACAATTGAAGGATATTTGGATTCAATCCCATCTCTAACATTCAATACAATAAAAACTTTACTAATTATGCATGCATTTCATAGTTCCAGACATCTGCAATCAAAATGGATGCTTTATTTTAGTCACGCTTAAATGGTTTAAGTACAGTACAGATCAAAATGGTTCAACCCTCTATACTGAAAAGTCACAAACGTTAAAAAATGATTGAAACCCATTTTTATCGTATGTATTCCATAGTGACTGGCTCCAAAATCATCGCTGGTTCTCCATCCAAAAAATGGCACCTAATCAGCATGCCCACTCATATTTCTGTTTGGGGGTACATGTACCCCCTGGTGTTTCCATTTGGGGGTACATGTTCATTTTTGAGGGTACACATATTTTAGAGCTGTTTTTTCATAGTAAACGTATAGAGGCCATGAAATCAGATCATTTAGATTAGGGCTGCTGCGAGTATCCGAGTACTCGGATATTCGCGGATCTGAATATAAAATCGAGTATGGATATTCGTCACTGCCGAAATCGTTGGATCGCGATCTTTTTTTTTTTTTTTTTTTTTTTTTTTACCTTTTTGTAACTGAAACAAGAAGTTTTTAACAAAATAATCTATTGAAATTTTTCACTTTGACTACGGTTCTAATTGATAATATCTCTTATTTAAATACCTTTGTTTCTTGCAGGTTAGTGACATCCTTTATCGGTAATTAAAATCCTCAAAGTATTCCAAAATCCCGTGATAATATATTCCAATCTGTTTTGTTTAAACACACTTCAGCGGTATGTACTAATAAACTGAGCCAAAAATATAATCAGATGTCAATTATCAAATAAATTTCAAAGGTTTCTTCTTTTCTTTGAACTTTTTTCTTGCCGACAAGGCGACAGCTGATTAGGCCTACGTGACCCAGGTCATGTTGTCTTTGTGTGAACTTCAGGACAAAGGAAAACGGCCTTATATTGAAATTAGCACACTTTTGTCAGAATATCTTGTTATCCAAGTTCAGGAATCTATAAAATCAAATGTTCAAATTGTGTTTCATGCCTTGGCAGTAGTGAGTGCAAATGTAGTCTTATCTTCTTTGATAACAAACTGTATACATGTGGTACTTCTGGTTTAACATAAAGGGCTATTTTACTAAGTAAATAGACCCAACAATAGGAGTCTTACTTTTTTATTAACCAGTGACTCGCAGTTCGATTTGTGAATCGTCACTCATGAATCGTGGATCAGATCGGATCGCCACTAACCTAACGATCCACAGCCCTAATTTAGATGTGTATAACAGTGATATCATTATGCTGTGAAAATGCTAATAAATGAGCCCTGCAAGTAACCACCCCACCCCCTGCAAAAAAAACTAAGTCCGAACCTGAGAAAAATTTGGGCATAGGTTCCCCTAGGGGCTTAAGCCGGGTTTCATTCACCCCCAACCACAATAACCCTAGCCTTTGAAAGTTTTGGGTAAAGACAGAATGAAGAAGAGTGGGAGGGGTGACGGAAAATGTAAACAAACGTATCCAGATCACCCTCTTCTTCAGAATGATAGATCATTTTTGAAAAATAGAATACAGTAAAATGTCACATACCTCTTAGATTGTGTTACTCTTATATTTAAATTAAAGCTCTGAAACGTGTCAAGCAATTTATCAAGTTTTCTTCTTCCACACATCTGTACTTTCAATTTTGCCTGTCCACTTAACATGGCATATGTAAGCGTAATGCTGATTGGTTCAGTAGTAATAGACAACCAATCAATATTGACTTTACTAGAAGCGTGGTTGACTGTGGCCCGAGATTTGCTATATTATACTGAACAGTTTACTATCAATGCAAGATACCAGTCAGCGGTAAATCTGAGCCGATAATTCTAAAAAAACTGGACTTGTTTTCATGAAAATTTCATGAGATTCACACACAACGTTCACTGGTTATGCGTGCACAAAAATTACTCTACGTTTTTGCACGTAGGTACCAAATGATAAGTGCGTGCATGACCGTTTCTGTGCGTGAATTACGTACTGCAGTACGTGAATGGGCATGCTGCTAATTTTGAAGCTGTTTTCAGTGTTTTACGTCAAATTTGTGGTCAAATTTACCGGGGTATGCCATATTCGTGTATTTTTGTTGAAGAAGTTGTCCCATTATTAGGGGCGATGACGGATAAATAGAAGTTAACTTTTGTCTGTGGTCGGAATTAGAACATAAGTAATGACCTGGTAAAGGTTGCAGCAAAAATTGAGAGCGCTAAAATTTTTGCTTGTGAACTTTGGGTAGAGAGGGTCGGTACATTTGGTGTAGTACTGTATCGTAACCAATGACCCGTGAATTTCAATTTGCACTTTGGTGAATTGCATAGTGATAATTCTATCAATGACAAAAATATTTTCCTTGAAAATTATATTACAAAATGTTAATAAAGTCAAAACAATTTTAATATCCTTCAATTGTTTTTCTGAGTATAGTAAATAACAATAATTCTTATTTTATTGCCATTTTATTGCTTGCAGGGGGTCTGAGAACCACAGTCGAGTGAATCAAGCTTTCAGTTGATTTTTATTGGAAATTTGAGAGGTCCACAAGCGAGTTTGGCAAACATTCTGAAAATAAAAGATAATTGAAGAAAAAGTTTAAAGGAATCTTACTTAAAAATGCGTTAATTTCACAAAAATCGTCATTTTCCTAAAGGCCACATCCGGGTCTATTTATAGACATTTTGATTAACCTTAATGAAACGGCAATTTAAATCAAATAATGACTGTTAACTATTATTATTATTAATGTTCCACTTATTGCTTTTAGTCTATCTGATGATTTTAGATAATATTTATTTTTGAAAAATCTCTACAGATGATGATATTGAAAAATAAACTATATGGGTCGGCAGCTCGGCTCGGCAGGGGCTTTCAGACCCGACCTGTCATTGTGTTGTGGTCGTTGAGCAAGACTCATTTATCCTAGCTTAGTACTGGTTCAACCCAGGAAGACCCATCCCTGTTTAACTAAAAGATTGTTGATGGGATGTAAAGAATCAAACAAAACCAGTGTTTTTTACAATTTTCTTGGATTCTTTGTCGAAACGACAGTAATGTCTCCCCGGCAATGAGATCTCTCGGTATTTTTCGTCAGTATATATCTCCCGTTATTACTTGTTTGTGGTGGGCGCGGTGCAAACTTAAAATCGCAAAGTCTGTGTGATAAAATTACCCAGAGCCAAAACAATTGTCATCCCAAATTCTTTTTTTAGGTCACTGTCATCACAGCCGAGAAGGAGGTCTGTTGTCAGTTCTGAAATGCCTGTCTGCTGGAAAAGTGTAGTTCTCATAGCCTCACGTTCATTGAAGTATACTTCACAGTGCAACAGATAGTGCTCTATAGTTTCACTTTCTCCACACTTACATGTTCTAGTTTCGGAAATCCCTATTTTTTGCAAATAGTCATTTAACTTGGCATATCCTATTCTAAGTTGTGCAATTTGGCTGTATATTTTTCTGTTCGGGAAGTCAAAGAGGGTCTTCATGCTAAATTTAGGTTTCAGTTGGTGAAGAAATCTGCCCTTATCTGAAATATCCCACTGTCTTTGCCAGACTGTCAAACCATGTGTCTTCGCAGCTTGTCTCAATTCTGGTTAAGAAATGCATGCCCCTTCATCAGTCATTTACTCTGCCTCTTTGGATGCTTCCTTAGCAAGTCTGTCCGCCTCCTCATTCCCTTTAATCTCCGCATGTCCCGGGGTCCACTTGATCTCTATGTCAATTCCTTTTCCTTTGATAAGATCTAATTTCAAAATAATGTCTTTTGCTGTACTTTTATGCTGTGTAACCTCCCACCCAAGGGTTAGAAGTCCAACAGAGGATTGACTGTCTGATAGAATTAGTACTTTGTTAAGCTTTCTTTTCTGGTGTAGTTTTTCTAGTATGAAGTCAAGAACCATTTTTATTGCTATCATTTCACCTAACAGGATAGACCCATGTTTGCTGACTGGTTGCTTCAGGTTTACTGGTCTAGTCTCAAAAGGGAGGTAGACACATGCTCCAGCCCTGCACGGTCCAGGATTTGGGTGACAGGAGCCGTCAGTGAAGGCAATGAGAGTGTCTGAAGTGCAGGCTTCTAGTATATCATTAATGAGATTCCGAGATTCGTCTTTCTGATCATTAGTTCTATTTTTGGAGGATCCCAGGTGACTCCAATATTCTGGTTTTGTGAGGGTTGGGTAAAGTCCTTCTTGGAAAGAAAAATCTTGTTCAATATTAAAGGTGTCTATTCCTGTTTCAGCCTTAATATCCTCTAATTGAATAAGCATTCTGCAAAAAGGAGACATATACCTCTCTGTATTTTCTGTCTCACAACAACTTGTAAGACTTATTGGTCTGTATGCAGAGGCTGAATGATAGCTGCTCTTCCAAGATTTCCTGAGGAATTTCACATCTGCTGTTCTCCAGTCTTCAGGTAGAGTGCCAGTTTTGAATGAGTGATTGAAAATCTTACGGATCGATTTCTCTAGCTCTTCATTTGCATGCAGTAACAGGTCAGTGAATATCTTGTCGGGACCTGCTGCTTTCCCTTCTTTCAGGTACTGCAATGCGGCCATGGATTCTCCAAGTGAGATCCCATCATTAAGTTGATTATCATCAAAGATCTGTTCCTGCTGCTGTTGGGCTCTAATATCTGACAGCTCAGTTTCAATCTCCTTTTTGAAATTTTCATCAAAATTGTTTACAGACTGATGATTACTGCTGAAAAAAGTTTCCTGGAGAATTTGGCACTTTTGTTCTAGTTCGAAAACAGGGTTATTGTCTTGGTCAAGAAGTGGTAGGATGTTTCCACCATCAAGGGCCTGGTAGGATGTTAGAGATTTAAAGCTATCCCACATCTCCTTTGGGCTACTGCTGTATGTTATTTTGTCACATAGGGTATTTACCCATTTGTCTTTCTCTTCTTCTTCTGTCTGCTTGAATTTGGCTTCCACCAAATTTAGAGCTTCAAAGTTTCCTTCAGTTGAGCGACGTTTATAGGTCCGTTTTGCTTTGTTTAATTCTTTTTTAATTTCATTCATATTCTCATTCCACCAAGGTGGTTTCTTTCTCCTGTTAACACTTTTTACTGATCGCTTGGGCACACTTTTATCACGGCAGTCATCAAACACTGTTTTATAGGATGAATAAATGTCCTGAACATATTCCCAATCTGCCTGATCACACTGAAAGTTCCAGGTGCGAAACGATTCCCTTGTGCTTTCTTCCCATAATTCCCAATTTGTTTTCATAAGTAGATATTTTTCAACTAGGGTCTCTCCCACTGAGGTACAATTATCACAAGTTTCAAGTAAGATACCTATGTGGTCAGATTGTACACTTTCATATGTAAGAGTTTCGTATAATGATATTATTGGAACTAGCTCTGGATTTGTAATAAAAAGATCAATCATGCCATCTGTGTTTCTTCTTGTGGGTTTACCATCATTTATGCAAACAAATTGTGTATCCTGTAAGAACTGTTCTAGCAATTTTCCACATTCATTCACAGAGGGGTTGTTCCATTCTTGGCTCTTGCCATTTAAATCACCAGTGATTATAATATTCTTTGATTTAACTGTCCTAATAAGTTTCACTTATAATTTCATTTGTTCTTTTTGATTTTGTGGTATATAAACAACTACCAATGAGAAATTAGATCCAACCATTCCGAATTAAATTGAAGGGTAAAAATAACCTTTTCAGTTTGAGGTTACAGTGCTGATATTCAAATATGGTGGTGAAATCTTTTATTCTTAGTAATAAAAAACTAATTAATATACACCAATTGTATAAATCCTTGAAGTTTTACTAAAAACACATCATGTATTTGATACAAGCAACTTTTCTTTAAAGTATGTTAAGCAAATATTGGGTCTTTTACAAGGCTTTGCATTTTCTGCAATTTGATTTTTAAATATGGAGTAAAATACTTATTAACAGCACCCTAGATAAGCAGCGTATTTGCCTAAATGCGCAATTAAAATCCTCAAAAAAGCAAACAAAATGAAATGTGTGCGTACCGAATAGCAATTCTAACAATCGGTATGCAATTACATGTGACGTCATTGCGTACCATTTGGTCCATTTCATTTCCATTTGGGTAATCAACAAATGCCAGTCGGGTATTGATTTTTTTTACTAGCGACACAATATAACTCTAGTTTTATGTATAAAATAACGCTGTCCAGTCCAGCATTTCGCAGAAAAACACTGATGAAAGTGAAACTTTGCAAAGTGTACACGCTCGAATGTCAACAAGGGGATGAGATTTTCTTCAGGTACAATAAAATCTGTTAGTTTGATACTTTAGAAAGGCAGACGATGGGTGTGAATAAATATGCAAGCACATTCCCGATGGCTTCATGCAATAAGAAACGTGTAATCACAGAAAAAAGTGTTGCGTAAAAAAAAAATATGAAAATACGCAATTGTTTTTGCAAGTACGCAATTGAGGATGACCAGGTTGCGTTAATACCCAATTGACCCAAAAGCTTATCTAGGTCGCTGCTTATTAAATTAAAAAGTAGGGGTGAAATACCCATTGAATCCTTATCTAGACCACTGGGGAATATAATACATCATTTTGGGAATATTTTGCTCATTTTTGAATTGAGAAGGGGCTGATATTCGGCCCCAGATTTGGCCTAGGAAAATCTCTTCAAAATTATTTTTCATTTACACTGTGTTTTCTGGAGTCTTGTTACATACATGTTTCTAGTGAGCTTGCCCATTTCTTTTCAGCATATGGTAGTTTAAACACAGAAAGCTCTTATTAATCAATCATAGATAGACTAGTATAATTTGGAGTCTTGTTAGATACATGTTTAGGCCTTTAGTTATAAGTGCATACCAAAATATATATTTTCTTATTTCTGAAGCAAAACATACATTGTGGGTACTCAACAGAACCGTCTCATTGAGACGGTTCTTTTGAACACCCAAAACATATGTTAAAACTGATGGGTAAGAAAATGTTTACAATTTTACCCTCAAAATTCTGTTTATCTAAACCTATGATGTTTCTCGTAAACTTGCCTATTTCTTTTCAGCATATGGTAGTTTAAACACAGAAGGCTCTAATTGATCATAGATAGACTAGTAGGCCCTCGTGTGGTTTTAAAGAGTATTGCAAGCAGACATCATGTACAGCCAGGAACTGGAGTTGTTTAAAGAGGTACCAGGATACAAGTCTATCCTGAAGGCTGTTCTCAAGTCACAGATACAAATGTTGGTAAGTTATACCCATTCCGTACCCACTTCATTCATTCACGCCTGGGTTACCGAGGATCCATACAGGCAGGCATTGGATTGGGAATTTTATCTGTATACAGCAAAATTTGTGAATTTTTTTAAATATTGGACAGGTAGAGAGCGCAGTGGTTCAGTGGTAGAGTGCTTGACTTGAGACAGAGAGGTCGCGGGTTCCAGCCTCACCGGCATCACTGGGTTGTGGTCCTTGAGCAAGACACATTTATCCTAGCTTAGTACTGGTTCAACCCAGGAAGACCTGTCCCTGTTTAACTGTTAACTGAAAGATAGGACGTAAAGAATCAAATCAAACAAACAAACAAGAAAATTGTGATTTTTTTAAATTCGGACGGTTTCAATTTAAAATTTGTGAATTTAGAATCAGTGATTTTAGAATCAGTAAATTTATTGTTAGTTTGACTTTATGTGTTTAAAAAACCCTGCAAAACTGGCAGCAGCCAAAATGGATTCAGCATAATAAAAAAACACCCTTCCCAGTCTTTAGATTAGATTTTTTAATGGAATTATGGGGAATAAAGTATCTAAACTTCCAATTGGAAGTGGTGCCTTATTTTGTTATGGAGACACCTCAAAGCAATTTCCGACAGGACATGCTTTCACATAGCAATTTTAATGCTTAAAATATTCAAACAGCTTAGAGGCACAATGCACAACCATGTATTCTGGAAACCCCTAAACAGGTGCTTTGGCAATCAGTGAAAACCTGGATGAAATGCTGCATTCTGCGGCATTTCATGAGGGTCTGCACTGTTTGCTAAGGTGAAAACAATCTTCAGGGACTGAAGAACATTGTAATTAGAGTTGGAAACTCTAACCTGTGACTGCTTGGTATTGTATCAATTCAGGTAGAAGAATTCATTTGTATACTACTGTGGGTAAATTAGCACATAACTGGACATAATTCATGGGTGAAAGTTTTCAGGATTAATCATGAATTCAGGATTTTGAGGCTCACATTCCATAGAAAGTCAGCCTCAAAATGCTTAATATCAATTAGACAGATTATAATAGCTGCGTTGATTTATTTTCAGTTTATCTAAGGACAATTGACCTTTAAAACTTGAATTTGTCAATATTTTGTAGACATTTACAAGTTACAGATTTGAATGTCGAAAGTTCAGGATTATGGAAATTTTGAAATTTTACCGATGGTATTGTATGAATTCAAGTGGAAGAATTCATTGGTATACTACTACGGGTAAATGAGCACATAACTGGACATAATTCTTGGGTGAAAGTTTTCAGGATTAATCCTGAATTCAGGATTTTGAGGCTGACTTTCCATAGAAAGTCAGCCTCAAAATGCTTAATTAAGGAGATTATAATAGCTTCTTTGATTTATTTTCAGTTTATCATAGGCATAGGACAATTGACCTTTAAAACTTGAATTTGTCAATATTTTGTAGGCGTTTTACAAGTTAAAGGTTTGAATGTCTAAAGTTCAGGATTATGGACATTTTGAAATTTTACCCATGGTATTGTATCAATTCAGGTGGAAGAATTCATTGGTATACTAATAAGGGTAAATGAGCACTTAACTGGACATAATTCTTGGGTGAAAGTTTTCAGGATTAATCCTGAATTCAGGATTTTGAGGCTGACTTTCCATAGAAAGTCAGCCTCAAAAAGCTGAATTAAGGAGATTATATGATAGCTTCTTTGATTAGTTTTCAGATTATCTAAACACAATTAATCATTTTAACTTTAAATTATCCATTTTTGTAGCCATACTGCAAGTTTTAAAATTTGAATTTCGAAAGTTCAGTTCAGGATTTTGGAAATTTGAACTTTCACCCATGATAATTCTCATCTTGGTCTATGCTGACTATTTTTGTAGGTTGAGCAGCTATCGAGCCAGACTGACGAAGAGAGTGTTATATTGACAGCCAGCCTCTCAGATGGAACATTCTGTCATTTGGGCTCTTCCTCTGGAAAAAACTTCCTTGATGGACGGGAGGAAATAAAGTCACAATTCCTTTACCACTGCTTAAACAGTAAGTATAGCTGCCATGTTGGCCTTGGTGCTAGAAAACCTGATTTTTTGGCATGAAAAAAACGAATGCCCAAGCTTAGGCTGCTGTCCGTTCTAAGGCGGTGGTTCTGTTGTTGTTGTTGTTGACTTTTTGTTTATCGTTACTCTCATTGTTGGAGTCTGTAATTGTTCTATGTTTTGTTGTACGTTACTTTATGTCCATTCTAGTATTGCAATCATCTTGATGGGGAAGGGAGAGCTGGTTGCTTTGCTTAATTTGTCTCCTTGACGTCTTGTGATGGTTGAGTGGCTCTTCCTCGCGGTGCCTTGGGGTTGCCTGCAGTTTGTGATTGTGGTATTCCCTGATCATACTCACTATTTTTTCTATAGGGGGTATATAATTTATCACACATGTCTGTCCAGCACAGAAGTGATGCTTTACTACCAAAATTTTTCTAGCATGACTAGCTGCATAAGGATTTTTTTTCTCACATTATCATAATCATATAATCGGATTTTTGATTAACGTGCAGGTGCAGGGGCATCATTCACATCAGTGGGCCCCTTTCCATGCACGCATAGCAGATCTCACACCTGATCTCCAGGTGCTCCTTTCACAGTCTTTCTCCGTCAGTTTCTTCCATGTTAGCTTGGGCCTCCCCCCCCCCCCCCTGCCTCCAGGTGCTCCTTTCTTGAGGGTCAACTGTCATGAGCTTCCACTCACGGCAGTCTTTCTCCGTCAGTTTCTTCCATGTTAGTTTGTGCCTCCCAGCCCCCCCCCCCCCCTCAATCTGTATACATTTATCACATGCCGTTCTGACTGCACCACTAGAACGCTCTAGTGGTGCAGTCAGAACAGCATGCGAGTCCTAGGTATGACGTTAAACTGCATCCCCGCCTCTGGGTTAAAATGTCAGCTAGGACTGGAGATCCCAGAAAAACCTTAGTTCCAAAACAAACATGGCAGAATCAACAAATGTAGTCATGTTAGACGAGATAGGAATTTTCGCTGTTTTTTACCCATGTGAGATAACTCTATTTAACACGTGGGAAAGATAAAAACGAATAGCCCCGTAATCTTCCATGACAATAGCCCACCTCATTAGACAAGTGACGTCATTGCCAGTAGTAATTTGTAAGGTTTGAATGATATCATTATGTTTTATGTCGCATCCAAGCGTATTCAGGAATTTCTGGGAGCCTTTTTCCCCCCGCCTCTTAAGTTTTGTTTCTTATTTCTGTTCTGCGAACTTAAGATGTTTCATGATAGCTCATATATTCAAAGACAAACATAAAGTGTCGGGGGACATAAATTCTCTGAATTTGCTTGTTTAAGTATAAAAATCATGTATTTAAGGGTGTGCAAGAAAAATAATCCATTATTTGTATGAGGATCCAACCCCCGTGATCACCGTTTGTCATCACCAGGGTTGCCACGGTCAGGGAAAAAGTTCTGGAAAATGAAAATTTTTCCAGGTCAGGGAAAAGTCAGGGAATAACATTTTCAGCCAGGGCAATTAAAAAAAATGAAAAAAGTCATTGAAAAGTCAGGGAATTTCAAAAATTTCCTAAAAAGATGCTAGTTAACAGGCTTCTGGAAATTTTAGTTTCCATAATTTGCAAACAATATGAGAAAAGGAATGTTTCTGAACATAAATTGCAAGCAATTTATGTTCAGAAACATTCCTTTTCTTATATTTATGGTTTAAGATTTTTCTTTAAAGATTAAATCAGCAAGTTCAAATATTTGTGCAAAATCTTCGAATAGTCGATGGATGAAAATGGCTAAAATTGGCCTTCCAAAAGGGTCTGGAAAACGGTTGAAAGTCAGGGAAAAGTCAGTGAAAAGTCAGGGAATTCTGAAATGATTATTGAGTGGCAACCCTGATCACTCGGCAAGCCTCGTGATGCCGATCTGTGATCCTCAGGACGGATTTTTCGATCCCACTGTACCCATCCTCACACTCATGGTGGATTCTTATAATCACATTCAGGCCTTTAGTTAAGAGTGTGTACCAAAAATAATTTTCATATTTCTCAACCAAAACTTTGTGACTGTCCTTTTGAGCACCCTTTGCTTAAAATGATTAATAAATATTTCAATATTCTAGCTAGTCTAGACTGGTAACGTGTTTTTAAACCTGGGGTCGAAGGTTGGCTAGTTTGAGATTCACTGGAGACACTGTGGAAGATTCCATCTATTAAAAGCGGGTCAACAGGGTTCGCACAGGCTTGAAAAGTACTTGAATTAAGAGGGCTTTCTTGAAAAGTCCTTGAAAAATAAATCTGACTTGAAAAGTACTGGAAAATCACTCAAGAGCCTTGAAAAGTCCTTGAATTCTACTTTTTTCTGTAGGACTAAGCACTGTTGATAGAGACCTCTAAATCAGTATAAAATTGTTGGGGCTTTATTTGGTCCAGCATATGCTGCACCAAATATAGGCAAAACAATTTTATACTAATTTTCCAATACTAATGTCTCCATTATCTCAGTCTAGCATTTCTGAAGAAGACTTTTAACACTTTGATCAGTATTTGTCATTAACATTAAGTCCTTGAAAACTGTAGACGAGGCTGTTAGAAGTCCTTGAATTTTACTCATACCTGTACGAACCCTGGTCAAGCTTTTTCTGTAACTTTACAGGTAAGACGAATCATACAGATTCTGGTGAAGAGCAGATGTATATGTCAACAGAGTCCTCTTCCCCGCAGTTTGATGTTTCACCTGAAGACAGGAGACCCGCCAAAAGGCAGCGAAAAAGTTTTCCAGTGCCATTATCCCTTCGAGGGATGGGGTTATCAAGAGGAGGCATTCCAAGTAGAGGTTCGTCAGGAAGAGGTGCCGGAAGAGGATCCGGAAGAGGTTCGGCCAGCAGAGGCAGGAAACTGCAAGTACAATTGTCCGCTGGAGATAGCAATTTGAAAAGACCCGACCGTAACGCGACGTCAACCATAACACGTCCTGTTGAAGAAGAAAGTGGTTTGAATGCAGATGTTGTCACAGTTAAAGCTGAAAATTTTGAAGTTGATATTGATTTAAATGAGAAATCTGGCGTATCAAAAGATACACATGGAGATAACATTGTGAAAACTGGTGATGATTCTAGTCACGAACATTCTGCAGTTCAAGGTTCTAGTTATGATGAGGGAATGGACACTTCAGGGGGAGAACATAAAGGCACTGCTAGTGGACTAGAAAGTGACACATCTGTTAATGACGGTCTACTTCCTATTAAGGAAGAGGCACCAGATGACTTTGATATAGTAGACCATGCAGAAGCAGGTTCTTCTCAGAACATGTATGGGGTGGCAGGTCCCAGTGGTGAGTCAGGGAGGAAATGGAATACTGGTAATGGTGAGGGGACACCATTTAGCTTTACATCCATCGGTGAGGGTCGTCCCAGTGATGGGTCTATTCCATATGACAATCAGTCCATTAACAGTAAGTGGTTTTATTTTAGTAAGAGTACACACACCAGGTAGGCGGCAATCAAAAACACTCTTTACAATCAATAAACCTGGATCAAAAATCACAATTTATTTTTATCAACATCGTCGATAGTATTATTTTTTTTTATTGCCGCCTATTTGGTGTGGTACAGTTTTGTGGCAAATTTCAGGTTTCATAACAGAAGCAAGATACCAATCTGTGAGAGCTACACAGGTCTTTAGTTAAGAGTGCATAACAGAAAAATAACTTTCTTATTTCTCAACCGAAACATATGTTCTCAACTTGTGGGTACTCAAAAGAACCGTCTCAATGAGACGGTTCTTTTGAGCACCCAAAACATAAGCTAAAACTTATGGGTAAGAAAATATTTACACTTTTACTCTCACAAATTTTGTTTATCTAAACCTATGTTACTTGAACCTGTCACAAAACTGTACTGATTAACTCCTTTGTAGACCCATGGACTTTTCCATAAATTTTCAATCAGTCAAGTGACAGGATGGTCCAATGTATTTATCCATTATTGAGAGGCCACAGGTTATAATTTTCAAATAATATTAATTTTCTTTCATGAAGATGGATTTTGTCTTGACAAACTGTGCAGACCCCGTTGAAATACAGCATTATGTGGCATTTCATCTGGGTCTTCAATGGTTACAAAATTACACATTTAGGGCATTCAGTGTCTACAAAGGGTAAACCACTTTGTATTGATAAGCTATAACATATGCAACAAGGCTGGGATTGTCCATTTATATATTTTTACAGGGTTCCCACAAGCTCTGGAAATCATGGAAAATCTGGAAAATCAAGAAAAAAAGTTCCATGCATGGAAAAATCATGGAATTTGAAAAAAACCTGAATAATCATGGAAAAATCATGGAATTTTGTGAAATAATTTGACAAATCACCAGTAGCCAGAAATTTAGATGTCAGACACACAAAACTTGTGTGTCTTACAGCCAGTTTTCTGGCTACTGATGGTTTCAAGTTTTAATTATTTCAAAATGCATGCTCTTTAAACATGCTTATTTAAATACATTACTGTTGCTGCATTCCACATTTATGCTCAGCGTGGTGAAGATGCTGCTAAAAGGATGCATGCAGTAAATAGTCATGGAAATTACATTGTTGATCATGGAGAAATCATGGAATTGTGCTTTTGAATTTCTGTGGGAACCCTGATTTTAACCCTTTTCATTCTGAATATCTGCAATCAGGTACTATGACAACAGTGAAGACAAAGCTGAAATGTCACATAAATGCTGAATTTCATCAAGGTCTGCACTGTTCACAAAGATACAAACAAATGCTCATGGCAGAAATGCATCATAATTTATTTAGAAACTACCTGTGACCCGTTAAAATACAAAATGGATAAATTCCATTCTATTAACATTCCTGAGAAAATCCAATAGAATGAAAAGCGGTCTGAGTTTCAAAATACATGTATGGTGTATTTCTTTCCCTGAAGATTGTTTATACCACAAACAGTGCAGGTAGCATTTCGTCTTGTGCCAAATTACCTGTAAACAGGGTTCCAGTATACAAAGGTTTAATTGACCTTCTGTTGAGTTTTTCATTGCCAGAGCCCCTTCTATTTATTTAACTAAGAACATGCTTGATGCATTAATGCCATTTGGAACAGTTTACATAATGGTGTCAATGGTTGCCTCTATTAATATAACCCTTTATGTACAAATTAGATTTTTTCTTCTGACCAGTTTGATACAGTAAACTTCCTCTTGGGATGGTCCATTGTCACAGGTTATGATTTCCAAATAAACTTGCATTTCATTCTCTGAAGATTGTTTTTTTCCTGCAGCATTTCATCCAGGTCTTCACTGTTTGCTAACATACGCATTTAGGTGTTACTAGTATACAAAGGCTACTATCCCTATACTGCATAGAACAGAAAAAATCAGTCTAATGTGTACAGAGCAACCATAACCATATGAACCCCAGGGATTTCCCTACCTTCTTAAAGTCGGGGCCTGTTGAATTTGGGGGTAAAAGCATTTGGACCATCAAATTGGGAGAACTAGAACTGGACCGCCATTTTAAATGGATTAAAAACCATATAAGAAATAAGCAGTGTAAAGCTGCTTTAATTGCTTTCCATATAAACTCATAAAAAATTGCATAGAAATGTGAATGAAAACATGTTTTCAGTTACATTTTTATGCAATTTTTCATGCTTTCCATAAAAACTCATAAAAAAATTGTATCTCAAGGATAAATTTTTATTGCTCAAGAACACAACACAGTGATTTATATTCAGTCTGTCATAAGACAATTGACCGTTTATGCTTCAGATTATGAATATTTAGTGGGCATATTGCAAGTTTTAAGATCGTAGTTTTGAAAGTTCAGGATTTTGGAAATTTGAACTTTCACCCATGTGTGTGTTGATTTCCAGTCAATTCAGTGGTGTAATTCCATTGTATCATGTGTTCCTGATCAGTTTGGCTATAGAAGATTGAAAAAGTTATGCCCCAACAGGGTTTTCCGGGACTCAAGATTGAGAGTCTCAGACTCCCAAAATGCTGTCTTGGACTCTCAATCAAATAATAATCTTGAGGGTCCTACTGGGCTCTCAAAAATTGAGAAGGAATTACACATTTTAATTGATTTATAAATAGATTGTTTTTGAAAACAAATAGCTTGCAAAGTAGGTACTGCTTTGAAAATTCTTTTTTCATTTCAGTTGTTAATTAGTTCTCCATATCATTATGTAGAGTTGTGCTTTTACATGGGACTCTTACAATTTGCACTGGGACTCTCATGAACCAAAGGTGAGAGTCCCAAGGACTCCTATAATACAAAACTGAGGGAAAACCCTGCCTCAAGTGCACTAATTAGGATGAATAGTATATAATTATTGGAACGGAGGTCAATAGTATTTTACTGTTCAATAACACTCCATGTCTACCGAAACATAAGTCAACAATTGTTTTATTATATAATAAATGTATGTTATGCATTTCCTGCCATTTTGGACCATTAAAACCATTGACATTACGGATGGATCATGCAAAATTACTTGACGTTCTGACGTCACTTTCTGTAAGCCATGCAATAATATTACCTCGTGCTGTGTGCTTTGCAACGTCACGTCCGGCAAACCATGCAATATGTAGTTATATCAGCGGCAGTGGATAAGGCATCTAAGCCAATCAGAAGATGTATATTTATAGATTATATAATAATGTATGTTATGGAATGGTGCCAACATTTACTTGGCCTTAATAAGGCTTAGTATTTACATTGACCTGTATTATAGAATGGACCGAAAGAAAAAATGTAAAATCTTCAAATAAAAGTTCTAGAAACATGGTCAGTGACTCCATGTGACTGCTATGAAAGTTAACCTGTTCTGCTTTTAAACCATTCCTGCAAATAATTCTGGACACTGGACAGCAAAACATATTTTTTGGAAATTCAAAAAAAACATCTGATTGAGATAGTTCTTTTGAGTACTCATATATGTTTAGGTTAAAAAAAAGGAGAAAGAAAAGTGATTGCATGTTAATAAATGGAAGCCTGTACATTTATGCATTATTTGTTGCTAAAATAGGATCTGACATGACCATCAGTTAATAAACACAGCTCTCCTACAAATTACATTGTTGCTACGAGGGTCATCCAGTAAAGAATGAGACTTTCTTCATAGTATGAAAACCTATGTGTGCATTTAGTTAAAATTCACCATTATGATAGTATGACATCTTAGCAATTCAGGAATATAAACACTATGTTTGTGATTGATTAGTTGCCATAGTAATGGGATGTTTTGTGGAAGGACTTGAAGATGCATGGCCGCGTTTACCTTATTTTTGGAATACCCACGGTTATTGAAAGTCTTTTATTTTCAATCATAGATAGAATATAACCTCTTGATATATTTTCTTTTACTAAACAATCTTAGTGTTACATAAAATGCTATAAAAGATGAACCAAACATGCATATCCTTTATTTTGGTTGCCTAGCAACCGATTTACTTGATTTTTTATAAACACACTACTTCGTGTTGCTATGGTAACTATGTAGGTGAATGATATCCCACAAAATGTTTTGTTATCTGCAGCTTATTGTTATTAAGTATACATGAACAAAACTATGTTCATTCCATTTGCTTTCGACTATTTGATATTAACTTTTAAAGTCAAGAGGTCAGGAAAAATTCCAGATATTTCTTGAAAACTTGATTTTTTTAAGCTTTGTTTCCATGGTAACGGCTCAAGAATCTGAAACATTACTTTCCCCTATTGGCTATAGACAGATTGCATGAGCATATATAAGTACTAGTAGAAAAATAAACTTTGCTTCTTAATCTGTTGCTATGGTAACCACCTATAGTGAGCCGTCCACGCATGTTTGCCCAGTCTTCTAATGTTGCCTAGCAACAAAAGTTGGAACTATGTAAAACGTCGAATATGATACATGTGAACAGCCAAAAAGACGAGCTAGCTTTGACAGAAATTTCATAAGCCTAGCATGTAAATTAACTGCGCTTTAGAAAAAGTCTCATTCTTTATTGGATGACCCTCGTATGTTGTATGAGTTCCTTACCAAAACTTTTTGAAATTGGTTTTTCCAGGGATGTGGAAATAGCAATTGTTAATACTTGCCCAGGGACAATTAAATTGTCAAAAGGTACTTGTCCATAGCAAGTTTTGCTTTTTCATATTAAAGACAAGTAAATAGAAATTACTAATTTGTCCTGAATGAAATGGGACCTGGTGGGTCAAGTGGGGCATGGTATTTCCACACCCCTGGGCAGTTCTATTTATTTTCAAAGCATGCACTAATTGAATAGATCAAGTTCCATCAAGCATTTCAGTAACAATTTTGAAAAAAATAACAGCAACAAAAAACATGGCTAACTGTTGGTAATAGTGTCAAATAATTGGTTTTATTTTTTGTTTGAGTCAATTTTTTTTCAGCTCAGTCGGCAAGTTTTAAGTCATGTTGGGAAGTTTCCTGGGCTTACGTGGTTTGATTAGTACTTAGCAAAATGTGTCTTGCTCAAAGACCCAACACAGGCACTGCGTTTTTAAGACATGTCGGGAAAGGTCTTACTTGGTTGAACCTAGTACTAACCAGGGCCTTCTGCTGCTGTTTTGGGAAAAGGCCCCTGGATTGAATTGGGAAAAATATGCGGCACTTTGGGAATTTTTAGAAGTGCATAACAAAAACATCCGAGTGTGCCAAAATGCTATCAAGGTTTGTCTGTTAGAGCAATTCTGTGGCTATTTATCAATCTAACCCGGTGAGAATTATTTTTACCTTCAGATTGAGATTTTTTTTTTGAAAATTGGGAAAAAAGAGGATATCGGGGGAAAAGGCCCTGCTAACTTACTAAGCAGATTAAAGCATCTTGCTCAAGGACACAACACAGTACCTCCGATGAGGCTCAGTATCTTGATCTGAAGTCAAGTGCTGAGCCACTGCCCTCCTCAAATAAATGTAAAGGTACATTGTAGCTGGAACCATTGAATGATTTAAGGTGGGAGTACCATGCATGGATCCAGAAAGTTTCGTCAGGCTTTGGCAACGTTTTTTTTTTTACTTGATGAAGGGAGAGAGGATCCAAATACCACTTTAATAGGGCCATCACCGGCCCACCAGCGAAAAACCATTAAAATGGTGTTTCACTGGCGGGCCCATATGGCCCAACATTGAATGCTGGCTTGGTACAATTTTAATTTTTCAGGAGATCCGGATCAATATTGATAAGAAACCCTATATTTTTGTGAATTTTCAGGGGGTGGGGGAGGGGTCCGGACCCCATGTCCTGCGCCTGGATCCGTGCATGGAGCACTGTATTGTTATAAGTGCCCATCAATATGTATGTCCCCATAAAAAAACGTAGAAAGACGTTGATGAAATTTTCTTGAATGTAGACAAACAGACAGACAGATACAGTATGGGTGATATTAGATTGTTTTATGCATTACTAGAGTAAAGTTACGGAGACGATTTATTTTAATTAAAGAAGAAAATAGAAGGAAAAGAGGTTATCTAGAGTGAGAATAACTTCATTTGATATTTATCCTTATCCCGCAATTATTTTTTTGCAATGACCCCTTCACTGCCGTATATATATGCACGCAATACGACGGGGGAAAATATGGCTATTTTGATGTTATTATAGTGTTACATATAATTTCATACAAAATCATAACCACGGTAGGGATTTGCACCAAATTTTTTCCTGCTTGTTCGAGACATTTGGTTCAATGTCTGAAATAATGTTTACTAGTGATACCATGTCAAAAAAATATTTTTTTCAACTGTGTTACAGCTGAAAATACATGGATGTCTACTTTCATTTTCAACATCATTGTTTTGAAATGGTTGGTTCAAAATCTGAGAATGACAGGCATTTTCCCCATTTACCATTGCTGATTCCAATTAATATCAATTGTCATCCATATACAAGCCATTTTAGACTTCCAAAATAACCTCTACTTCCAAAAAACACAGCAAACTAATGTCACGATCCACTGTTATCTTTGAAAAAAACCCGAGTTCTCCATCAAAAGGGCCGTTTTCCCTGTGAAAAGCAAGCTTTAGTGCGGCAGAGTTTTGGTATAATAAATCTTGAGAAAGTTAACTCTTTCACTCTAGAACAGATAAGGATAAGTGAGTTCTGTCCCTTGACTATTATCGTGCTAACAACACGCATATAAAAGCGACGTGTTTACCACGAGGGGGGCTCATACCAGTGGCGTATAGGAAGCGGTTTTCAAAACGAGCAATGCTCGGGTAAGGCAGTGAAGGGGTTAATGCATTAATGATGACAACATATGCAACAGATGAAATCATAGTGGAATATACTGTAGAAGTGATTTGTTTTTAGCCCAGTGAGTGTTTTACTACTTTTCTAATAGCCATAGAATCAGGATCTACACTGTTTATACCTTTCTGATTGTATATACATTTTCAGCCTTACATTCTGGCAGGATGAAAATCAGGGAGTGGTGTAGTACATAGAATATTCATCATGACAAGAGTTAAAAAGCTTTCAAATGTAGAAATGTACATATGGGTGAAAGTTTTCAGGATTATTCCTGAATTCAGGATTTTGAGGTTGACTTTCCAAAGAAAGTCAGCCTCAAAATCCTGAATTATGCAGATTCTAATAGCTTCTTTGATTTATTTTCAGTTATCTAAAGATGATTGACCATTTAAACTTGAAATTGTTGATATATGTAGGCATACTGCAAGTTTAAGAAGTTTAGGATTTTGGGAATTTTGAACTTTCACCAATATGTACATAAGCCAGTCAGTCCAGCAAAGTAATTCCATAAGTCGTGGGCCCCTGACCCCAAGTTGAAAAAAAGGGATAACTCTGGAATATAGACTTTGTAAATACATGGTTACTGTCTTTCAATGAAGATGTAAGCCAAATAGACAGTCATGGAATGCAAGGTATTTTGGTTTTCCTCATTTTTATAGATTTTGCCAAATATGATTGGTTTGCATGGATGGTGTCATATACAGTGTAGTGTATCACCAAATGCTGGTTGCTTACACAGTACAATGGTAACAACAGCTGATATCAATCTGGTACCCTGCCTCCACACCTGTTTTGGGCATCTTGATAGATGCCGGGTACCAGATTTTAACTGATTTATGAGTTGCAGTTTTCCTAGCATCACTCATATATATCGGTCAGGATCAACCTCTGTAAGCTGCCAAATTTGAACTGTCCAAATGCAAACTCTGTGTTTTGAGATGATTCACTTGAAACTGAGAGCATCTATGTAAACTAATTTAATTAGGCAATATTTGAAAAATAGTGGATGGCAAATGCACAATACTTTGCTCACCCTGTCTGTTTTCATCCTCGGTAACCCAGGCGTGACCATTACGTTTCTCTTCATTCATGATGAATAAATTTTAACCCATAAAGCGCCACCTATAATTTGCAGCAGACGACAATTTCAATTGTTGCCTCTTTTTCCAAAATAACAAATAAGGCATGATATTTTATGAGAATCGTCTGCAGACGATTTGCATGAAAAATCATTCCTTATTTCTTTCGAAAATTAGGAAAGATGTGGCAAAATTTGTTGGCAAAATTTGTCGTCTGCAGCAGTCGTGATTGGCGCTTTTAGGGTTAAGAGTAACATAATAGGTAATGACTAGGTTACTCAGAGGATAGATTGTGTTTTGCTCTGCTATATTCATGGTCTCACTGGCTTACCAGATAAATTGAGCCAGTGCATGAGATTTCCAACAAAGTGGTATGAGCGACCAGCAAAGCCTCAGATCAGCCTGCGCATACGCGCAGTCTGATCAGAGCCTTTGCTAGTTGCTTGAGTATACTATGATTGTTAAGCTACTGACTGAACACCATTTGGAGTTTCTAAGCTTAAAATGAGGCTGCACAGGTTCGTCTGAGTCTACACTTGCCAAAATGCCACATTGTTGGAAATCACATGTCACAGCTCATTTTAGTTTGTTTCAAGTTTTCACATGGGGAAGAATGGGAAAAAGTATGGCCAAACTGGGAAATCCCTTGGATATTCTCTAATACTGCTTAAATACTTTAGGGTGGAGGGCTTGCAGGCACAGTCAGGTAACCTGAAACACACAATTTTTTATTTTAGGCCTTAGTAACCCAGTTGTGACCCATTGTGTGAAAGAATTGGTAATGCCTGGGTTACTGAGGATGGACTGTTTTGTGCTCTACTTTATTCTTTTCCATGGTCTCACCAGTTTACCAGATAAATTTCATTCTAAAACGGTGAATTCATTAAAATTCTAAAAGGCACTAACCATGCATTTACCACAGGTTTAGATAAACAAAAAATTTCAGCGTAAAATTGTAAATATTTTCTTACCCATCAATTTTTACATATATTGTGGGTGCTCAACAGAACCGTCTCATTGAGACGGTTCTTTTGAGTACCAACAACATATGATTTGGTTGAGAAATAAGAAAATTAGATTTTCGTTACGCACTCTTAACTAAAGTCCTGATTTACTGTGTGTTTCAGAGTTAGATCCTGTCTTTCAACCATTTTTCGGAGATTCTGGGAGTCTTAATATACCTCGTCCCGGGGCCAGAAAGTACTCTGTTAAGCGGAAACTTACTTCAAAAACACTCGCTGAGAAGTATGAAGCCATACTGGAAGTGGAACGTGGGGATAGGTCCAAAACAGAAATTTCTAAAATGTTTGGCGTACCACTTAGTACTTTGTCGGGATGGATCAAAGATGCAGACGCTATTAAAGAGGGTTATTTTAAATTTTCACCGGGACGCTATTCAATGCGGAAAGGAAATAACCATGAATTGGAAGCGGTGTTATTCAAGTGGTGTATGGAAATGTTTGAGCAGAATGTTGAGTTGTCAGGGCCAATAATTCTTGAAAAGGCACGGTCAATAGTGGATCAGTTTGAACCAAAGGATTATAAACTTACATCGGGGTGGTTAGAACGTTTTAAAGAAAGACATGGGATAAGTTTTAAAAGGGGTACCAATCCGGCGAGCATGGTAGGCCCATACAGTTAAATGATCAATTTTGAATTTGCTAACTTTCACTCATAATTTTAAACCTAGGCTATTTTTAGATCATGACATTTCTATCTTTTGACAACATTAAAAAAAAGTAAGAAAAATTTAAGAAAAGTTTTGAATACAATTGAAAATATTATGGAAAATTGAGCATTTGTTCTATAGTATTTCAAAGGCGTCAAAAGGCGTTGTCATGTGGTAAAGTCAGGGATCAAATTTTTAGGACATGCTAACTAGCTAAATGCTTGTAGTATTTCCCCAAAAGCAAGTTGAAATTACCGCCACTTGCTACGAGGGTCAGTAAAAAATAACTGAGAGTTGGTTAATATCTTTTTACTCACCAGGGTCAGCAGTTTTGGCTGAAACTTTATACACATAGAGAATGAACCTTCAGGCTTCATTACATATGGAAGTTGACATCCTATTATCTTCAATGCACTGTTGCTAGGCAACTGAAGACCGTCTCTCAGCGATGTGCGTTTGCGCTGACGACACTTCTGACTAAGCAGCCATGAATTTAAAATCATTTCAAATCTAAAACAGTATAATAACGGACCTTTTATCCCTCCAGCTGTATCAAACAATGTGTTAGCAATGTTTTGAAGAAGTGTAATAGATAGTAAATACAATACATGCAATGTTCGTTGCCTAGCAACCAAAATCGATGGAAATTCCAATTTTAACTAAAAGACCAGAGTTTGTTGCTATGGCAACCGTTTATTCCTAGGAATTATTCAAGATATGCATTCAGATGTCAAAACCAATAAGTAAATACAATGAAACGGTCATATTATATGATACTTAGTTGATAATATTTTTCTAAAACGAACCATAACTGGGGGTTGGGCTATATTTTGGAGTGAAATTTTCAGAAAATTTAGTTAATTTTCCTCTTATTTATGTAATAAAATTCCAGCACCTTAATCTTAGTTGTTGCATTTCACAAAATCCATTCCCAACTGTATTTGCAACAAATGCACAAGTTGGTGTAACTTAAATTTTGTATAGTGTTTCCATGGCAACGATATATTCAGGCATGAACGCATGACGTTATTTCACATCTTTCGGTTGCTAAGCAACAGCAATCTATACTTTGCATGGTCTTGTATATTGCATATTCTGACTGCATGCATGTACCAAATTTCACTAGTGTGCAATAACCTACCTGAGAGATATGAATCAACTCTCAGTTATTTTTGACTGATCCTCGTATTTTTTGCATGTGAATACAAGTCGTTCTCACATCAACTAATTACCAAATTATGCATAAACTGCATGATAAAACAGAGCTTCTGAAACAGTGTACATCCCGATCAGCCAGCTTCTTTAGAAGCTGGCTGATCTGGATCTACAATGTTTGCAAGATAGCCAACATGTGATTTCAGAAAGGTGTTATTTTAAATTAAGTAAATTAAACATATATTGTCAAACTCAAAATGCTATAATTGAATTTGTTCAAGTGAATAAGCAAGTTGAACATCAACTTTAGCAAGGAAGAAAAATGATCACATGCTATTTTTAGCAAGCGGTTAAAATTCTAAAATTTGATCCCTGAAAGTGTAAACTGTTTCCTTGCTAGGAGCAACTATTGTTGTCTGCCGCTACACTCTGATTTAACGTTCATGAGAGATTTTTTGAAAAAAAAGTTAATTTTGAAGAAAGTCAGCTGATGGCAACAAAAGCATGAAAGATTGCCCAGCACACAAAGAATTAAGCACTTAATTGATTAATATATACTGAACCACACTTTTAACGTAAAATCAAACAGAAGCTTTAATTTTACACATACATTAATTCATTCATTGTGACGCTATTTTATCAAAATTTAAAACGCTTAGTAGAACTTCATCGGTCAATCATTCCCTTTTAATCATAACCTGATTCGATGAATTTCTGTACCATAACCCCTGACCGGTACAATGATTTCGGCAAGACCTCCTATCTAATCAAAGTTATATTCCTGAAACATTTTGCGTTGGAAGTGTGGGTCAGTATATATTTTCAAGTGTGTTTCTCTGTAGCAGGGATAGCTGTTACTATCAAAGTAAGTTAAAAGGCAAAGATCAAGAATCAATACAATCAAGTACCACACCTGACCCAGAACATCACAAGGCATAGTGACAAAAACACAAGAGAACTTCACATAAAAGCGAGCGTAGAAGTCAACCTTGCATAGGTATTGTGACCGTTGTCCTAAGGATTCTTTCAAATGGTGACCTTGACCTTTTATCAAATTAAAGGTAATGAAGAGTAGAATATCATCTTTGTCAACCCTCTTTACAACTACGCTGTTTGACCCTTAACTGAATTTCTGTTGTACTGAACTTAAATTTAAGCTGAGCTGGTATATTTGTGGAAGTATTACCAACATTGTGAAGAATTTGCTGTTATAATGAGAGTCTGTAACAAGCGTTTTTACTGACATGTATTTAACCTTTTTGCCTTCTGGTTTCTTCTGCTGATAACCTTTGTAAATAGCTTGAATTCAGATCAGGCCTGACACAATGTCAGGCCTGATCTGGGTTCAAATTGTTTGACTGATGGTATTGTTGAAAGAATTTTTCGAAAAGTTGTTTTTTGGAAGAAAAAAATCTTCATCCAAAAAGCATGCAAAATTACCCAGTAGGAATCAGAAGATAAGATTTAACATCTGCATTTTTAGTCTTTTTAAAAGTGGGCAAGTTGCATATCAAACTTAAGGGAATGAAGAGTAAAACAATATGCAAACACTTTACTCTTACACATACATTTGACCATGTGGATGGAGTTGAATTATCAAACAATAAAACCGTTAACCGATAGTTCAATTGAAACAAGTACAGATACATTGTATCAGATGGTTGGTGCTTTTAGCAGGAGACACATCTGATTTCTAGTTTGAAGGCTAGAAATCTTTTGAAGAAGTAGATTTATTGAAGCTGCAGACCATAGCATGCAAAACTACCAAGCACATGCATAATTTTTGCATCTACATGCATAGATCCAGATAAAGAAATTTTATGTGCGTAAAATTGTAAATATTTTCTTACCCATTAATTTAAAGGTATGTTTCGGGTGCTCAAAAGAATTTTCTCATTGAGACGGTTCTTTTGAGTACCCACAACATATGTTTTGGATGAGAAATAAAAAAAATAAGTTTCCAATACGCACTCTTATCTGGAGGCCTGTACATGTAGAATATTTGTCAATTTTTGTAGCATTTTAAGTGTTTGTGAGTCAATATAGTCAATGTTTTATGGAGACCAATAAAATTTTGCTAAAATGAAGGTTTGCATTTTGTCTTTACCCTAATGACAGGTAGTTGTTATTATGGGGAGCGCAGTGGCTCAGTGGTAGAGTGCTTGACTCGAGACCGAGAGGCCGCGGGACGAGCCTCACCAGCGTCACTGCATAATTGTGGTCATGCATTGAGCAAGACACATTTATCCTAGCTTAGTACTGGTTCAACCTAGGAGACCTGTCCCTGTTAAATGATAGATTGTTGATTGGACGTAAAGAATCAAATCAAACAAAGGTAGTTTTTATAGATTTGCCTATCTTTCCATAAGTGCAAATGTACTTTGAGATTTCCAAGTTTTACATATGTACCTACATACAAAACTTTAAACATCTATTGAAACCATTATTCAGAATTGAATGTAATTTGGTAGAAATGGTCATTAGGATTATGGCTAAAGCAAATTTGGTCAATTTAGTATCAAACAACATGACCACCAGGGGTCAAGGCTGGTTTCCTTTATGTGTACATACCATTTTACTTCATTTAAAAAAACAGAATTCACTTTTTCCACAAACCATGCCTAATTAAAATCATTTCTACTATGATCACCTGCTGATAACCTTCGCAATGACTTTGGACCCAGATGTGGCCCAACAAAATGGCTAGGCTAATCCGGATCCTAACTGTTGGCACTCTGATGCTTTTCCTAAAAGTTTGATAAAATAGGGTATTTTTTAAAAAAAATAAATCAGCAGATGACAAAAAGCATTATGAAAAACCCTCAGTTAAACAGTTAAAACAGATGTGCATCAATTCACTTACTGTAGACTGAACCTATACAATTTTATTTATGGGACTATGTCATATGCCATATTTTCATTGCACTGGTCAGATATCACGCTAGAGAAACACTGTACTCGAACAACGCAGTCATTGGGTGGTGGTTGCAGTTGATGAGTGCACAAAATAGTGTACCTATCTGTTAAAAAGGGAAATATTTTGGTCAATATTTTGCTTCTGAAAAATATGCATCGGGAATTATTGTCATTTGTAAATCCAGCTGTGTATCTGCTTAACAAAATTTTTGTGGGTTGAGTGATAGTAGCTACAGTGCCAGAGTTATGCCAAAAATGTGATTTTTTTCCTGAAAAAGAGGATGAAAGAAAGTCTTGCTATGTTCTGGAATTATACTTACTTTTGATAAAATACAAATATTACCCTTTTTAACAGCTATAGGTACACTATTTTGTGCACTTATCGACTGCAACCACCCCATGATTACTGCGCTGTTCGAGTACAGTTGCTCTCTAGCGTGGTTATACATGCATTATCAGATGACTTGAGTGACATTCTGGTCGTGGTTCGGAAAATTTCATAAAAGTTTATTGAAAGCAATTTGGAAGGAATGTTCGCTTGATGAGTTTCTACAAAGAAGCTGAAATGAATTGGATTAATCAAAAAACAAGACAGCTTTGGTGCTTATTGCAGAGCTAAGGAAAATTTCGTTTTACATGCAGGTGATCAGAATCAAGCCTCCAGATAATTAGAGCCTGTAATTGAAAATTATATTTCTTATTTCTCAGCCAAAACATATGTTGTGGGTACTCAAAAGAACCGTCTCAACGAGACGGTTCTTTTGAGCACCTAAAACATATGTTTATACTGATGGGTAAGAAAATAATTACAATTTCACATTAACTTGCAGGTGAGCAGAATTCAATGGCTGAGATGGCCAAGATGGAAAGTAGCAGCAAAAGTAGTACATTATATACCAGTTTCAGAGGGACTCCCTTGTTTCTTGCTGATTCCAAGATAGGCGGGGCTCTCAAAGCTTGCAAGTCCTGTGGCAAAACCTTTCAATCTATTGAAAAGTTATACGAGCATCTTGAAGCTCACAGATTAGAAGATAAATTTAAGTGTGACTTGTGTGATAAGGTTTTTAGACATAGGAATAATCTGTGTAGACATAGGAAGTCTCATTCCAGAGTGAAGTATGCATGTCAATATTGTGAGAAACTATTCTTAAGGACTGATATACTCAAAACACATGTAGTGACAAAACACGCACACTTGATTCTGTAATAAGAATGATTCTAGGCACTCCCCATAATCGGCATTCTCGAAATAATATCAGGCTATAAGTGAAAAGTCCCCTTTATAACACTACAGTGGCGTCCACAGGAAGCGCAGTGGCTCAGTGGTAGAGTGCTTGACTCGAGACTGAGGGGCCGCGGGTTCGAGCCTCAACGGCATCACTGTGTTGTGTCCTTGAGCAAGAACATTAATCCTAGCTTAGTACTGGTTCAACTCAGGAAGACCTGTCCCTTTATAACTGAAAGAGCCAATTTGTTGATGGGACATAAAGAATCAAATCAAACAAACAATATATTGGCGCCCATAAGAATTTGATGCTCATATAAGTGAACAGTGTCATAAAGGGACACTCAGTCTGTTTTACAAGGAATTATAGGGAAATCATTTAAGAAATAGATCAGCTCTAGCTGTGAGTTGTTGAGTAATAATTATTTCTTTATTGTAAGGACAGATAGCCAAGATATTAACGCTTTTAGATTGAAGGAGAGAAAAAGAAAATCTTATGCTAAAACCACTGATTTTCTAGTGATGAGTTAATGGAGAGGCTTAGGAAAATCCGTGAAGCTTGGAGATATTAAAAGCTCGGACACTAAATGAAGTAGAAGTACAGAAGATGACTGCATTTTTAACCCTTTACTCCACACCCCAGGGGGGGGTACTCTCATTTTTTCTTCATACATAGGCTCGGGCCCAGGATCTACCGTTCACCCCCCAAAAATATCAGAATTTCAAGCACCGAAAAAGAATATTTAAAATTTTAGCAACTCAAAAAGATATCCCCATTCTGTACCTTGACTCTAAAACGAATAGAAATGACCCCTAAAATATAGTCAAATTTTGTGATGACCCCCAAAAATATCCACAAAATCTTCATACCCCCAAAAATATTCATTTTTCTGAAAACACTAAGAATATTGAAATTCAAAATTTTGAACCTAAAACATGACTTGTGCCTACATATGGATGAAAATATCAGAGTACCTCCCCTTGGCTCCACACAATCGCCTTTGGATGCCTTTGAGATGTAAGTTTATTTTAAAAATATGAAAAATGGAACATTTGCTCCTCTAAGGAGCAAATGTTCCATTTTACATAATATTTTCAAAACTATTGAAATGTAAAAAATATACTTTTGGAAAACATTTGAAAATTTGTATTACTTATAGAAAATGATGCAATGTTCTAAAATATATGGTAAAGGGTTAAAGTTGCTGTAGGTGAATGTTAGACAGTTACAGAATAAGAACAGGCCCCAAGGTTGTCAAACTTTTTTCATGCTCAACTCACTTGAGCAAGAATATTTTAACATTTATTAACAGGCTGAGAGTTAGAAAGCCAGAAAAAGCTTAATTTTTTAGCAATAGAAATTTCATGCTCAGTTGAGTTGATCATAAAAAAGCTATGTAAACTCGGCCCTTGGATTGCTATGCTGAAAATAAATGCATTTGGGATAAAAATTTTGGGCATTTATTTTCTGACTTTCAGTTCTTCTGTCCTTCCTTTCCTCGATCATTAGCCATAACTCAACTCTTAATTTGCATTGTGGGTAATTTTTCATGCTGTTTTTTTTTTCAAAATTAACATTTTAGAAAAATTCTTTTAGGATTTACAACAGATTGGCAAACAGTGTATATCGAAAGGATTGATATCAGGCCGCACACAATACTGGGCCGCGTAGCGCAGTCGGTAACGTGTCTGGCTACAGATGCGTGTCTGACTGCAGATCCAGGGGTCGCGAGTTCGATCCCGGCCCGGTCCCATACTTTCGTGGAGATTGATCATGAAATAATTTCTACGGTCATTCTCCTCCCTTCCACTGATTCATTCAAGAAGGTTTGTTGTCAGTTACAAGCGAAAGTATGTGCACAAATTACTGGTTAACCGCTTGTTCAAGCCTGCCCAGGAAAAAGTGTGGTTAGGTGAACTGACCTAAGGATTCGAGGCAATTGGGTATTTACCCACCTCTTTTTGGCTTAATTGGGTATTTCAAATTTTAAATTGGGTATTTCAAGTTTTTGTATTGGGTATCTATCTGAAAGCAAATAAGAAATGAAACCGGGCCTTGTTTCTCCTGACTTTTGTTATTTACTTTCGGTTTCACTTTCAGAAAGCACACTTACAATATTAGTATATCTGAGATTGCTATTTCCAACTTATTTTGAAAATCCAACGTATCTATCAATTCATCTTTGGTTCTTCGAACCACCAACGTGGTATTAGAGTTAGTTATGATATGATATTCAATTGCTCTAAGGCTTTTTCACCCACGTTACGCCATTTTTATTGTAAAGCGAGACGAATGTCGTAATTGTGTAAATATTGGGTATAGCTAAACAGCGATAAGAATGTTCCTGGACTGGTTTACAATTTAATTAACTAGATTCGGCGCCACGCCGTGTATAAATTTGTACCCAACAACAGCTTGTGATGCGAAAAACGACAATCGCAAACTGAATACTATAGCGTCATACGCTACCAAAAAGTTCGGAATTGAGTATCAAGGATTTTTATTGCGTTTTTGTACGCACAGAAATGAATTTAATTGCGTTTTCAGGTCCACGAAATTGCGTAAATACGCAATAGGCAGCCTTATCTGGAGCTATGCGCAATGACCATAGCTGTTGACTTGGGACGTAAAGCAACAAAACCAACCAACCAACAGGCCGCACACAATGATCAGCTTGACATGATGAGGGAGTGCAGTGGCTCAGTGGTAGAGTGCTTGACTAGAGACCGAGGCTGCAGGTTGAGCCTCACTGGCGCCACTGCATTGTGTCCTTCAGCAAGACACATTAATCCTAGCTTATAGTACTGGTTCAACCCAGGAAGACCCATCCCTACATAACTGAAAGATTGTTGATGGGACGTAAAGAATCAAATCAAACAAATAAATAAAAGCCTGACATGATCTGGATTCAAGCTGTTTAAAAAGATCACTAGAAGACAACAAAGGCAGAGAAAATGGCCAATGGCTCTATTTTCATAATACACTAAAAACATGTTTGTGACCAAGATCACCCAGGTAAACCGCATGTTTAGATCTCGGAGGGTGTTGGCTATCGGAGGTAAACATTGCGATTATGGATGGACAGGGTCTGTATTTATCCATTTTTATGTCCTATAGAAAGTTTCTTGGAGACGAAAGCAGCAAACAGGTTGCTTCTATAATGAATGATAAGGACTGGGAATGTGTTAAATGCTTTTGATCCATGTCCGTAGGACCCTGGGCGACCTTTCAAACGACAATTGTGCAATTTTCAATGAAAAAATGCTATTCGTTTGATCATAGCTGGATTTACATCAACCTTTGACACAATTTGCTTGTGTCGCCACAATTCTATATCATTCTCCTGCATGATTTATAAGAGTCGTACCTCAAAATGCTATTAAAACATCAATATTTGAAATTTGTTTACGTTGATATCGCTTTGGTGGTTAGCATAATGTGCAGAGGTAACTTGACAGCTGGCATCCTTGCTATCGGAGTGACAGTGGTTTTGATTTTGGAGATTGATACAAACTGCCGCACAATTAGTGCCTGAATCTGATATATTTTAAGCATGTCTTGATACAAAAAAAAATATGTAATGCTACAAATGGAAGACTATCAGGGGGGCGAAATACAGAAGGGAATTTGAGACGTTTAACAGTTGTGGTGTGTTTTGAAAAGCGCTCATCTTCAGTCGGTGCCATTATGCATGTTTTTGTCTAGTGAGTCTGGGAAAATATATTTATTTAAATTCTGCACTGATTCATTTTTGGTGAAACCAGTATGCTTGATATAGGAAGGGGATATGATGGCTGGGTGGGATGGGGGTGAGGGTATGGTCCCTGAACGAAGGCAAGAACATGTGCCATACTTATACTCATTATCTTACCTGGCAACGCAGTATATTAACAACGTGAACAGAGTTACAAAATGCAGGTTCACATTGAGGCGCATCTTGTTGTGTAAATGGAGTGTCAAAATGCAAGGAAACTGTTGGTTAAGATGCCACGTGTGCATGATTAGTAAACCTTTGATCCAAAAATATATTCATGTATGCCATCCAGACAATTGAAACACCCATAACCACCAGTCTACTGAATCGCCACAGAACACCCAAACGCACACAGTCCACTGAAATGCACAAAACAGCCAACCCATTGAAACTCCCAAACTCCGTAGGCAACTCAGATACACCCAAACCGCCCAGCCCAGGGAAGCACTCAGACCACTCAGTTCACTGAAATACCCTGATCAAATCCATTGAAACATGCAACTCACCTAGTCCACTGAAACACCCTCCTGTTGCACCGCCCTTTAAGCCCCGTTCTCACTGTCCCGGTTTAAGGTGCCGGTTCATCCCGGTTTGATGATCCGGGATTAACCGTGATGAACCGTGTCACAACCGTGGCGGCACCGTGGACAACCTTGGAGATCCGGGATGAACCGTGTTGAACCGTGTTAAACTGGCTCATGTCCCCGGTTGTTTTAAAATGTTTAAAACAGCTGGGACTCACCGGGAGTAACCGGGAAGGCTGTCAAATACTGCGATAAACCGGGAAGACGCCGGGAGCAACCGTGTCTCCACCGGGACGGCGTCGGGGCGATACCGGCGTAATCCGGGAACATCCGTGTCTCCACCGTGATAAACCGTGCGGTTCCACTGCCTATGTATATGTAATAAAATGCAAAATAAAAATGAAAAGTCACTCCTGCTGCACCTAAAATGAAAGTGGATTCATCCAAATGATAGGGATGGGAAAGTCTATTCGTCACAAGTTGGTTAAATTGTCAGCAGTATAAATGTGCTCATTTACAAAGCTTATGAATTAATGCGCTTATAGTTACTATAGAGTCAAGCATATATGAGCCACGAAATGAGATCTCCAACAATGTGGTAGTTACCATTAGCAAAGCCTCTTGAGTGGGGCATGTGATTTCCAACAATGTGATATTTTGAGAAGTGTAGACTCAGACACGCCTGTGCAGTCCCCAATTAAGCTTTAAAGTTGTTCGGTCAGTAGCTTAACAGTCATAGAATAATCAAGCGACTAGCAAAGGCTCAGATCAGCCTGCGCCTAGGCACAGTCTGATCAGAGCCTTTGCTAGTCGCTTGATTATTCTATGACTGTTAAGCTACTGACCGAACAACTTTAAAGCTTAATTGGGGACTGCACAGGCGTGTCTGAGTCTACACTTCTCAAAATATCACATTGTTGGAAATCACATGCCCCACTCAAAGTGTTTAATATTTTTACGAAAAAGCAAGACAATCTGGGCCTAGAATTAAAATGTATTCTTAAAGTTAAGGAGTACTTAAGTTAAGTATTGAATTTCCAGGATGCGAAAATTAACGTTTCCAAACTGATTAAAACCAAAATAGTTTCATTTTTTTCTGTAGATCACAATGATATCTTTGACCATGAGTACTGCATCGGTCTTGGCAATTTATTAAGCATCTAATGTACATGTTGAAGTATCAATACTTAAATTAAGTCTCTTTTAACTTTAAGGAGGCCTTGTAATTCTGGGCCCAGATCAACAACATTTAAACCTCGTCGTAAGAAAACAGGTCTGCTTCTGCTTATTTGTCATGCAAATGAGCTGCGAGGTTACTAGGCAATTTTGCTTTCGCTACACAGATCATGATTCCTCTAGTAACTCTTATATGGGTGTGCAGTCTAATTTGTGTCATAACTGTTATGCGATACATATGTAGAGACAGAAGAAAATTGATGTTACTCCACGTTTTTATCCTGGTTTTATAGTGTAGAGAAGCACCGGGGCGCAACCGTGGCCCTACCGGCATGTAACCGTGGCGCAACCGGCAGTTACCGGGACATCACCGTAAACAACCTGGGTAACACCGGGGTATACCGGCACGAACCGTGGCTCCACCGTGCTACACCGTAAGTGCTCCGTGGTGAACCGGGGATCAACCGGAGTCTTGCTCTCTCGAGAACCGGGGCTATACCGGGGTAACGTCGGCAAGGTGAGAACGCAATTTATTTTTTATGAAATGTGTCCCGGTGCATCACGGTATACCGGCTGTCCTGCATCGGGATGAACCGTGGCTACATCGGCACAGTGAGAATGGGGCTTTAGGATTCTATTCAATGAAACAAACTATATCAACAATTTACCCCCCCCCCCAAACCGTAAAAAATAACAACAACAACACATGCAAAAAAACCACCACAAAAATTGAATGGGTTTCAACGGGGCTCTCAAGCCGAGCCTCAACCCAACCCCCCCTCCCGCCTTCCTTTCTTCCTTTTTTGCTATGCATTATCTAAAACATTTTGAATGGCATTTCGCTGGCGAGCCGATGGTTGCCCGACAATGTGTGCTGGCTGGGATGGGGTATGTCCATGTCTTGTACCGTCATCTAGTAGCGTTGCACTGATACGTTTTCTTCGGTTTTGTAAAATATTAGTGAGAAAAATGCAACAAAACATCCCATGCGACCCTGGAGAGTCCCTACCACCTTGTCGTGGTCTCTGGGGCACACTTCACACAGGGGACGATATTGATTGTAATACTTGTCTCCTCTGGGAGTGCTAAGAGTAGGACCCACCAGTCTGCCGTGGGTGGCTTTCTCGTAACTCGAAGGGGATGGCCTGGAAGACTGAGAGCATGCAGAATATGGACGTTTATAAATTCTGTATGACTCAACACGTCTCTTTGGCCTCTTTGACGGGGTAGACTGAGGTGGAAACACGGCCCGGTGTTTCTAATCGGCTTTGTCATGCTGAGCCCCAGGATTCTGAAAATGTAAAAAAAAATGTTTCTTATATCTTCGTTCTATAGTATCGTTCTGATGCCAACCATGTGTCCATTATCTTAAACTTTCTTTCTTTTATAAAATAATCCTGGAAGGCAGTGGCTTAACGGGTCAATTGTGCAGATTCTATTTGTGCAAGTATACCTTCTATGTATCTCTAGCACTGGAGATCGGAAATCCACTCCATTAAAGTGCTCCCTTGTTGGGCTCCACGGTGGGTGGGGAGCATGGAGGATGAATCAAACAACTAAACTACATGGCTAAACAAAAAGCAAAAAAACGTCACATAGCAAATTCAGATACTGACTCTGAAAACTCGTACCCAGCTTCTCAACCAACTAAATCAAGTTCGTCAAGTTCGGCAACCTCAACCAAAAAACCTTATGTACCCAGATTTTTAATAATCCATTCAGAAAAAGAAGGAGAGACTACTTCTTCTCTTTCTCCTTTTGTTGTACATAAAACCATTATGAGCATTGCAGGAGAACCAAAGAGCATAAAGAACCTAAGGTCTGGTGATCTTTTAATACAATGTGCTAAAGAAGCACACGAGAAAAATCTACTACAGATGAAGACATTTTGTGGTCTTAAGTGCTCCGTAACACCCCATTCATCCTTGAACACATCCAAGGGTATTATTCGCTGTCCAGCCTTGAACAGAGTGACAAGCGATGATATCAAGGAAGGCATGGTTGAACAGGGAGTTACGGATGTACGTAGAATCACTGTACGTCGTGATGGTGAAACAAAATTAACCAACACATATGTTCTTACATTTAATTCACCTACCTTACCTACAGTTGTTAAAATAGGCTTTATGCAAGTGAAAGTAGATGTCTATATACCAAACCCACTTAGATGTTACAGTTGTCAAGTGTTTGGTCACCACGAAAATAAATGTGGTAGACACCCTGTATGCTGCAACTGCGGTGAGCCTGAACATTGTGGACCATCTGGCGTGTGTAACAAACCATACAAATGTGTCAATTGCTCAGGTGATCACCCTGCAAACTCGAAGCAATGCCCACAATGGGAGAAAGAGAAGAAAATTCTCAAAATCAAATGTGAAAACAACTTATCATTTCCTGATGCTCGTAAACAATACGAGCAATTTTACACAGGTCAAACTTATGCAAGTGCTGTTAAACCAGGCACTTGCAACAAATCTACACAAACTGAAAACAAAACCACACAGACAGACGACAGCTTTGACGAATACTTAAAACAGACAACAGAGAAAACACAAGGTACAAAGGAAAAACGTAACACATCACCTAAACCAGGAAAAAGTAACTCCTCTCATTCTGGGCCAGCCCTTAAGGGGGCGACCTTAGAAATGATAAAGAAAGATGAGGAGAAGAAGAAAAAAGAAGAGAAAGACAAACTTAAAAAACAACAAAAAGAAGAAAGAAAACAGCAATGGCAAAAAGAACAAGCACAGAAAGAAAAAGAACAAGCAGAAAAAGCAAAACAAGCTGAAAAGAATCCATATTCTGTGTTTGCAGAAAAAGATGATGAGGTGGTGTGTATGGAAGAGGAGTCTGTGGTATTCACAGACTCTTCTTCCAGTGACCATCTCCCTAAAGGCACACTGCCAAGATTACCAGTAACCAAATAATGGAGGGTTTCAATCTAACCATTATTTTAGTACTTCTTTTAATACTATTTTCAAGTATGGATTTTAAACATAAAATTATTCAATGGAATTGTCGAGGTTTGAAACCTAATTATAATGAAGTATCTCTATTGATTTCCGAATATAATCCATCCGTATTTTGTTTTCAAGAAACATTTCTTAAACCAGATGATAACATCTCATTACGAGGTTTTAATATATATAACTATGTTCATACTGATTGTCTGAGGCCCTCTGGTGGTGCCTCAATATTTGTAAAATCATCTTTCCCACAAAGAAAGATTGATTTACAAACAGAACTACAAGCAACTGCTGTTTCTGTCACTCTAGACAGAGAAATAACCATATGTTCTGTATATATTCCTCCATCGTTTTCTCTTAACTCCCAACACTTGGACAATTTACTGCAACAACTTCCTTCTCCTTATATTTTATTAGGTGACTTCAATGGTCACAATATCCTCTGGGGTGGTCAAAACAATGATTCCAGAGGTGAACTTATCGAAAATTTCATTACAAAGAATGACATTTGTATTATGAATGATAAGTCTTATACTTATCATTCTCCATGTACAAAGTCTTTTACATCTATTGATCTTTCATTCTGTCATCCATCACTGTTTCTTGATTATAATTGGTCTGTATGTGAAGACCAACACAATAGTGATCACTTCCCTATCATCAATGAACAGAACACTTATTCCACTGAGGATCACAATCCAAAGTGGAAATTAAATAGAGCCAACTGGGATCTATTTAATACTCTGTGCACTGGTAAATTGGTGCCAGAAAACTTCAAAGAATCTTCTGATCCTATAGCTGATTTTACCTCTTCTCTTATTGAAATATCTAAAGAATGTATCCCTCAAACTTCGACAAATCCAACTAAAAGTAATCCATGGTACAATGACGACTGTAAAGAAGCAATTAAACAGCGCAAACAAGCTCTATCTAAATTCAAAAGATCTCCAAATACCAACAATTTCAATGACATCAAAGTATTTAGAGCTAAAGCCCGTAGAACAATGAAACTTTCGAAGCGTAAATCATGGAGATCTTATGTTTCGAAAATCAATCATAAAACACCTATTAAAAAGGTTTGGGATATGATAAGAAAAATCTCTGGAAAAAACAAATCCCCCAGTTACACACATTTGAACATGGTGGGTACTGACAGCAAAGCAACTTCAAAAACAGACATTGCTGACACTTTAGGAGAAACTTTTTGTCACAATTCATCATCATTCAAATACTCTGAATCCTTTAGAAAGATTAAAACCGAACAAGAAAAAGTTAAATTGAATTTTAAATCACAAAATAATGAAATTTATAACAAAGATTTTAATTTAGATGAATTAGTTGAAGCTATTCAACTATCACATGACTCAGCCACGGGTCCTGATGAGATCCACTATCAAATGCTTAAACATCTCCCAGAGAATTCTCTTGAAACCCTTTTGAATATATTTAATTACATTTGGACTACTGGTAAATTTCCAGAAGATTGGACCTTAGCAACCATAATCCCAATTCCCAAACCTGGGAAAGATCCTGCGGAACCTAATAATTATAGACCTATAGCATTAACAAGTTGTCTATGTAAAACACTTGAAAGAATGATAAATAAAAGACTTACTTGGTTTTTAGAATCCAATAATCATATATCGCGGTTCCAGTCTGGTTTCAGATCTGACCGCAGTACAACTGATAATTTAGTTAGATTGGAAACCTTCATACGTGATGCCTTTATTAAAAAGGAACATGTAGTTGCTGTGTTTTTTGATTTGGAAAAAGCTTATGATACCACGTGGAGATATGGCATTTTAAAAGATATCCACAAATTAGGATTAAGAGGTAGACTTCCTACATTCATTGAAAACTTCCTTGCAGACCGCACCATGCAAGTCCGAGTTGGCTCCTCTCTGTCTGACTATTATGACCAGGAGCAAGGTGTACCTCAAGGGGGCGTTCTATCTACAACACTTTTTAGCATTAAAATTAATGATATTGTGAAATGTTTAGGTAATCTTACTGATTGCTCATTATATGTCGATGACTTCTGTATCTGTTATCGCTCAAAAAGCATGGCGACGATTGAACGCCAACTGCAACAAAATTTAAATAAGATTGAAAATTGGGCAACAAGCAATGGTTTTAAGTTTTCCAAATCAAAAACACAGTGTGTACATTTCTGTCAGTTGCGCAAGCAACATGATGATCCAGTTTTACATTTATATGGATCACCTATTCCAGTTGTTGAGGAATCTAAATTCCTTGGCATTTTATTTGATAGAAAACTCAGTTTTATACCCCATATTAAATATCTCAAAGCTAAATGTTTAAAAGCATTGAATCTTTTAAAAGTGCTCTCCCATACGTCTTGGGGTGCAGACCAAACTACACTTCTCAAGCTTTATCGGTCTCTAGTCTGGTCAAAATTAGACTATGGCTGTATTATATATGGCTCTGCACGAAAATCATATCTTCAAATGCTTGATCCTATACATAACCAAGGACTTAGATTAGCTTTAGGGGCTTTTAGAACTTCTCCTGTTGCTAGTCTCTATGTGGAAGCAGATGAACCATCACTATACTCACGAAGAGAGAAACTCTCTTTGCAATATGCTATAAGACTTGCTGCTAACCCATCAAATCCTGCTCATGAAGTTACATTCCCACCAAATTATGTTGATTTATATGAACAAAAACCTAAAGCTATTAAATCGTTTGGCATCAGAATTTCACCACTCTTAGAATCTGCCAATATCAAACCACAAAATATTGAAAAACATTTTACACCAAATATTCCAGCTTGGTGTATGAAACCACCTGAAATTCTTTTTGATTTACATTCTGGGAAAAAATCTGAATCAAATCCACACATGTTAAAAGATGATTTCAGAAAAATGCAAAGTCGTTATAAGAATTACCAACAAATTTATACTGATGGGTCAAAGGAAGACTCAATGGTTGGTTGTGCTGTTATATCAGACAACCATAGTAATATGCAACGTATACCTGACGATTCATCAATATTCACTGCTGAAGCCAAAGCAATTGATCTAGCTTTAGATTTCATTAGCACTTGTGATGCTAACAATAAATTTATTATATTTTCTGACTCGCTCTCTGTATTGAAAGCAATGAATCATACCAGTTCAAAAAATCCACAGATTCAGAAACTTTTAGAAAAATGTCATGAGCTTTTAGCTTATAAAGAAATTGTTCTCTGTTGGATTCCTAGTCATATAGGTATCCAAGGGAATGAGATGGTAGATAAGCAAGCAAAAACATCGCTTTCATTAGAACCAACTTCTTTTAAGATTCACTTTTCTAATTTTAAGCCATCTATCAATAAATATATCTTGGAAGAATGGCAAACTTCATGGAACAACAGCATTGGAAATAAACTTCTTGACATAAAACCAACTATCGGTGAACAACAATCAGTTATTCGAAACATTAGAAAAGAAGAAGTCGTTTTGGCTCGACTCCGTTTAGGTCATACAAGAGTCACACATTCATACTTACTACTAGGTGAAGAGCAACCACACTGTGTTGGTTGCGATGCACCATTCACTGTACGTCACTTTCTTTTGGATTGTGGCGATTTTGCACAAGTAAGAAATAATTGTTTCCATGTTGATAACATGAAACAGTTATTTCAAGATATACATATTGACAGTATTATGACTTTTTTAAGACAAATAAATCTTTTTAACAAAATCTAATAAGTATTTTTAAAATCATGTTTTGTTTTACATTTTTATCAGACCATAATACAGACTAGTTAAAGTTATACTTTGTTCAGTCAGAGAACATGTACAGTTATCTGAATAGCTCTTTGAAACTGTCAGATATTGTACGTGGTCTCTTCTGTCAACAACCATATTATAACTTATTTTCATTATACAAACTCATCATCATCATTTCTTTTATTTAATCATACAAATTTTTACTATTTCCATTCATATCATGTTTAGTTTAATACCGCTTGACGCTAATGACCCACAAGGGTTGATGCGTCGTTAAGCACCAAACAAACAAACAAACAAACATCCCATGCGATGCTTAATCATGCATGGATCCAGAAATTTTGTCAGACGAAGTCCAACTTAACTCTGACACACTTTTTTTAGATGAATGGAGTGAGGAATTAAAATACCACTAAAAGCGGGCCATCGTCAGCCCAACAGCAAAACGCTGGCGGGCCGATGATTACCCAATATGGAATGCTGGCTTGGTAGCTTTTGATTTTCCAGGGGATCTGGACCAGTATCGCTAAACAGCCCCAAAGGTTTCCGATTTTCAAGGGTGGGAGTCAGGACCCTCTGCCGCCCCCTCTCTGGATCTGCGCATCTTACTCTTAGTTGAATGCGCAGCTATCGAGTAACGTGAGCGTTCGAATTTCTGGCCTCTCCGGCGACACTGTGTTGTGCCCTTGAGTAAAACATGTTAATCATAGCTTAGTACTGGTTCAACCCAGGAAGACCCATCCCGACATAACCGAAAAATTGTTGACTGGGATGTTAAGAATAAAATCAAACAAAATAAAAAACATAATAATGAACCCTGTACGGTTTGCATACGTTTTAAAGCTGTACTCTTTGCGCCATTGCGACTGTAAAATAAAATACCACACGTATTAAAAAGCAATTTATGCTTTAGGTCTGTTGTCAGTTCATTCTTAAAAGTATTAGTATACATGTAAGCTTATCTGGATCTTCACTGCATATTTGTATAGGTTAACAAAGTAATCCATATAACAATACCCGTAAAAATATTGAAAATATTGCAGTTTCAGTGGTAATCCGTTCTGTTATTTTATCTTTTAACGTTTTAAACTTTACATAGTAGTACAGGGACCGGAATTACAATGGTTCCTTAAAGTTAAGGACGACTTAAGTTAAGTATTGATATTTCAACATGCTAAATAAATTGCCTGGATCAATGCAGTACTTGTGGTCAAAGATATCACTGTGATCTACAGAAAAGTGAAACAATTTTGATTTTAATCAGTTAAAAACTGAAAAAACAATACTTAACCTAGTAAGTCTTCCTTAACTTTAAGGAGGCATTGTAATTCCGGGCCCAGGTCCTCATATTCCGGTAACAACAGCCCAAACCCCACAATGGCATTATTTTTAAACAATATTATTTGAGCCGCGACATGAGATTTCCAACAATGTGGTATGTGCGACCAGCAAAGGCTCAGACCAGATTGCGCATACGCGCAGTCTGATCAGAGCCTCTGCTTGTCGCTTGAGTATTAAATGAATATTAAGCTACTGAACGAACATACATGTAATTTGGAGTTTCTAAGCTTAAAAGAAGGCTACACAGGCTCGTCTGAGTCTATTCATTTCAAAATGCCACATTGTTGGAAATCACATGTCGCGGCTCATTTGTCATTCTATAAGAAGCAATAAAGATGGGTTGTATATCTTTAAGATATTCTTAAAAGTTTCACACCGGATATGCGGCAATCGAAAACGTTAATTCTATCGACGAACGTAGATCAAAAATCGTTGGAAACAGGGTTTTCGATTGCCATTGGTCGCCCGATTTTTCGAGAGCCATGTGTCGCTCGACTAGCGACAAATGGCAATAAAAATTTCTGTAAAAAATCGAATGTTTAATTAGATTTTTATGCAACGTTTGCAGTACGACTTTAAATTATCTTTAGTTCAATAAATGTACCTGGGTGACGTCCTTTTCAGAAAGAGATGGACACTCGGATTGTAAAGCTTAGAGTTTGGGTACAATATTTTTAATCATATCAAGTTTAGTAGTTTTATAGTTGTGATGTTTGTTCTATTATCTATAATAGAGGCCCTCCCAGGAGGTACATATTCCCTTGTACTTCTTAAATACTGACTTGTCTCCATGTTTCATGTTTTATTTATTTCCCCGTTCTCTGACGATATTGTTCCCCTCAGTTTGGCATTTTCCCTTTCCCTAGAATAAAATGGCTTGTACAAATACACCCTAACTCGTGAGAGGGCTTCATTGTTAAGGCATACAGAGAACTCCTCTCTCATTTCCATGATAAAAATGTTCCCTGTTAGCACGTTATTACAGTTCTTTCCCCATTACCCGATGATCGGGTGACGTACTTGGAATTTGACAGAGGAGGACTGAACATGGGAGTCGAACACTCGCTATCATTTCATTAAATTCTCGTATTGCTCATGATATTTTAATACATTATAGAGAGAGAGAGAGAGAGAGAGAGAGGGAGAGAGAGAGAGACAGAGACAGAGAGAGACAGAGGAAGATATAGAAAGAGAGAGACAGAGAAAGAGAGAGACAGAGAAAGAGAGAGTAGAGAAAGAGCGAGTAGAGGGAGTGCGAGTAGAGAAGGAGTGCGAGTAGAGGAGAAGAGCGAGAAGAGAAGGAGTGCGAGTAGAGAAGGAGTGCGAGTAGAGAAGAAATGCAAGTTAAGAAGGAGTGAGACTAGAGAAGGAGTGCGAGTAGAGAAGGAAGGCGAGTAGAGGAGGAGTGCTAGAAGAGAAGCAGTGCGAGTAGAGAAGGAGTGCGAGAAGTGAAAGAGAGAGTAGAGAAGGAGTGCGAGTAGAGAAGGGAGTGCGAGAAGAAAAAGAGAGAGAGAGTAAGAGAAAGAAAGAGTAGAGAGGGGTGCAAGTAGAGAAGGAGTGCGAGTAGAGAAGGAGTGCGAGTAGAGAAAGAGAGAGTAGAGAAGGAGTGCGAGTAGAGAAGAGGTGCGAGCATAGAAGGAGTGCGAGTAGAGAAGGAGTGCGAGTAGAGAAGGAGTTCGAGTAGAGAAGAAGTGCAAGTAGAGAAGGAGTGCGAGTAGAAAAGGAGTGCGAGTAGAGTAACAGAGAGTAAAGAAGGAGTGCGAGTAGAGAAGGAGTGTGAGTAGAGAAGGAGTGCGAGTAGAGGAGTGCGAGTAGAAAAGGAGTGCGAGTAGAGTAACAGAGAGTAAAGAAGAAGTGCGAGTAGAGAAGGAGTGTGAGTAGAGAGGGAGTGCGAGTAGAGAAGGAGTGCGAGTAGAGACGGGGTGCGAGTAGAGAAGGAGAGAGTAGAGAAGGAGTGCTAGTAGAGAAGGAGTGCGAGTAGGGAAAGAGTGCGAGTAGATAAGAAGTGTGAGCAGAGAAAGAGAGACTAGAGAATGAGTGCGAGTAGAGAAAGAGAGAGTAGAGAAGGAGTGCGAGTAGAGAAGACGTGCGAGCATAGAAGGAGTGCGAGTAGAGAAGGAGTGCGAGTAGAGAAGGAGTTCGAGTAGAGAAGAAGTGCGAGTAGAGAAGGAGTGCGAGTAGAAAAGGAGTGCGAGTAGAGTAACAGAGAGTAAAGAAGGAGTGTGAGTAGAGAAGGAGTGTGAGTAGAGAAGGAGTGTGAGTAGAGGAGTGCGAGTAGAAAAGGAGTGCGAGTAGAGAAAGAGAGAGTAGAGAAGGAGTGCGAGTAGAGAAGGAGTTCGAGTTGATAAGGAAAGCGAGTAGAGAAAGAGAGAGTCGAGAAGGAGTGCGAGTAGAGAAGGAATGCGAAGTTAGAAGGAGTGGGAGTAGAGAAGGAATGCGAACTTAGAAGGAGTGCGAGTAGAGAAGGAGAGAGTAGAGAAGGAGTGCTAGTAGAGAAGGAGTGTGAGTAGAGAAAGAGTGCAGGTAGAGAAGGAGTGTGAGTAGGGAAAAAAAGGAGTAGAGAAGGAGTGCGAGTAGAGAAAGAGAGAATAGACAAGGAGTGCGAGTAGAGAAGGAATGCGAGTAGAGAAGGAGTGCGAGTAGAGAAGGAGAGAGTAGAGAGAATGAGTGCGAGTGGAGGAGTGCGAGTAGGGAAGGAGTGCGAGTAGAGAAGGAGTGCGAGTAGAGAAGGAGTTCGAGTAGAGAAGAAGTGCGAGTAGAGAAGGAGTGCGAGTAGAAAAGGAGTGCGAGTAGAGTAACAGAAAGTAGAGAAGGTGTGAGAGTAGAGAAGGAGAGAGCAGAGAGTAGAGAAGGAGTGCTAGTAGAGAAGGAGTGCGAGTAGGGAAAGAGTGCGAGTAGATAAGAAGTGTGAGCAGAGAAAGAGAGACTAGAGAATGAGTGCGAGTAGAGAAAGAGAGAGTAGAGAAGGAGTGCGAGTAGAGAAGACGTGCGAGCATAGAAGGAGTGCGAGTAGAGAAGGGGTGCAAGTAGAAAAGGAGTGCGAGTAGAGAAAAGGAGAATAGAGAAGGAGTGTGAGTAGAGAAGGAGTGCGAGTAGAGAAAAAGAGAGTAGAGAGGAGTGCGAGTAGAGAATTAAGTATAGAGAGAGTAGAGAGGAGTGCAAGTAGAGAATAAAGTATATAGAGAGAGAGAGAGTAGAGAGACAGAGACAGAGTAGAGAGAGAGAGAGAGAGAGAGTAGAGACAGACGTAGAGAGGGAGACAGAGTAGAGAAAGACGTAGAGAGAGACAGAGTAGAGAGAAACAAAGAGAATAGAGAGTGGAGAACAACAAAGAGAATAGAGTAGAGAGGGGCACAGAGAGAGAGAGAGACAGAGAGAGAGAGAGGGGGGGGGGTAGAGAGTAGATAGGTGAGAGAGAGAGAGAGAGAGAGAGAGAGAGAGAGAGAGAAAGAAAGAAAGAGGGCGAGTAGATGGGGAAGAGAGATCTGGTTGCTTTGCTTAGTTTGTTTTCCTAGTGCCTCGTTATTGCTGTGTGGCTCTTCCTCACAGTGCCATGGGTTTGTCTGAAGTTTGTGATTGTGAGATTTCCTGACCATACTCACTTACTATTTTTGTTGTATTTGCTGGGGGTTCGTGTTTAGCACTTCGTGTTAAACGCTTATATTGTGTCATTTCTAGTTTGGCAATTCTCTCACTGAGATAAAGGCAGCTGAATGCTTTGCTTATTGTATTCTGACTTTGTGCGTATTCCTTATTTGTCTGTGTTCCAGTGTCCCTGTCTCTTGGTGCCATGTGTCTGTCTGGGATTGTGGCATTTCCTGGTCATTTACACTTGTTTTAACCCAAATGCCGTTCTTTAAAGTGCGTTAACTTATGTTGTGTAAATGCGAAAACACCTAGTTAAATTTATGCAATTAGTGATGACTGATAAGACCGTATAGGTGCTCGTCTAAACATCTGGTATACTAATTGCATTGCTACTTGATCTGTCACCGTCACAAAAGGTATGTGCCCATTTCATAGTATAATGCTTTTGCATGTTATGTTACTGCCAGATTGTTTCTTTAATGTGATGCAAAGGGCTAAATAGATATGGTAGGCCAAAACAAACAAAACAAACTAATGCACAAAAACTCTCCTTCAATGTTGAACAAATACTCTTAACAAATTGGTTTGTTTAAGCTTGTTTCTCCCTTGATATGTTCCTCGCCAATCGAACCACTTATTTTTGAAAGTGTTTGAGTGTTACACTTTTGTTTCCGTATGCGATAGCTAGTTTAATGAGCATACTCAATTTGCCCTTCTCCGAAATCAATGTTAACATGCACATGCCTTCCCTCCGACAGCTACCCAACATACCTCCGAACGGAAAGCTACCCATAAACATGATACCACCGTCATAAAATTGCAAATAAATAAGTGTTTTACAAGTATTTTTGAATTGTATTTGACTGATTCATTCCAAAGAGAGGTTATACATTCCAGCGGTGGCTGTGAATCAAGTAAAAATAAAATAAAAGATATGAATATTAACTGATGAATTCGAAATATTGGTCCAAATTACTGCATTTCCTAATTCAAATGCGATTTAAACTCGAACAGATTCAGTTCAAAAAGATGTATTGTTTTCAGAGTTATCATCATTCTGTATACTATCGACCTTTATGTTGTTCTTATCCCTCAAAGCGAATCTAAATGAAATAAAATCGTCTCAATACAGACCATGTCCAACCTCAAAATCCTTTGTTTACCTCTGATAGCCAACACCCTCCGAGATCTAGACATGCGGTTCACCTGGGTGAAGATTGACTCAAGAATCTGCTGAGGTAATCAGACTAACTGAGAGTGCTGAAATTTTGCATGAAGCAAGCCTATATATAGGTATTATCATTGTAGAAAGTGAAAAACAAAGGTGCTGTCACTAGACCGCAAGGAAGCACAGACTGGTATGTGCCTTGGTTGCTGGCATGCAACAAAGTTGGGTTTTCTCAGGTCAATACCTATATATAACAGAAGTAGCGGCCAGAAAATGTCATCACATGTACAGGACAGGAGTTATTGCCCTATATCTAAATTTGAATGAATTGCTTTGTGCTTTTGTAAGTGAAACTGTTACAGTACTGATGTTTTAGATTTAATATATATGCTTGGAATGTAATGTATAGAGGTAATTTGGTGTTTTGTTTGTTTGTGTTGTTAATGCTTTAAGTCCCAGTCCAAAAAGGATGATTTCTTGTCTTGCTGGGTTGAACTGGCACTAGTACTAGCTAAGCAGCAGATAATGTTTCTTGCTCAAGGACATAACACAGTGACTCACCTTGAATGGATGTCGTGATATATTACCTAGCTATGGCCAGATGTATCGACTGTATTTAGGATGTATTAATATCTTACTTTGTAAGTCACCTCTCATGCTGCATTGTTGCAAGTTGACGTGATAAATGTCGCCTATCTCACGGCATGTGCCTTTATCAGGTCACCATAGCGTTGCGCTTTTTGAATGATATTGAATCGACACAAAACTTGATAATGATGTCATAATTGCTAGTTTGAAGAGTGAATCAACTTGTAAACTGATAAATAGAATACCAGGTTAGTGTCTTTTGATATCTCTGCATCAGGAACGCATGTTGAATCGCTCGGCAAGCCTCGCGATGTCAACAAGCGTTCACGAGGCCTTACCTGGTAAACTTGATATCAACTGACACTCACCTAGTATTCTCTTTTTCAGAGGTTGACAACCAATCAAAAAAACAAACCAGGACTTACCATTCCCTGAAAAGTATGCCTCTAGAGGAAAGGAAGGCGCATGAACGGAGGAACAAGAACAAAAGAATAAAGGCCTGGCGGGAAAGAAAAAAGAAAAAGATTGGCATACAGGCATACAATGCTATCGAGTCCGGGAAAAGATGCCATCGTCGACGTCTTAAAAATGCGGAACTTACGGAAGAGGAGAGAGAAGAGAAGAGGCGGAAAAGTCGAGAGACGATGCGGAAATACAGACAAAAACAGAGGTTAAGGGTTCAACAAGAGACTTTAGCTGCTGTTGCCGCCAGTGGAGAACAAACAATTGTACAGCTAAATTCTGATTACTCGGGCTCCACGGATGAAGCTGACTTTACCTCACAAATGACGCAAGGGCTGAAGACAGAAGTGAAACTGGAAGGTTAGATTCTCCTGGATTTAAACTCTTTCATTGTCGGTGGCGACCTCTGTTGTCTGCTGATACCCTTTGCAAACAGTTTGGAACTAAGATCAGGACTGACATAATTATGTACATTCTGTGGGTCCTGGTCTGGGTCCAAGCCATTTGCCTCTTTGCTTGTGTTCAAGAAAGATTTAAAAAATATATTTAAACAAAAAAAGTTAGCAGAGAACAATAAGAGCATGAAATATTACCCAGCATGCAGAGTTGAAAGTGCAGCAATGCTTAAGGGGCTGCTTCAGCTATATGTATTATACTTTATGTGGGATTAAATCAAATACATGTACATTTATCATATGATGCTGCATCTGGGAGTGTTATAACACCATGCAATAAAATAGATAAGCCATTAGTGGTTTACAGATTTTTGGGAAACGTTATGACGTCCATGACAAGATTGCGTACATAATGACAAAACTGTAACTTTTTTAAGCCAGAAATGAGAATTCAAAGTAATCCTTATGTCATATGATCTTGTATTATTGATTTATTCAACTGGTTGCAAAAAAGAAACAAAATGCTTGGCAAGCCTCACATTAAATCTCTTTTCCTCAACTTGTTTAATAAATTCAATAAAACATGAGCACTTATGTAAGATCCTCTATGTACTTGTAGTAAAATTTTGTGACAGATATAAAGTGGTGGTCGCTTTATCAGTGGGCATATTCTAGCATAGCTTTTTCATTGGTCGCATGAGTCGATACCGCAGGACCCAAACTGAGTTTGCCATCTCATTTTACATGTACCTGTCAGACAGGTGAAATGTGGTGGCAATTTTGGTTCCTGATCTTTGCTACCTTCTTATTTCGGATGGCTTTGCCTCCAATATTTAGTTCAGCCTTGTACAGACAGTGTAGACCCTGATGAAATGCAGCTTAATGCTGCATTTCATCAGGGTCTGCAGTGTTTGTACGAGTAAAATTGAATGCAGTAATTCTTGACATAACCTGACACCCCTAGATATGTATAATTGACTATTCAAGATTTATTATATCCAAGTCCCGACCAGAATGAAGAATCCATTGGTATACAAAATGTTAAGCAAACAGTGAAGACTAGTAGATGTAATGCTTTTTATTATACAACATCTGATAAGATATCGCCAAAAATGTGTGAAATAGACCATACTGTATATTGTTTGAAATAGTTTGACATCATTAACCACATCACATTTTAAATGATCATACACTCAGGGTGGGTCTTAGTAACCACTCTCATATATATTCTTTAAACCATACAATATATACAGTAAAACCTGTCTTAAGCGGCCACTCCAAAATAGGCAAAACAAAGGACTTAAAGACAATGGTAGCTTAATGCAGGTCAAATGTATTGCAGAATGCTCTCTTGGAGCATTCTGCAATACTTTTGACCTGCATTGAGCGATAATCGGTCTTGAAAATCAATTTTTGGTCTTTATTTTGGGTGGTCGCTTAAGACAGGTTTTACTGTAGTTTTAATTCAGCTTTTTATGGTTTATAACCTCAATTACAATTTGTAGGTTGGACATATTGACCAATAGGATTATTCATTCATATTCATTTAGGGATTGAAGCACAACTTATTTTGGAAAGCTACCCTATGACTCCTTGTTATGTACAATGAACTATGTCTATGACACTTAAATAACCCTTTGTATTTGGGAAACCCCTTATTAAGTACTTCTGCAAACAAAGAACACACAAATTTCATTTCATCAGGGTCTACATTGTAAAGGTAAATAAAAACCGTTTAGACATTATTGTTTGAAAATTTTAAACTAGCACCCCTAGATATGTACAATGGACTATCCCAAGTGTATTGTTTGAAACCAGAAGGAAGAATCCATAAGTATACAAATGGTTTAAGTAGCTTAAAGATTGGACTGAATATTTTTCTGTTTCCATGGTAAAGCATTAGACATATTAAAGAGACAGTGATTTCAGACCAAAAAATATGATAGCAGATTAAGTATCTGTCATTTAAACACCACCTACACAAACTTTCTTATCCATGCAGCAAAGGCTAATAATGGCTGCTCACTGCTCTATCAGGTGGTAGAGTGCTTGAATAGAGGTCAAGGGGTTATTAATTGTAGGTAAAGTCTTATCTGTCAGGCACTGTGTTCAGTGTGTTGTGTCCTTGAGCAAGACTATTAATTGTCTACTTAGTACTTCATCCCAAGGAGACCTGTCTCAGCTTGACTGAAAATTTTTGACTGGGACATAAAGAATCAGATCAAACTAAGAGCTACATGCATTAAGGGGCAAATAAGGCCCTCTCTGGAACCAAAAATTGAAAGTTGCTTTTCACCAATTTCATCCAATTGGCTTATTAGAAGAATAACCCAAGTGTAAAACTCTGACATTTATTTTACTTTTACCATAGCTTTGGTTACAGTTGTGATTGGCGCTTTTTTTTTTAGTTATCAATCAAAGCACATCATCATGAGCACCCAAAACATAATTTTGTCACTACGGGGATTGATGAGAAAATAATGAAAAAAAACCTATTGTATACAAATAGATTGTCGCGCCCATTTTTAAGGTTATGATGTTACACAGACAAGAAGTTCAGTCCAAGATCAGACACCACTGGCTGTAGCATCTGATTATGATCTACACTGCTTGTTTACAGAAAGATCTGTCAAAATTTGAATTAAAATGATAACTTAGCTTCCCAACAATCCTAAAGTATGAAATCAACAACTAAGCTTAACAGGTTAACCTTTTGACGACTGGATACCCCTAAACGGATACTTTGTGAAACAGTGAAGACCCTGATGGCATTTCATCAGGGTCTTCACTCTTCTAAAAACGAAATAATATTTAACCCTTAAAGTGCCAAGAAAAAAGTGCATCTGAAAATGTCGTCTGCTGAAGTCGTCTGCAGCAAATAATTGCCTAAAATTACTGACAAATTAAGTATAGAAGCAAGCAGTGTGTACCCAGAACAGACTGCTCCTATAGGAGCAGTCTGATCTGGGATCATACTGTTTGCCATAGAGGCTTCTTAAACATTTCAGCAGACGAGAAAATAAAAACAGACTACTTTTGGTGCGATTGGCGCTATAAGGGTTAAATATATATTTTTTTAAATTATAACCTGTGACCACTCTATGTATACAATGGACCATCCTGACTTGTCATATGATGTCGTGTCTGGGAGTGAAATAACGCCATGCAAAAAAAATCATAAACCACTAGTGATTTACAGATTTTCGGGAAACGTTATGACGTCCATATCAACGTTGCCTACATAATGGTATGACAAAATTATAACATTTTTACACCAGAAATGAGATTTCAAAGTAATCTTAATGTCATATGATAAATAGAATCTAACATTCGTGCTCCTGTATTATTGAATTTGTTAAACTTTTTGCGAAAAAAAAATAAAATGCTTAGCAAGCCTCGCATTTTATCTCTTTTACCCAACTTGTTTTATAAATTCAATAAAACATGGGCACTCATGTAAGGTTCTCTATTTAACTATCAAACTTTATGGAAAATACCATTTGTACACAAAGGGTTAAAGACAAAAACATCCTTATCTGGACGTAACTATGGCCTTTATAAGTTACCTCTCATATTAACTGAATTGTTGCGCTTTGCCTGATAAACGTTGTCTATCTCATGGCATGTTGCCTTTATCAAGTCATGATGACGTTGCACATTTTGAGTGACGTCGCTAATGACGCTGAATCAACACAAAATCAAAAGATACGTCATTATTGCTAGTTTGAAGAGTGTTCAACAATGGGTAAACTGATAAATAGAATACCAGGTTCGCATCTTTTGATATCAAGTTTACCAGGCTCGGCTTTGAGAACGTATGTTGAATCGCTCGGCAAGCCTCGCGATGTCAACATGCGTTCTCAAAGCCTTGCCTGGTAAACTTGATATCAAAAGACACTCACCTAGTATTCTCTATCATCCACTGGGTCAAATTTTTATATTACAGTACCAAGACGAGGAAGAGGGCGGGGACGAGGCCGTAGTCGCGGACGTGGTCGTGGAAGAGGAATTAAAGTCTTACCAATGGTTAACATTGAAGCTAAGCACAGAGGGAGAGGTAGAGACCGTGGAACAGGACTGAATAAACTGAATAGAATACCTGTGGTTAAACTTGAACCACTAGCATTCCCAGTAATTAAGCTTGAGTCCAGATCATTTGGTGCAGATAAGCATGAGCCCAAGTATAGAGGGAGAGGTGGAATCCTAAATCCGTTCAGAGGACAAGGTAGATCTCGAGGAAGACGCAGAGGACGCGGGCGGACTCCACGTATACAGTTTGGTCAGGGAAACTTTGATCTTAAAGATTCAAGTTTCTCTGACCAAAATGTACCCATGAATAGCAGTCCAGAGCATACCCCTGGAAACCTTGATCTTAACACACCAAAGCGGTCCCCGAGTAACTCGGAACCGAGCACTCCAAAGCGTACTCCTAAAACTAGAGCAGAAATACAAAAGGATTATCGTGATAGGAAAAAGGCGAGAATAGGCCTGGCTGCTTACCAAGAGATTGAGAAAGCCCGAGTCCAAAACTACTATCGTAGGGCCAAGTTTTTCTCTGAGGAGATTTTAGAGGCGAGACGAGTGAGAAGTACAGAGCGTATGCGAGCCTATAGACAGAGGAAAAAGGATGAGGCAAGGAATATACTGGATAATTTAACCATTATTAATACTGAGCTTGATCATGAAACAGGAGTTGGTTCACCCTCAGCCAGTCTCTTGGTACATGGAGCAGAATCGCAAATGCCACATTTTACACTTGATACAGAAAACAATGTTGAATCAGGAACACCACAATTTGGATTTGGTGCGGTAAATAACCTTGACACGGCTGTGATGGCTTTGTCATACTCTGAGAATGGTGTCAATGATAATTTGAGGGAAGAGACTGTTCTTGGTTCCCAAACGGCAAATGAAGTCACTAGAGATTTACAAGAGATTGGTATCAGTATTCATACTGCAAGTGATGTTGGTAGAGACTGTACAGGAGAATCTAATCTTGTTCCTAAAATAGCAACTGATGCCGCTAGAAATTTAGAAGGCATTGGTGTTGGTGTCCAGATGGGGAGTGAATTCGAAGTTAGTGGTGAATTAACAGGAGAAACCAGTCTTGATACCATAGCAGAGAATGAAGGTTCTAGAAATTTAGAAGGCATGGATCTCGGTGTCCAGATTGGGAGTGAACTTAGTTGTGATTTAATAGGAGGAACCAGTCTTGATTCCAAAACAGCAGCTGAGGTCACTTGTAATTTAGAAAGCATTGGTTTTGGTGTTCAAATGGGGAGAGAAGAAGGTGGTGATTTAACAGAAGGAACCAGTCTTGATTCCAGAACAGCAACTGAGGTCACTTGTAATTTAGAAAGCATTGGTTTCAGTGTCCAAATGGGGAGAGAAGAGAGTAGTGATTTAACAGTAGGAACCAGTCTGGATTCCAAAACTGAAAATGAAGGCACTAGAAAAGCGGGCATTGGTCTTGCTACCCAAACAGGCAGTGAAGTTAGTGGTGATTTTGCAAGGGAAGCAAGCCTAGGAGATAATGTCAATATTGGTAACCCTGGGGAAAGTGATTTTCAATTTGAAATGAGTGATGCAATTAATAATATAACACCGACAGGAGAAAATGGTCTTGTAAACCAAACTGAGAATGATTAAGTCTGTGGTAGTGAGATTTCAACTGAATCCAGTCTTCACTTGTAATTTTAGAATGACAGAAATTTAGAATAAATTTACAATTTGTTTCCAAGGGGACATTTTGATAAATTGTATTTAGCCCTTAATGCGCCAATTGCAACAAAAGTCGTCTGCTTTTCTCGTCTGCTGAAATGTTTAAGAAGCCTCTATGGCAAACAGAGTGGACCAAGATCAGACTGCTCCTATAGGAGCAGTCTGTTCTGGGTCCACACTGTTTGCTTCTATACTTAATTTGTCAGTAGTGTTAGGCAATTATTTGAAGCAGACTATTTCAGCAGATGACATTTTCAGATGATTTTTTTTCTTGGGGCTTTAAGGGTTAAAGTAGTAGTAAGCATATAGATCAACACTCATGATTTTGGTACTTATTGCAAATATCCGTGCAAGCAGACAGTCTTGTCAGACCTATATCTGCTTGCATACACAATTTAAAGTAGCATTATAGATGAAGGCTCAGACTAAGTTTAATGATATCATATGGGCCTTGTCTCGAGAAAACCTGTCTTCGGGGGTTTGCGAACAACACAGGTGCAGACCATCCTGTGCATCTGCGCAGTCTTATCAGCACCTTCGTTATTTGCTTTTTGGAAAATTTCATATGTAAGCTTGCTACTGGTGAAATTTCAATTTTCTAGATTGTCTCTCTGGCTGAGGAGACTGGTTTGAATCTCGCTTTGACGGAAACCTTGAAGTCAGGTTTTTTCGCGACGAGGCCTATATAGCCCTGCTTTAAAGCTGTGCAGGTGTGAATAAAAAATTGGCTATCAAACCCACCAAACCATCTCCTTATTTGCACGAAACCAACACAGTGTTATGAAGAAGAGAAACTGGCTACCTACAAAAGAGATTAACTTTAAATTCAATAAAATAAAAAAAAATCTTGTCAATAGAAAATTTTAGAACTCGGGAAATGCTATTTGATAGCCTTTACATTTACCTTTGACATGCATAATATTGTGCCGTGGAACAAAGACTGATCCTTGAATTTGCATTGAAGGTAAAAACAAGATTACAAAACATTTTAAACTGTCAAGTATAACAGGCACGGATCCAGAGGGGGGATAGGGGTCAGACCCCCCTGGAAAATCCCAAGCTCTATAGGTTTCTATAGAAATAAGCATTTGGCAAACATTGGCAGAGTTTTTTTTCAGAATTTTTTCTGTCAGTTGAGCCTGGACCCCCCCCCCCCCCCCACTGATGAAAATTCCTTGATCAGCGCATGCATAATATCCTTTAAAAACAATGCATTTATCCAAAAGTTCAATTAAACGCTAGAGAACCTCTCTACTCGAAAGGTGCAGTCATTGCGTGGTGGTTGCAGTCGACAAGTGCACAAATAGTGTACCTAGCTGTTTAAAAGGGTAATATTTTGGTCAATATTTTACTTCTGAAAATATTCATCGCAAAATATTGTCACTTATAAATCAAACTATGTATCTGCTTAACACAAATTTTGTGGGTTGAGTGATAGTCGCTACAGCGCCAGAGTTATGCCAAAAATGTGATTTTTTCCTTGAAAAGTGGATGAAAGAAATTTTTGCTTATGTTCTGGAATTTGTGCTTACTTCAGCTAAAATGCAAGATAACAGTACTTTAACTTCGAAAACTGAGGCTAGAGCATTTTGAAAGTTATTCAAGCTTTTCATACTGTAAGCATAGTTCTGTATATCAGGTGTTCTGGCCCAGTGGTCGGGTCGTTGACTGTTTCATATTGATTTTATTTACGCACTCTACTACTAGGCCAGAACACCCGATATACAGAACTATGCGTACAGTATGAAAAGCTTGAATAACTTCCAAAAAGCTCTGTCCTCAGATTTCAAACTTTTTGCACATTAAAGGATTGGTATTTTGCATTTTATCAAAAGCAAGCATAAGTTCCAGAACATAAGCAAAATTTCTTTCATCCTTTTTTCAGGAAAAAATCACAGTTTTGGCATAACTCTTGCGCCTTTCACTCAACCCGCAAAAATTTTGTTAAGCAGATACACAGCTGAATTTATAAGTGATAATAATTCGCGATGAATATTTTCAGAAGTAAAAAATTGACAAAATGTTACCTTCATTAACAGCTAGGTACTCTATTTTGTGCACTTGTCGACTGCAACCACCACGCAATGACTGCGCTGTTTCGAGTGCAGTTGTTCTCTAGGGTGAATTAGTGTATAATCGAATAGCATTGACCAATTTCTAAATTTTGCCCTCAATAAAGACGAATCCATTGCAATAGGGCATGAAGGAGTTGGATTTGTAGGCGTGACTACATATGTATATGCCATAGAACCAAAATGTCATGAACAGGCTCATTTGTATTTGAGCTGCAACATGTGATTTCCGACAATGTGGCATTTTGACAAGTGTAGACTCAGACAAGCCTGTGCAGCCTCCGTTTGAACTTAATTACTCCAAATGATAAACAGTTAGTAGCTTAACAGTCATAGAATATTCAAGCAACTAGCAAAGGCTCTGATCAGACTGCACATACGTATACACAGGCTGGTCTGAGCCTTTGCTGGTCGCACATACCACGTTGTTGGAAATCTCATGTTGTGGCTTATTATTTTTTTCTGTTAATGTCTCATTTTCTAATCAGAAATGCTTGCGTTCAGTCCATTAACTTTTTCTTGCTTAAGCCAGGCAACTTTGTCATCTGCTGATAACCTTTAGAAACAGATTGGACCCAGATTGGACCTGATCTGAAATCCAAACTGTTTGACATGTATGATAGTTTTAGTATTCCTGAAAGAATTTTTGAAAAAATGTAATTTTGAGAGAAGTTAGTTAAGCTGTCAACTAAAGCATGAAAAAATACCCAGCATGTAAAAAGTTTACATGAACATTAGTGCTATTTCTTCAGATTCTGTAAGGCTTGTTTCAACCACTAGCTATCCTGCTGAAGCCGGATCTATCCATATTTGAAAAACATTGCAGATCCTGGTTGGTTGGTTTTGTTGCTTTACGTCCCAAGTCAACAGCTATGGTCATTGCGGGACGGTCAGTTCACCTAATCACACTTTTTCCTGGGCAGGCTTGAACAAGCGGTTAACCAGTAATTTGTGCACATACTTTCGCTTGTAACTGACAACAACCCTTCTTGAATGAATCAGCAGAAGGGAGGAGAATGACCGTAGAAATTATTTCATGATCAATCTCCACGAAAGTATGGGACCGGGCCGGGATCGAACTCGCGACCCCTGGATCTGCAGTCAGACACGCATTTGTAGCCAGACACGTTACCGACTGCGCTATGCCGCCCGGTATTGCAGATCCTGTCCAGCTGGTGTCTGAAGAAGCCAACCCATGTGCTGATCCAGAGGGGTGGGGGAGGGGGTCCGCACCCCCCTAAAAAATCACAAAAATATAGGTTTAATTAGCGATACTGGCCATGCAGCAGCTAGTTTTCTGACATTCTGGTCGTTTCAAGTTTTAATTATTTCAAAATGTATGCATGGTGGTCTGTCTACAAGCATGCTGCTGTTGCTGCATTCCACATTTATGCTCAGCATGCTGAAGATGCTGGTAAAAGGGGAGGTTGGAGACTGTACATTAAATAGTCTTGGAAATTACATTGTTGATCATGTAAAATCATGGAAAAATCATGAAATTTTGTTTTTGAATTTCTGTGGGAACCCTGATATAAGCTGAATTCTCTTCTTCAGAACCAAACAGCCAATATCCTTGGGTCTTGGTAATATACATGTGACATTTGGGGCATGTGCCATAGAAAATGTGTAAAAAAGTAAGCATAGCTAGGTGGACAGTGAACTAATTAAACCCTTAATCTTATAATGACTCAGTTTCAGGTGAGCCCTTTGGGACTTTTGGTCCTCTAGCTTTTAGCTCACCTGAGTCATTGGCTGATTGTAAGCTAATGTGATCATTGGGTGTCCATCAGTCGCTCATTGTCCATCGTCAACAATTGCTTCAAAGGATATCTCCTTCTTAACAACTGGCTGGAATTTTACAAACTTGTATTGGCAGTAATGATCTATGGCCCTCTTCAATAATTGTTCAAATGCTTCCAGTCTGTTGCATATCTAGGTCACCTAGACCAATAATAGAGTTTTGAGATGAAAACTTTAAAAATCTTCTTGGCCTACATAGAGCCTTGATATTTGGTATGTAGCATCACCTAGTGGACCTCTACCAAGTCTGTTCAAATTATGTCTCTGGTGCCAAAAAAGGACCCACCTTGGGGGTCACATGTTTTACATAGGCTTTTATAGGGAAACATGAAAAAATCTTGTCTGAAACCACAAGGCCTAGACCCTTGATATTTGATATGCAGGAGCATCTGGTGAAACGCTACCAAGATTGTTAAAATTATGCCCCTGAGGCAAAAAAATGGGCCCGCTATGGGGGTCACATGTTTTATATAGGCTTATATAGAAAAAAAATGAGAAAATCTTCTTGTCTGAAACCACTGTTTTACATAGGCTAATATAGAGAAAACATGAAAAAAATCTTCTTGTCTGAAACCACAAGGGTGGTTATCTTGATATTTGGTATGTAGCATTAATTATCTAATGGAGCTCTACCTTGGAAGTTGTTTCAAATTATGCCCCTGGAGCCAAAAAATGGGTCCGCTCCGGGGGTCACATGTTTTAGGACTATATATACTGAAAAAATCTTGTTTGAAACCAAAAGGTCTAGATCCTTGATATTTGGTAAGTAGCATCATTATACTAGTGGACCTCTACCAATTTTGTTCAAATTATGCCACTTGGGCAAAAAATGGACCCTCCCAGTACCAAAAGGCCTAGAGCCTTGATATTTGGTAAAGCATCATCTAGTGGTCCTCTACTGGGGGCACATGTTTTGCATAGGCTTACTCGTCTGAAACCACAGGGGCAAGAGCCTTGATATTTGATATTTAGCATTTGATATTTTTGAGCATCTAGTGGACCTCTATGAAGTTTGTTCAAATTATGACCTCGTGGCCAAAATTGGGCCTGCCCGGAGGTCACATGTTTTATATGGCTTATATATCAAATTAATGGGAATGAAGGGTAGAACACCGTGCAAGCAAATATCCTGCTTTTTTACATTTTTGACCTTATGCTCACCCCTGACGGTTTGGGTTGGGTAAAAAGTGTCAAGTCATAATTATATTTTGATTGAACATAGTGATTTTTAGGTTTTGGTTATGATCTGAATGATACCCAAGATGGACTTAGAAATGGAATTTATATTTTGTGGTAAACATCCTCTCCTCATTACAAGGACTCATGTGAGTGATCAAGGGCCCATGGCCAGCTCTTGTCTTTTTTATAGTCTACAGATATTTTTAACATTGCCATAATATTTTCAAAATGTTAATTCGGAAATAACATCAGAATGTCAAACAGTTTGGATCCAGATCAGGCCTGGCATTTATGATGTCAGAGATCATAAGCAGACAACCAGATTCTCTGCATGCAGGCAGAGTTAATCAGGAGTAAGCAAGCACCTGAACTAGTGGCTATACACTTTCATTGCCAAAAAATTGTGACCTGTAGACTGGTCCCAGTCATAATGTCATTTTTTTCAAGTAAAACTGATATTCTTAAAAGATAGCAATTTTTGAACTTTACTTGGAGTAGTTCAGAGATGATAGAATTTTATAAAGATGATTTTTTCATAGCTTAATCACAGTAATTGTAATTATATATATTTAGTGGGTTGATGCCTGAGTCTACACTCTACATGATCTGCATTGTTCCATTTACCTGTTTAGTTAATAGAACAGGGAACCAATGGTGCCCTTTGACACCACATGCTTTGGACTGCAGATTATGTGTCTGGCTGTAGGTTCAGGGGTCACGAGTTTGATCCCGGTCCGGTTCCATACTTTTGTGGGGATTGATCATGAAATAATTTCTACGGCCATTCTCCTCCCTTCCGCTGATTCAAAAAGGGTTTTTGTCAGTAGCAAGCAAAGCAGTGGTTAACAGCTTTGTCAAACTTACCCAGGAGTAAAGTAGGGTTAGATGATCTGACCCTCCCAGTGTGACGCTAGCTGTTGACTTGGATGTAAAGCAACAAACCAAAAATGAGCCGTGACACGTGATTTCCAACTATGTGACATTTTGACAAGCACATACTCAGATGAGCCAGCGCAGCCTCCTTTTAAGCTTAGAAACTCCAAATGATTTCCATTCAATGGCTTAACACTCATAGAATATTCAAGCGACTTGCAATGGCTCTGATGAGACTGCGCATATGCACAGGCTGATCTGAGGCTTTGCTGGTTGCACATTCCACATTGTTGGAAGTATCATGTTGTGACTCAAATAAAGAAAAATTGATGTGCCATATTTGCTTATCAGCAGAACAATGGTTTGCCATATCATTCATGAATATTCATGCTAGGCTTCACCCACTATGAATAATTAAATAAACTTTCATGTTGGGAAATAACTTGTCAGGTCCACTAATGTAGGGTCATATTTCCATAAGCAAACAGAGTAGACCCTGATCAGGCAGTTCTTACAAGAGCTGCCTGATCTAGGTCTGCTCTGTTTGCAAAAGTATTAAAAGGCGCCTCTGTAAAGTAAAGGGTTAAGGTGTTTACAACATGACAGGTCAAACCTTTGTATATGCGGGGTAATATTGCATAATTTTTTGTTGTCTGGTGTTTACTCTGTTTTTTCAAAAATTACTTTTTACTCATATGAACCATGTTGTCTATTCACATTCTGCTTTTGTGGTCCCATCATGTCCCTTTTCTGTCAGTGTTCTGATTTGGTTAGGTCTGATTGCTTATTGAAAGAGGTCCTTTTGGCCATCTGTGAAAGATGTTGATAACTAAAAAAAAAAGACAAAAAAACTTGCAAGGACCCCCTGAAGGAATTTTCTGGATCTGCCCATGAGAAGTTTGATAGTGCATTGGTAAACTTAAATAAATTTTCTACAATGTCTTGATAGTGTACATCTGGCAGTTCTGCACTTTTTGCCTCCCTCCAAGTAGCCAAACTTTTTGCCTCCTGGTAGTATTTTAGATTCTATAAATTTTGACCAATAGAAAACTAGATTTTGAAGCCACATGTATCCGCTCATTTCATGTGTTCAAATATTAGAGGGAGCATTTTGATTTTTAGCTCACCTGAGCCGAAGGCCCATGGGTGAGCTAATAGTATACCAGTCACTCCGGCGTCCGTCCGTCGTCTGTCGTCTGGCGTCCGTCCGTCCACAATTTCAAACATCTTCTCCTCTGAAACCACTAGGCCAATTGAACTCAAATTTCATATGGAGACTCCTTAGGATGGGGGAAAGAAAGTTTGTTCAAATGGTCTTGGTCACATGACCAAGATGGCCGCCATGCCCATATATGGTAAAAACCTTTTAAAAATCTTCTCCAGAACCAGAAGGCCGATGACCTCAGGACTTGGTATGTAGCATTGGGGATGTGGGGCCTACCAAGTTTGTTCAAATGGTGATCCTAGGTTGACCTTGACCTGCTTAACGTCAAGGTCAAATTTGCTTTCTAAAGCATTTAAATGGAAATTTTTGGAAAAGTTGATTTTTTTGAAAACTGTAGAAGCCTTAGTCATTTTTTTCTCTTGATATGTTTAGCCTAATGAGACAATGGCTATAAATAAGTTCCAAAGGTCAAGGTTGACCATTGACCTTTCAGCTAAGTCGCTCATATTGGAGTCCCATCAATATATTAAAACATAGTTTTTCCACAAACCATTGGCCCAATTGAACTCAAATTTCATGTGAAGACTCCTTATGATAAGTTAGCCAAAATCTATACAAAATATTTTGGTCACATGACCAAGATGGCCACCACGCCCATATATGGTAAAAACCCTTTAAAAATCTTCTTCTCCAGAACCAGAAGGCCGTTGACCTTGGGACTTGGTATGTAGCATTAGGGATGTGGGGTCTACCAAGTTTGTTCAAATGGTGTTCCTAGGTTGACCTTGACCTACTTAATGTCAAGGTCAAATTTGCTTCCTAATGCATTTAAATGGGAATTTTTTTTGGAAAAGTTGATCTTTTTGAAAACTGTAGAAGCCTTAGTCATTATTTTCACTTGATATGTTTAGCCTAATGAGACAATGGCTATAAATAAGTTCCAAAGGTCAAGGTTGACCTTTGACCTTTCAGCTAAGTCGCTCATATTGGAGTCCCATCAATATATTAAAGCATAGTTTTCTCACAAACCATTGGCCCAATTGAACTCAAATTTCATGTGAAGACTCCTTATGATCAGTCAGCCAAAATTTATACAAAATGATTTGGTCACATGACCAAGATGGCCGCCACGCCCATATATGGTAAAAACCCTTTAAAAATCTTCTTCTCCAGAACCAGAAGGCCGTTGACCTTGGGACTTGGTATTTAGCATTGGGGATGTGGGGTCTACCAAGTTTGTTCAAATGATGATCCTAGGTTGACCTTGACCTACTTAATGTCAAGGTCAAATTTGCTTCCTAATGCATTTAAATGGGATTTTTTTTTTTTGAAAAGTTGATTTTTTGAATACTATTGAAGCCAAAGTCATTATTCTCACTTGATATGTTAAACCTAATAAGACAATGGCTATAAATAAGTTTCAAAGGTCAAGCTTGACCTTTAACTTTTCAGCCAAGGTTGCTCATATTGGAGTCCTATCAACACATTAAAACATTGTTTCCTCAGAAACCACTAGGCCAATTGAACTCTAATTTCATATGAAGATTCCTTATGATAGGTCAGCCAAAATTTATACCAGTTGTACTGGTCACATGACCAGGATGGCCACCATGCCCATATATGGTAAAAACCCTAAAATATCTTCTTCTTTGGAACCCAAAGGCCAATGGCCTTGGGACTTGGTATGTAGCATTAGGGATGTGGGCCCTACCAGATTTGCACAAATGATGAATCTAGGTTGACCTTGACCTACTTTATGGCAAGAACAAATTTGATTCCTAATGCATTTATATTTCTATACATGTAACTGTTTAAGCCAAAATCATGATACTTGGGAGAAATGTTTAACCTAATGAGACAATGGATTTATATAAATACCAAATGTCAAGCTGACCAATGACCTTTTATCCAAGGCAACTCATTTGGACTGCCATATATCTTTCTAAACATCTTTTTCTCAGAAATCACTGGGCTGTTTGATGGAGTATTCATAAGATTGTGTAGGTCACTTGACCGAAATGACTGCAACACTCATATATGGTAAAACAAAATGTGTTTCATTTTAAGCTGTAGTGACCTTGACCTATTTTAACATTATTAAAGAGATCAGGTGAGCGCCTCAGGACCTTCAGGTCCTCTAGTTGTTTCGTTTGTTTCAGTTAGTCTTTTAAGTCCAATAATGGCCATTGTTTTATTGTGTTAAATGTTCATTAACTATGTAATTTATAGTTTAAACATTAATTTACTAACACCTTTTTGGTATTTTCATGTTGTTCCATGTTTATATACTGCTCAAAATATGATAATGATCAAGGATATAATCTACCTTGCTTCACTGACTGAAGATGATTTTCTCTTACGGTTCTCAAATAAAATGTCAGTTTTCAGGGCTTGTAAAATGCTTGTCGAAATAGCAAACAGGTAAGACCCCGACCAGACTGCTTCTTTGGAAGCAGTCTGTTCTGTTTCTACCCTGTTTGCCTATGACTTATTGGTAAACAACTAATGTTCTAAATTTTAGAACATTTACAGTATGTCATATAAGTTTTCCTGTAGTAAGTACATACATGTATAGAGTGTTTTCTTTAGTACTAAGATAGTGAAAATAAATAAAAAAAAAAAAGATTAACACAAACCTAAGAAATACAAAGTGGGATTGGCATACAGGACAAATCTTGAACCTTATCGTATTTTGAGCAGTATATTCTTATGTGACTTCACATATCTTAAAATGTGTCAATTATGTTTTGTCTGATCATTTTTATTTCAAACATTTCATGTATGACCAAACAACAGGCAGACATACACGGGAATCACTGTAGTATTCATTTCTAGCAACAAACTGACTCCATTTTGTTTAGCATATCGCAAATTTTTTTTTTTGACCACTTTGTTTTACCTGAAAGATTTGAAAGTTTCCATTTTAAAACTCTTTTGGAAATTTTGGTATCAAGAGAAGGTGTAAGGTTGGATTTGTTTTTTTTTTAAGTCATGGCCCTCTAATAAATCATTATTGATTAGCCCTTTGTATTCTGGCCTCGAGGTTATAAAACTTTTTTCATGCTCAACTCAACTGAGCACGAATATTCAACTGCTCATAAAAACTAAAATACCGACAAATAAAGAAGTTTTTTGCTTTAAGTCTCTCAGGTGTTGCCAAAAATTGTTGCATTTTAACATATATGAGCAGTGGCATTGTGCGATTTCTGTGCGGAGGTCTTGAAGATTACAAAATGACTGCATGATGACTGTGTAGTTTCCGTACGGTCTCTGTAAGGTTTTGTCGGGTCTGTCACCAAATGAAATCACACTCTTATCTTAAGCAATGTTAACACGTACATTGTAACTTGTAGCTGACAAATAAATCATACAATGTCCGTGGCAAATGTAACCAAGGCATTAAGTTTGTTTAAATCAAAGCAAACAGTGCAGACCCTGATGAAATGCAGCCTTTTGCTGCATTTTGTCTTTCTTTTCACTGTTTGCCAAAATTTCCTGTGTAAGTATGGGTCAGTTGGGTCGCTAGAACTCAAGATAAGAAATCTTTTAAGCGACATATCCTCCTGAACTACTAACCCAGATTCAAAATAATTTCACAGAACAATTGTTGTTCCTCATAAATTGCACAAATAGTCCTGCTCTTCTGAACAAAAGGGCTGCCAGAGCTCCAGATAAGAAATATCTTTAAACGGCATTTCCTACTTTACCACTGGTATAATTTTTTTTTTTTTAAAAAAATGCAGAATTGTTCCTCATAAATGCTTTGTACCAAAATTACACAAATGGTTCCACTCCAATGAACAAAAGGTCTCCCAGAGCTCTGGATAGCAAGTATGTTTAAACTGCATTTCCTCCTGAACCCTTGGCCCAAATTCAAAATAATTTCACAGAATTGTTGCTCATAACACGGCTTACCAAAATTGCACAAATAGTTATGCTCAGCTGAACAATAGGGCTGCCAGAGCTCTAGATAAGAAATATCTTTAAATGGCATTTCCTTCTTAACCACTGGTCTAAATTCAAAATGGTTTCTTAGAATTGTTCCTCATAAAGCCCTCTACCAAAATAACACAAATGCTTCAGCTCCTCTGAACAAATGGACTGCCAGAGCTCTAGATAAGAAATGTCTGAAACAGCATTTCCTCCTGAATGACTGGTTCAAATTCAAAATAATTTCAAATAATGGTTCCTCATAATGCATTTTACCAAAATTGCACAAATGGTTCCACTCTACTGAAGAAAGGGGCCACCAGAGCTCTAGATAAGAAATTTCTTTAAACAGTATTTCCCCTTGAACCACTGTTCTTAATTCAATAATGTTTTACAGAATTGTTCCGCATGATGCCTTCTACCAAAATTGATCAGAATGTTTTAACCCTTAAAGCGCCAATCACGACTGCAGCAGACGACAAATTTTGTGACATTTTTCCCAATTTTCGACAAAAATAAGGTATGATATTACATGAGAATTGTCTGCCAGCAGACCATTCTCAAGAAATATCATGCCTTACTGGTTATTTTTGAAAAAGCGGCAAAATTTGAAATTGTCCTCTGCTGCAAATATAGGTGGCGCTTTAAGGTTTAATCCACTGAAAAACATGGTCACCAGAGCTAAAAATAGAATATCTGTTAATGATATCTCTTTAGCCACAGGCCAATGCATCATATGTGCCAGGACTCAGGTGAGCCACCAAGGGCCCTAGGGTCCTCTTGTCTATAAAAACTAAGCACTAAAACATACTTGACAGGCATTTGTTATGATCTGAATAACCGAATGTGCACTTAGGGTTTAGATAAATTGGATTTATTTTTTGTGATTTACATGTTTCTCTAAAATAACCCTTGAGGGGGGATACAAATTCAACGAATTTGTCTTATTAAAATAGTGAACCTGGCTGACCTTGATCTACTTTAAGACAAGGTCAAATTTACTGTTAGAAGTAATTTTCTTGCACACCGGATAGGGAGATCTGAGATTTTATCCTGGGTTAGAAAATCTTATCTTACCCATGCTATCTTACCCAGGCTTTCACATGAAGGCTAAATACATTGGTTGTATTGGAACTCACGCACATGGTCGTCAAGAAGTGACGTCATTGTTTATGTTAGTGACGTCATCATGTGAAATTGTACTCAGGGACTTCTGGAAGCTTATTTTTAATCAAAAACAGTGGTGAGCAAGAAAAAGAATCCATTATACGTGTGAGGGTAGGATAGAAAAATCCGTCCCTCAGGATCACTGTTTGTCATTGTGATGCCAAATGGCGATCCTCGGGACGGATTTTTCTATCCTACCCTCACAATCATGATAGATTCTTATAGTTTTGGAAAAATCTGGGAAAGAATTATTGAGCGCTCTAAATCTGTTGAAGACAAAGATATACTTACTTAATATACCTTTAAGGTAATAAAGATCTTCAGACAAAAGAATTCTATATGTTTGAAAACTTTAAGCTGACAGGCCTAGATATGCACAACGGACTATCCCAAGTTTATTGTATCAAACCAGAACTTTGAACCAATTAGTATTAAAATGGTAAATGAGACCATAGCTGTAGGTAATGAGACAATGTGTATTTTTAAATTGTGGGTAAAAACTATTTTTACCACTTTGTAGATGTAGCAGTATGTTTGTGGGAAAGTATGGTGATGTAAAGCTTCTTTTGTCAGTATATGTATATTTGTTGACTAACAAAGTCTGATTAGATGTGCTTATTATTCATATTTTGACTTTACCATTCCTCTCAAATACTTGAGCCACGGCATGAGATTTCCAACAATTTGGTATGTGCGACCAGCAAAACCTCCGATCAGCCTGCGCATATGCGCAGTCTGATCAGAGCCTTTGCTAGTGGCTTGAATATTCTCTGACTATAAAGCTACTGACCGAACATCATTTGGAGTTTCTAAGCACAAAAGGAAGCTGCACAGGCTTGTCTGAGTCTACACCTGTCAAAATACCACATTGTTGGAAATCACATGTCAGGGCTCACTTTATTTTCCTCCTGCTATCCTGGATGCTCAAATCAGCATAGAATACAGCTAGAAGATGGTTTATTGAGGTGGAGGCATCGCAGATATATGAGCATTGACATGTGATTTCCAACAATGTGGCATTTTGAAAAGTGTAGACTCAATGGAGCTTGTGCAGGATCCTTTTAAGTTTAGAAACCTCAAATGATGTTTGGGCAGTAGCTTAACAGTCAAATAATTCTTAAACTACCAGCAAACACTCTGATCAGTCTGTGCATATGCACAGGCTGGTCTGAGCCTTTGCTGGTCGCACATACCACATTGTTGGAAATCTCATGTCACGGCTCATATACACTCTTACACTAAATACCACATGATATGACTTTTTTTGACCTTAAACTTCTCCAAGATCATGCCCACAATCCAGAAGCTTTGTTCTGAAGCAAACATTGTGTTGATTTTGAATATCCCCTGAGAGGTGGCATTTGAAGCTAAACATTCAGATTATTTTTTACTTCCTCAAACTTCATATTGACAAACACTGTACAAAAACAAAGCACCACTGTCAAAAATACAAGTGGAGCTTGTGTTGTATGCTGAAAAACACAATCTAAGTATGATTGACCTTTACCATTGATACCAAGGTCATAGCAATCATTTTAACCTTTGTTGTAATCTACGCAGCTTAAGCAATAATTTTGCTAACCATGAACACCTATCAAAAATTAAAAGGGAGTTTGTGTTTCAAGCTATAAAATTAAATTAAAGTATATTTGACCTTGACCTGAAACTACAGTGGTCTGTTACCAATGGCAATATTTGTTACAAATATGAACCGCCTCAGTCTATAAATGTTTTAGTTGTAATCTACACAACATAGGAAATCAATGAGTTAAATATGGAGACCATCAGTCAAAAAATATATGATGAGTTTGCGTTTCAAGCCATTAGACCAGTTTTAAGTATATGTGATTGTGACGTTCTTTTCAAGGTCATATTGGTAAATTAAACATTTTTTGTAATTTAGACACAATAAGCAATCAGTGTGATAAATATGAAAACCCATTAAAACTGAAAGAGGAGTTTCATTCAGAGCAATGAGACAGATTTTAAGAATACCTGACCTTGCCCCAAAGGTCATATCCGTATTCTTAGACCTTTGTTGAATCATATACGTCGAAGGCAATTTTTATGCCAAATGTCAACACCCTTAGTAAAAATTGAAAGCGTTTTGAAGAAGAATATAATTTTTAAGGATGTTCATCTTTGACCCTTGAATTCTCATTCTATTTTACACCCCATTAACAATCATTTTGCTTTATATGAGCTCCCTCAATCAAAAGATGAAAGGATTTCATACAGATTTCAAGGTCGTTGCACTGTACAGAAACTTTTGTTGTAATCTACTTATAATAGGCAATCATTGTATCAAATATGAATTCCCTCTGTAGATTGGTATTGTTATGCGTTGATTGATACATATTTATTACAGAGTAAGCCCCTTAATTCATTTTAGAATTGAGCGGCGATATGAGATTTCCAACAATGTGGTATGTGCGACAAGCAAAGGCTCAGACCAGCCTACGCATACCCGCAGTCTGATCAGAGCCTTTGCTAGTTGCATGAATATTGTATGATTATTAAGCTACTGACCGAACATCATTTGGCATTTATAATTTTAAAAGGAGGCTACAAAGGCTAGTCTGAGTCTACACATGTCAAAATACCACAGTGTTGGAAATCACATGTCACGGCTCAATTATGTTTCTGCTACTTATGACATTATGAGGAGAATGGATGGATGGAATTTTTGATAAAAAAAGTGAGTATGATCAGGAAATATGACAATCACAGAGTACAGACCAACCCATGGCACCATGAAGTTGAGCAACTGGACATTTACAGGAACAAGACAGCCATAAGACAGCAAAGCAAATCAACTAGCTCTCTCTTCCTCGTCAAGATGATTGCAAAACTAGAAAGGCCATAAAGTAATGCATACCAAAACAAATACCAACACATAATCTTTGCCCTAGATTCTGCTGTTGTTAAAACACAAAAAATGTTTAGCTCGCATGGAGGCTTCCTTCATCATTACAGAGAAGTAATCTAGTCAAATAAACACACTATGATGAAACAAAGGGCAGCGTCTGATGTAACAAAGGGAAGGTCTCGTGACTCACATATAATGACCTGTTATAAATATAAATTGACGTATTACAATACCAATCTAGATTTTATCAATACCAGTGCATCAGTCATTTCTGTGAAATTTACTCACATGTGGGGGCACCTGTGTCACATTGACACATTTCTAGTTTCAATGTTATATAATGGTTTAAAATGTTTTGGTGTTGATTCTTTGTGTTCAATACCCTTATTCACACATGCCGTCGAAAGCCAATTGACCGATAAAGCGCCACCTACAATTTCCAGCAGACGACAATTTCAAATTTTGCTGCTTTATAAAAATAACATATACGGCATGATATTTAATGAGAATCGTCTGCTGGCAGACGATTCTCATGATATTTCATACATTTCTTTTGTCAAAAACTTGGAAAGATGTCACAAAAATTGTCGCCTGCTGCAGTCGTTATTGCGGTCGGCCATGGCCGGCCGCTTATATAAACTTCAATCAAAACACACATCAAATTCAGGTTTCGACCAAGCCTTTATCCCGTGCTTAGGCTATATTTTATTCGCTGCCGATCGACGAGTGGGATACCAAATATCATGGGTTGACCTACAGCGCGAAGTAAACTGTCCATGAAATCTGTTGGGCTATCTATAGCCTTGCCTCGTTTGCGAATTTAATTCGTCACTTTGCCCTGTCGCTTATATAAACGCAATAAGTATTAGCTTTTCAAAAAAGCTGGCGAAAGAAAAAAACGTCCTAAAGTCAAAACGTCCTTGATTGGCAAAGAGTGCGAGCGAACTTCACATCAATAAACGTAGTTATTCGATTGTCATCCACATCTGATCACATAGAATTACTATGAATTCAGGCACTGTCTTATGACGGTCATGACAAACAGGTTTTATGCCCCCAAAGGGAGGCATATAGTCATCAAACTGCCTGTCCTTAGTGTCCTAAGTGTTTGAGTGATTATATCATATCCGGAGTATATCTCCTATATTATTTTAGGTAGGAATGCCAAAATTCGTGTCTTAATGCATTTAGGGTCATGGAGCGTCACGCACCTTTACCACTGCCATCAGATCTAGAAAAATCGTGTCAAGAGCATAAATACTAGGAATCCCAAATTTGGTTTGTGAACACATCTTGGGGTCACGGAGTCTCTACATATACAGTTAAGCGACCACTGTGACCTTGATTTTCTGGCATCAGTTTTAAGAAAAATGTGCTAGATACATTACCATTACATACCATGCATAAGTTGGGTGCTTTCAAAAGATCAAGCAACATCCTCGCTGAAAGCATGTGTTCAATGGTAACAAATGTTAATAATCAGAGCTAAGAATAAATCTACATGTACAAGCTCTAGAAGTTCAAAATGGAATCATGCAGTGGGCAAGAATACATGTATACAATGATAGGGCTAAACGACCGCCAACTTTTTTGAAAAGCTAATACTTGTTGGCATTTAAGGGTCATTGTAAATCACCAACTCTAGCTTCCATAGCGAGGGGAAGAACTCGAAATACTGCACAAAATAATAACATTTTACAATGGGAGACCATTCAACAATTGATCAACAACAACAGAATCGCCGTCTTATAAAGTCAGTAGCCGAAGCCGCCAAAAATTGGTCCCAATCTCATTGATGATTCCTTATGTCGTTTTATGTTGCCAATGAAGTACTTGATGAGCTGATTTCTATCCTTCATTGACAAATAGCTTTGCTAGGAACATTTTCAGACAAATAGCTTTGCTAGGAACATTTTCAGAACTCTTCAAATGCTTATTTGGCATTTTGTACCTGCAAAGTAAGCCAAAAACATGGTATATTCAAATAATCAAATAAGTAGCACCCAAAGAACTTCAAGAGAAAGCTTCAGAAATAACTCCCCAACTTCTAAATTTGAACGACAAAATTTGTCAGACTATTTTGACAAACAGATATGATTATTAAATTTACAACTCAAAGTTTGATAGGGATCACATTTTTAATTGACAAATGATTTAAGTAAATACAAAATTGAAACATAATGATAGAAAATATGTCATTCAAAAACTCTTCTAAATCTAAACGTCAAATGTCAACGCATCCACGCATGGCTACAACGAACGTCTGGACATCCCCAAAATTTGACGTAACACAGGTGATGCTAGAAGACTGAATTTTCACATTGTTTTAGATCCGTTGTGAAAAACTAGCCTAATTATAGCGTTTGACTCTACGGGTATCAATTACAGCACAACATCTGCGCATGCGCATAATCAGAGTGTATCCGGTTTTGTGGAATCGGGGTCCCCCATTCATCAACCAATGCATCCTTGAGGCCCTGTAAAGTCCTGGATTGCGCAGGTCTGGCTGAAGTTGCACGCTGAAGAATGTCCCATGCATGCTCAATCGGATTCAGGTCCGGTGATCGAGCAGGCCAGTCAATACGAACGATTGTCTCACGTTCCAGATAGGCGTTAGTGTCGAGTACTGTGGGGACGGGCTTTATCGTCCATCAGAATCAATTCTGGACCAATAGCACCCGCATATGGCCTCACAGACCGAACGAGAATCTCATTGCAATACCTCAATGCCGTCAGTGTTCCATTTTCAATAACGTACATGTCAATTTTTCCGTTGTCGCAAATGCCTGCCCATACTATGGCAGTCCTTGTCATAACGGTCATGTTCTTCCACATTCAATTCATCAACTCTCTCTACCATGGCAGTCCTTGCCATAACGGTCATGTTATACCACATTCAATTCATCAAATCTCTCTATGGGCATTATCCACACCAACTGACGTCTATCGGTAAAACGAGACAAATTTGGTCTCATCATAGTCCATCTGTTTTCCTCTGTAGGAGTGATGATTCAAATGATATTAATTTATATTCAATAGGGAACAATGTTAAATACATATGAGCCATGACATGAGATTTCCAACAATGTGGTATGTGCATCCAGTAAAAACTCAGACCAGCCTGCGCATACGCGCAGTCTGGTCAGAGCCTTTACTAGTCGGCTTAGTATTCTATGACTGTTAAGCTCATTTGGAGTTTTTAGCCTTAAAATGAGGCTACTCAGGCTCGTCTGAGTCTACACTTGTCAAAATACCACATTGTTGGAAATCACATGTCGTGGCTCATATATATGTTAATTTTATTCTTATGGGCTTAAGTGTATACCTCTTTAGAATTAAGACTGTATATTTTTCTTAAAGAAATGGAATTTCTGGGCTTTTTCAAGCCGTGAAAAAGAAATATATCTACTAAACATTCCAAGGCGGTGCTCCTTTTGTGGATCATTTTTGTTATTTATGTTTCGTATTTGCCATGCTTTCTTGTCTGTTCATTGCAGCCTTGTGGTAACCTGCTAGGAAAGGGCTTACATCTTGGCTCTCTTGTATGTGATGTGTTATTTTGTGAATTTGTCACTTTCCTATGTGGTGCCCTGGGTGATGTGTGCTACTTGATTTTTCGATTCCTGATCATTGCCCTGGGTGATGTGTGGTACTTGATTTATCGATTCCTGATCTTTGCCTCCTTACTTACTTTAAAAACAAAAACACAATCTTTGCTATTTTTCTCAGCTATATGTTATAAAATTCATAAACTACCAAAATGATAAGTCTGGTGCAACATCTCACCTAGGATACATTCCCATAAGCTTGTTCAGTCAAAGTTGCTGGAGTAACATATATAACTATAGGAATATATCATAATTATATATTTGTCTCACCTTTTGTCAGTATGCAGCTGAGCCTGAAAACATAAAACAGATTTAGATCTTTGCATTGAAGTAAAAATCTAATAAGCTATTTTAAAGTAACCAAAGTTTCGTGTCGAATCAGTTCACACTTCATCACATTATGCAAAATAGTAAATAACGCATCTGTCCTATCAAATCTGGTTCATTTATGATAAAATATCTAAGAATTTTTGAATTACTGTGTGGATGTTGGAAACTTCGTTTGTTGTTGCTCCCATTGTTTGTGAGCGTTTTGTGTTAGCCCCTTGCTTTCTTGTTTGCCTGTTGTAGATAGTAACTGTTTTGTAGCATATGTCCATAGACTTCAGAAATATCTATGTTTAGAAAATAAAACAGACTACTGTGAGCTTTAAATCATATATAAATATCATATAACATAAACACAAAGAATTTATATGTGGTCAGATATTGATGTTTTTGTTTAAAATCTATAAGAAAAGCAATCGGTTGAATTTGTTCTTGTAATTGTCAAATGTTTAACTTTTGTAATAAAAGTGAGTTGCACTATATGATTTAGTGAAGTGAAGTCATATGCAAGTATAATGCCATTTCAACTTAAATACTTCGATAAAGGTTTATTTAGCTATGCACGGTCTTAGTTTTTAATGCTGGTGAATAGACAACACACTGTTTCTCCCTTTGTCCTGTGAAGATTTCCTTTAAAGGACTTGGAAACAATTTGTATCATTATATCTAGATCTAAACAGCCAAATATTTATGTGAAGTGCATGTGCGATTTTAATTCTTTGACACTTTTCAAAATATATAAACGGAGCCTCCTTGTTACCATACACTCAATCTCAGGCATTTTGATAAGACAGACCCATTATATCATGTATTGAGGAAATATAAAATGTTGATAGAATCTGATAGGTTTATTGTTGACCTGTCCGCCAGCAATGCATACATTTGGTTTGCTCTCCCAGCGTACAGCATTTTGGTTCAAATTTGGCTCTCTTAGCATACAGTTCTTGGTAAGCTCTCGGCGTACAGTGCTTTTTTTCCCAAAAAATACACGATCGCTTCTTGGCGTACAGTGTGGAAAATTTCGCACACATTTTATGCGTAAAAACGCAAGTTTGACCAACGTTGAAATTCTACTGTGGTCTAGTAAGTTCACTTCTTTAAAATATGTCTCCATTTCGTCAAAAGGTGAAATAAACGGCGTCGCTGCGTTGTGGTCCTTGAGCAAGACACATTTATCCTAGCTTAGTACTGGTTCAGCCCAGGAAGACCTGTCCCTATATAACTGAAAGATTGTTGATGGGACGAAAAGAATCAAATAAAAAAAATGAAATAAAGGACTCAAATCTACAAAATTGTTGGTGGCTCTCTCTTCAATTTTTCTCTTGCCCTGATATGATAATTCGCAGCCTTAATCAAGTAATCGTATCAACATTTCGGTGGACACGTATGTGGCGGATGAAAATTTATTACACTTGCTACCTGAACAAAGTCATTTCAAAGTCTGACATACAACGTTTATGTCGTTATGGTGATGAAAATGAAGTACCTACCATTCATCCTCCGCCATTTTGTATTTGTCCTAGCGTACAGTCAATGGAGTGAACTGCATACTTACAACACAGTGATTACGCAGAGAGCAGTTTTTCCATAAAAATACCAGAATAACAAGGCTTAAAGTTTTGTCAGCTGTATGATCAGTGAAATTGGCTTGCTAACATCTTGCGAAATAGTATCATGAAAGAAAAAACAATAACACACATTTACCATGAAAATATTATGATAACTTCATCTTAGCCAACAATGTTAACTCAGATCATGTTGCAGTCATGTTACAGTCTTGTTCATAGTCTACATTGTTTGCAATTTTGTTTGCATCTTTTAGACACATTATGGTTTTGTAAAACCACACTGTTCAAATTCTTGGGCAATTATCGTAACAGTAAAATTTTAGTTGTACTAACCAATCCACTAATAATGAAAAAATGTAGTGTCTCAGTTGTCAGTGTTAGACTGGAGACAAAATGGTTGCTAGTTTAAGCCTCGTTGCGGGCAGAGGTGCTGTGTTTTGTCCTTAAGCTAGACACTTGTCGGCTGTTTAGTAATGTCCAGACATGACAGGAAAATTGTTGACTGCATGGTCGTAGCTCCCAATGCGCATTTACGCATGTGCGTACTGAAAATTTTAAACATTCAAGGCAAAAATGTAGAAAGTCTTTTTCATACCAAACGGGACTTCTCTTAAAGAAAAGAATTAGCTCCCTCTGGGAGCAAATTCTTTCCTTAAAGAGAAGTCCCCATTTTGAAAAGGGACGCAACTGATGATAATTTCTGCTCGTTTTAGTAGTCTCCCTTTGATGTGCGTAACTATAACAGCGTTCTGGCTAAGCCCATGGCCAGGATTGTTAAGCATTAATGTTGCTCTCACACCTAGGCATATATGCTTGCAAATGGGCTTGCAAGAGGGTCTGGATGGGGTATAATGATTAGTGAATAATTGCCATTTTTATAATGAATAGTGAATAATGAGGACCTAAAAATTAATGAATAATCCTATTTTTTAATGAATTGAAGAAAAAAAAATGAATAGTGAATAATTAGATTTCTTTGCCACCTTATTTACAGTTAATGAATAATTGGTATTATTTTAATGAATAACCCATAGTTTTAATGAGATGAATAATGGGCTAAATTTTTAATGAATAGTGAATACCAGACCCCCCCATCCACACCCTCTTACAAATGCAATTCGGCGCCAATTCGGAATGACCGCAAGAAATTCGTAGTTGTTCGTAAGCATTCTTGGGGTGTTCGGAAGCATTCTCGGGGTCTTGCGTAGATTTGAAACCTGCTCCTAAAATTCGGAAGAAAAGTATATTCGCAACGTATTCACTAGCCATTCTTATTGATGGCAGGGCATTTGTAGTGATCGTAAGATGCTTGTAAGTGATCGTAAGACGTCTATAAAGATTCGCTTGCATTCGTATTAATATTTCCGCAGAATGCAGGGCGAATGTTGACAATTAGTCCAAATTTGAAGGAAAATAAGCTAATTGTACAGGGCCTGGTATATACAAGACAAAGAGAAACACCCGCAATGAGTATTATGCAAATTAGATGCCCTAGTTTTGCTTTCTAGATTATGCCGCAAATTTCAAATTTTCATATTCGCAGGGATAATTCGCTCAGGTGTGAGAGTAGCATAATCCAAACAAATAAAATTTCATTAGTTATATGAACACTGCTTCTCTTACAGACCAAAGCCCTGGACAACGGGACTCAAAAGGGAGATATAAACTGAAGGTTTCAACCACATTGCAACAGGAAGAGACGCGAAAAAAAGACAGAGAGAGAAAAAGGCTTGATCAGAAGCTTAAGGTCTTTTACACGTTTGCCAAGTTTTCTTCTGATGAAGAAGGGTTTCAGTTCTTTTCTGTATTTGTGACATCGCATGGAGAGACACATTATGCTGGGACAAGCCAGCTTGTTAAACGTTTTCATAATAATGAGTCTCTTTTGAATTATAATGACTCGATGATAGAGTCAAGAACGGAGTCCCTTGTAAGTAAGCTGATTGCACAAGGACAGAAAAGGGCAGTTGTTAGACCATCCCCGTCAACAGGGCCTGTCCCATCGCAGATGACTTTCTTGCCAGGGATGGGCCTGGCAGGTGCAGAGAAGGAAGAGCTGCTTCAACTCACAAGTTTTTCAGACAACAATGATTCGATAGAAATTGTCAAGAAACGGCAATACACCAGACGTAATCGAAAGTTGGTGAAGAGTAAGATATGTGATCTCCAGGAATAGGCAGTCAATCATAATAGCATTACAGTTCCGAAGAAAATAGTTAAAAAGTGGTTTTATTCATGCGCGGATCCAGAAAGTTTTGTCTCAACTTTGATATCTTGATTTTAGCTCATCTGAGCCGAAGGCTCAAGGTGAGCTATTGTGATCGGTCTTTGTCCATCGTGCGTCCGTCTGTAAACTTTTCTTTAAACGACATCGCCTGAACCACTGGTTCAAATTTTATATAACTTCACATGAATGTTCCACATGATGCCCTCTTTCAAAATTGCATAAATGGTTCCGCTCCAGTAAACAGGAGGGTCACCATAGCTCTAAATAAGAAATATATTAAACGACATCTCCTGAACCACTGACCCAAATACAAAATAATTTCACAGAATTGTTCCTCATAATACCCTCTACCAAAATAGCATAAATGGTTAAGCTCCGCTGAACAAAGGGGCTCCAGATAAGAAATATATTTAAACGGCGTTTTCTCCTGAACCATTGGTCCTAATTCAAAATAATTTCATAGGATTGGTCCTCATGATGCCTTCTTCCAAAAATTGCACAAATGGTTCCAGTCCACTGAACGAAGGATCTGCCAGAGCTCTAGATAAGAAATGTTAAACGATATCTCCTGAACCACTGGTCCAAATTTCATTTAACTTCCCACGAGTGTTCCTAATGATGTCCCTTAAAAAATGGTTCCGCTCCACCGACCAGAAGGGCCGCCAGAGCTCAAGATAAGAAATCTTTTAAACGACATCAACTCCTGAATCACTGACTCAAATTCAAAATAATTTCACAGAAGTGTTCTTCTTAATACCATCTACCAAAATTGCACAAATAGTTACACTCCAGTGAATAAAAGGGCTGTCAGAGCTCCAGATAAGAAATACCTTTAAACAGCATTTCCTCCTGAACCATTGGTCCAAATTAGAAATATTTTCACAGAATTGTTCCTCATGATACCTACTAGCAAAATTGCACAAATACGTCCAGTCCGCTGAACAAAGGGGCTGCCAGAGCTCTAGATAAGAAATGTCTTTAAACAACATCTTTTGAACCACTAGTCCAAATTCCATATAACTTCACATGAGTGTTCCCTATGATTCCCTATTTCAAAATTGCATAAATGGTCGGCCTCTAAACAGTAGAACTTCCAGAGCTCCAGATAAGATTTTTTTTAAACAACATCTCCCGAACCACTGACTCATTTTCAATATAATTTCACAGAATTGTTCCTCATGATGTACTCTACCATATTTTCACAAATGGTTCCACTCCACTGATGATTCATTCTCAGGTGAGTGACCCAGGGCCCTCTTTGGTTTTTTTGATGAGGGGAGAGGTCATCCAAAATGGCACTAAAAGCAGGCCATCATCGGCCCGCCAGCGAAGCGCCATTTAAATGGCGTTTCGCTTGAGGGCCAATGATGGTCCAACATTGAAAGCTGGCTGGATAGCTGGTTTAGGAGATCCGGACCAGTATTGCTAAGAAACCCTATATTTGTATGTCTTCATTGGTGCCTGTCTGAACGTTGCCAATTTTTGATTACTTCTGGTGTACTGTTTTATCTTCACACCGGGTGGGCGGCAATCGAAAATGCTCTTTACGATCGACGAACGCGGATAAATAAATCGCTAGAAAATGTTTTCGGTTGCCATTTGTCGTCATTCGGACGGCAAATGGCAGTCGAAAACACTGTTTCTAACGATTTTTGATCTACGTTCGTCGATAGTATTAACGTTTGCGATTGCCGCCTACCCGGTGTGAGCTTGACAAATTCATATGTTGCCAATTTTCTCAATAATATTGTTGCAGGGTTGCCATGATCAAGAAAAATTGTTTTAAAAATCAAACATTCCCAGGTTATGGAAAAGTCAGAGAATTTCATTTTCAGTCAGGGAAATGTAGAAAAAAATGATTACGGTGAAGGCCCCTTACATTGTGTACTGAAGCCTTTTAACCTCCGTTAGATATACTAAGAAAGAAGCAAACTTAAAAATGTTTCCACAGCTAAATAAGGCCAGAATTTTTTTAGTAGGTGATTTACGAACCCTCCTATATGTAGGAAAAAATAAAATTTAATTTCTAAGAATTTTTTTTATTTTATCCGCCGACTCTAAATATTATTTGTTCGTTGAAAAAAATAATATTTTTTTGAGGTTCTGTCTGTGTATTTTTAGAGTGACACTGTAAAAAATGATTGTTCTATCCAGATTTTTAGGAAAATGATAAAACATTTAAAAATTTGATACAGTCTGTTGGTTTGCCTTACTAGTTTTACTATTTTTTTCTGGATATTAAAAAAAAGCTCTGAAAATGACCAGTTAACTGGTCATTTTCAGAGCATTTTTATTTATTTTATTTCGTCCCCCGACCCTAAATCTGAAAAGAAATTCCCATAAATCAACTAATAAAAAAATTCTGGCCTAAAGTAATCATTATAAATTTATCAATGCAAAGTTCAAAATGAAAAATATTGTTTTGATCTTTGGCAACTTTGATTTGAAGTGCACAACCCTCCTACTTTAGCAAAACAAAAATAATCCCCTAACATTGCGCACTTTCTGCAAAATTTTCAAAAACTTCTCTTTGGTTAATTACTTTTACAAAATATACCAGGGAAAGTAACACCAGGTTGTTCTCAACAATTTACTTTATAAATGACTTGATTCAGAGCAAATAATTTGAAGCCTGTGTCATTTGAAATTACGATCAGAGAGTTTTTAACAACATTTTCAAATTGTTGCCGAAATCCACCCCTGCTCAGCAGTGAAATCATAAAGTGAAAACCTTTTGCCGTTTTCCTCTTTCCAAAAGCAATCTGATATTATATATAAAAAAAGATTTTATCTGATTAAATGTAGCATAGTCACTTGGGCTAGTGCGCATTGTTAGGGACCGCGCAAGGTTAGGGGACATATAGATTAAATCTGCAAGCATAAATATTTGTACAAAATTTTTAATATGCCTTCCAGTAGGGTCGGGAAAATGGTTGAAAGCCTGGGAAAAGTCAGTGAAAAGTCAGGGAATTTAGAAACGATTATTGAGTGGCAACCCCGAGTCGGTTCCATATATATTATTATTATACTAGAGGACTTTGAAAACGCATCACCGAGATTAAATCATTTATTCCTCACACACTGAGTAGGGCAGCGAGATAAATTTCATTGCATACCAAAGTCTTACAAGCTTTTAGTGTGATCTAGAAAATTCATGGTTGAAAGTTAATTCAAGATATTGAATTTACAGCCTTTATAAGACAGGGGTGGGCGATTTTGAAGATCACCAATATATACTTAGCGTCAGTAAAAGTTACCAGTATCGAAAATTAGATATTTTGGAATATATTTATATAATACAGCTCTTTTGCTACTGTTACGTTCATGTTTCTGGTCAACGACAAGCTGGTTTGGAAAGATAAAACAGTTACACGAACCCTGGAACTATGGTGTACGTGATGCACGTGCATTTTATGTTTTTCGCAGTTTTTAAGAATTTAGAAGCATGTTTTTCAGGAAACAACATGCCAGAACATGCCCTAGACATTTTCATTGAAAACGCCACTAAAATGGTTAAGGCTATCCCATTAAATGCGAAAAATGAGCAACAAACTTTAAGGTAGCACCAAAACTTTGCATTTTCCTATACAATGCAATGGAAACTACAGGGTTCCGTCGAGGAATGATTATAATGCATTTGGGAGTGATGGATACCGTTTTCCATAGTGGTGATGCATGGGACTCTATGCCATAGAATTGAGTGTTGAAGTATCCGCAGTTCTTCGTCCAGAATGAACTAAATATTGTCCTATGTTAAGTATATGTAATTTACTGGTAACTTTTCACTGACGTTGAGTATAGAAGCAAATTACCCCACTTTAGGTTTAGTTCCTGGCTAAACTTCATGTGTGACCTAGGCTTCTTTGGCGATTCCACGTTCATCATTGAACTAAGTAAAATGTATTGACAGTACTGCGTGCTCAAATTAATACCCATTTGAAGATGCAGGCATGCCCCACCAACTCTGATTACTGCAGTGTAGCGATAAATTTCAACATCTTGAGTCTTTCAAAGTTTTGTTCAATTTCGTTCGGTTTTGATTGCAGAGGCATAAGCCATTTATAAATGCCATATTCTGAATAGATTACGCTGGTATCACGTTTTTTTTTGTATTATGCATGTGGCATAATGTACGTTCTGAAGACGTACAAGATCATGCGACAGAATATTTCCTGATCTTTAGTGACTTTCAGAAAGATCTGGTTAAAAAGTTATTGACGAGCAACCGAATTTTTCGGTTGCTCGCCAATAACAGTTTTACCATATCTTTGTCCGAAAGTCGCATATGTTGGGCATGTTGCTGATATCTTTCCAGTGTATCTGCTTCAAACCCCATGCAAATCTCACCAGTATTAACGGAATATCAAAGAAAGTCTCACATAAATCGATGGGCTTTTTTCAATTGAGTATGGTATCCGCCATTGTTGTTGTTTTGAAGTCACGTGATTCCCCGCCGCTTGCATGCACCAATTTTGAGACACATAGATCCAGATAAACAGTGTAGTCCCAGATCATGCTGCTTTTGATCAGGGTCTACACTTTTTGGCATTTCAAGTTCATTTTTGACGCATTTCTTAATGTATAACTCAATGCATTGTAAAACCATACCATAGTCTTTTAGGACAATTAGAGAAATTGAGCCGCGGCATGTGCTTTCCAACAATGTGGTATTTTCACAAATGTAGACTCAGACGAGCCTGTGCAGCCTCTTTTTAAGCTTAGAAACTCCAAGTGATGTTTGGTCAGTAGATTAATATTCATATACTATTCAAGAGACTAGCAAAGGCTCTGTTCGCGCAGGTTGATCCGAGGCTTTGCTGGTCGCCCATACCACATTGTTGGAAATCTCGTGTTGCGGATCATATTATCATTTGAGCCACGACATGAGATTTCCAACAATGTGGTATGTGCAACCAGCAAAGGCTCAGACCAGCCTTCGCATACGCGCAGTCTGGTCAGAGCCTTTGCTAGTCGCTTGAATATTCTATGACTATTAAGCCTCTTACTGAACATCATTTGGAGTTTCTAAGCTTAGAAGGAGGCTGTACAGGCTCATCTTAGTCTACACTTGTCAAAATACCACATTGTTGGAAATCTCATGTTGCGGCTCAATTATTATTATTTCAGGAGTCCCCATTTGAAGAGTTTTGCAGCGCAAAGCAGATGTTGGAGAAAGATTAACCCTCAAAGCGCCAATCACAACAAAAGTCGTCTGCTTTTCTCGTCTGCTGAAATGTTTAAGAAGCCTCTTTGGCAAACAGTGTGGACCCAGATCAGACTGCTCCTATAGGAGCAGTCTGTTCTGTGTCCACGCAGTTTACTTCTATACTTATTTCATCAGTAATGTTAGACAAGTATTTGCTGCAGACGAATTCAGCAGACGACATGTTCAGATACATTTTTTCTTGGCGCTTTAAGGGTTAATATCTTCTCACTGACATTTAAAGAAATTAGCAGCGTCGCGTGATTCCCAACAATGAGGTATTTTGACAAGTGTAGACTCAAACAGGCATGTGCAGCCTCCTTTTAGAATAGAAATCCAAATGATGTTCGGACAGTGGCTTTGAAAAGAGTTATGAATATTCAAGCGACTAGCAAGGGCTCCAATCAGCCTGCGCGTATGCGCAGGCTGGTCTGAGCCTTTGCTGGTCGCACATACCGCCTTTTTGAAAATCTCATGTTGCGGCTGAAGCACGATTGTGACATGTACAGCTCAGGCTCGGGCCGAGGGTAGGGTTGGACCCAAACTCGTTGTCTTTTTGCATCCATCTGCTGAATCTGGGCGACTGAGCAGTGATTCTCTGTCGCATGAGATCAGACGCTTGGCACTTCTCTTTGTGCATGCTGACCATTTCATTAATGACTGTGCTTATGTAGATATGTCATGTGAATGTATCACTGCTCAAAATATTTAAAAGAGCACCGCGTGTTTTGCCATTGATCACAATACAAATACACTCCTAGTCCGACTCAAAGCAAGAATTGGATTAATAAGGCAAAACATGCTTATCCTTCGATTCGTTTGGTTACCGATCAAGGAAGATGTTCCTTGACGGAAATGAAGTAATCCCTTTCCTTAAATCTCCATGGAACGCTTTATGTAAAAATGGAATTTTGTTAAAAAACACCCTTTTTTCAAAAACAAATTTAATGACGATTTTTCAATAAAACTCCACAACACCATAATTTCTGTACATTCAATTGCCTTTAACTGTTGCAAAAATCATTACTATAGGTTACGCTATTAAAAAAACCAAAGATTCTACAGAGTTCCAGAAAATTTCGCCATTTTCAAGTAAATTAAAAATAAAAAAAAAATTGAGCCATGAACTTGAGCAGCGATTGTTTTGTCAAAACCTTTTTTGATCCAATACTTTGCCTCTCTTAGACTTATAAAGTCTGATGAGATATGATTTTATTCATATAGATGTTTTTACATTATTAATTATTGATGTTTTTTTAACTAAATCTATCCTTCCTCTCAAATACTTTTCTTCTTCTGCTATCTCATCATAGATGTTTGAGCCAGCATAAATTAAAATTCTGGACTGGAATACGACAAAAGATAAGATGTGGAATGGTATTGGTTGGTATGGATGCATAGGAGTAAAAACAACATCTACGAATGATATAAGTCTATGCCTCTCTGTGCAAAGATAGCAAAAGAAACTGGGTTTCTACTTTATTGTCTAGTGAAATATATGGCTTGTCTATATAATAGGACAAGGGTTAACACTATCACCTATGGAAAATTAACAGGTGTTCCTTTAAATATTTTGAGCAGTATATATGTTGCGTTTGTTAGTAGAATAGTTTTATATTAGCTAAATGTGTTTATCCTCATTAAATGTGTTTATAAATAAAATAAATAAAAAAAAATCTTGTTTACTCGAAATTAACCACGAAAGTAAACAGCTGCGACTTAACGCTTTGCCTCCTAGTGTCGCCTGCTGATAGCTTTTACAAACAGTTTGGACATAGACCAGGCCAGGATCCAATCTGTTTGACACTAAAAGGGTATTGCTGAAAGAAATTTAAAAAAAAAAAATGATTTTGAAAAAAAAAAATCAGCACACGACAAAAACGAATGAAAAATTTCCAGAGGGCAAAGAGTTGAGTATGTCAACGATTGACCCTTTGTAGACTGAATATCCATGAACAGCTACTTTTGCTAACATTGACGCTGCAAAATGGGGAATTCGATTAGGGTCCACTTTGTTTGCTAAGAAAACCAATCTCAGGGTGCCCACTGGTCAGGGAAAAGTCAGGGAATTTTTTATGCCCCCAAAGGAACTTTGGGAGGCATATAGTAATCGCACTGTCCTTCCGTCCCGCTTCGTGTCCGGTGCATATCTCCAATATTCTTTGAGGTAGGAATTCCAAATTTGGTGTGTGAATGCATCTTGGGATGGCTGAGTGTCGCGTACCATTTTCGGGTCACTGTGACCTTGACCTTGACCTCTGACTTAGTTTTTATAGCAATCACAATGTCCGTCCGTCCGTCCCGCTTTGTGTCCGGTGCATATCTCATATATTCTTTGAGGTAGGAATTCCAAATTTGATGTGTGGATGTATCTTGGGATGGCGGAGTGTCGCGTACTATTTTCGGGTCACTGTGACCTTGACCTCTGACCTAGTTTATAGAAAAATCGTGTCCGGAGCATATCTCTTATATTATTTTAGGTAGGAATTTCAAATTTGGTGTGTGGATGCATCTTGATATGAGGAAGTGTCGCATACCATAATTGGGTCACTGTGACCTTGAACTTGACCTCTGACCTAGTTTCAAGAAACTGCATTGAGTCTGGTGTATATCTCCTATTTTCTTTGAGAAAGGAATTCCAAATTTGGTGTGTAAATGCATATTGGGATGGCAGAGTGTCATATATCATTTTCGGGTCACTGTGACCTTGACCTGACCTAGTTTTAAGAATTATTGTGTACGGAGCATATCTCGTATATTCTTTGAGGTAGGAATTCCAAATTTGGTGTGTGAATGCATCATGGGATGGCGGAGTGTCGCACACCATTTTCGGGTCACTGTGACCTTGCCCTCTGACCTAGTTTTTAAAATAATCGTGTCCGGAGCATATCTCTTACATTATTTGAGGCAGGAATCTCAAATTTGATGTGTGGATGCATCTTGGGATGACAAAGTGTCGCGTACCATAATTGGGTCACTGTGACCTTGAACTTGACCTCTGACCTTTTTCTTTAAACTGCATTGAGTCTGGTGCACATCTCCTATATTCTTTTAGATAGGAATTTCAAATTTGGTGTGTAAATGCATCTTGGGATGTCGGGATGTCACATACCATTTTGGGGTCACTGTGACCTTGACCTCTGACCGAGTTTTAAGAATTATTGTGTCCGGAGCATATCTCTTATATTCTTTGAGTTAGGAATTTCAAATTTGGTGTGTGGATGCATCTTGGGATAGCGGAGTGTCATGTACCATTTTGGGGTCACTGTGACCTTGACCTCCGACCTAGTTTTTGGAATAATCATGTCCAGAGCATAACTCGTATATTATTTGAGGTAGGAATCTCAAATTTGGTGTGTGGATGCATTTTGGGATGAAAAATTGTCGGGTACCAGAATTAAGTCACTGTGACCTTGAACTTGACCTCTGACCTAGTTTCTAGAAACTTGTGCATATCTCCTACATTATTTGAAATAGGAATTCCAAATTTTGTATGTAAATGCATCTTGGGATGCCTGAGTGTCACAAACCATTTTTGGGTCACTGTGACCTTGACTTTTGACCTACTTTTAAGAATTATATTGTTCGGAGCATATCTCTTATATTCTTTGAGGTAGGAATTCCAAATTTGGTGTGTATATGCATCTTGGGATTGGGGAATGTCACTTACCATTTTTGGGTCACTGCTACCTTGACCTCTGACCTAGTTTTAAAAATAATTGTGTCAGGAGCATAGCTCTTATATTATTTGAGAAAGGAATCCCAATTTGGGTGTGTGAATGCATCTTGGGATGGTGGAGTGTCTTGTACCATTTATGGGTCACTGTGACCTTGACCTCTGACCTAGTTTTTAGAAAAATAGTGTCCGGAGCGTATCTCTTATATTATTTTAGGTAGGAATCCCAAATTTGGTGTGTGGATGCAACTTTTGATGGCGTAGTGTCACGTACCATTTTTGGTCACTTTGACCTTGACCTCTGACCTAGTTTGTAGAATATTCGTGTCCAGAACATATCTCTTATGTTATTTGAGATGGGAATCCCAAATTTGCTGTATGTTACATCTTTGGATGCTGATGTGTCGCATACCAATTTTAGGTCACAGTGATCTTGACCTATGACCTAGTTTCTAGAATAATCGTGTCTGGAGCATATCTCCTATATCATTTTAATGTAGGAATCCCAAATTTGGTGTGTTGAGTTTCCTTGGGATGGCGGAATGGTGCATACCGTTTTGGGTCACTTTTACCTTGACATTGAATTCTGGCCTCATTTCTGTTTTTTTCTTGTGTGGAGCATATCTCCTATATTACAGCTAACTTTCCTCGAATATGTCTTATGCAAGACTAATTCCTTTGGGGGCATTCGTCACGTGACTGTGACATTTCTTGTTTTCTTCAAGGTCAGGGAATTCTGTAAAATGGTCAGGGAAATAAGAAAATCTTCAAAAGTCAGGTAAAAGTCAGGGAATTTTAAAATCATGCTTGGTTAATCCCTTAAAATTGAACAAACAGATATGAGATGATGACGGTGAATATAATATGCAATCGAGTTATTCTAATTTACTTTTCTTTTTTCTAGTAACTGTTATTTTAATCTAAGTAACTTTTGGTCACATTGTTTTAATTCACCTGAGTCTAAGGCTCATGAGAGGTATGATAATTAGTATATTGATGGTCCGTTGTCATTGGTTACATTTTCAAAGAAGTATATATCTCGAGTTGTGATCATATTTCATGTAAAGCACATAAGGTAGGGGTAAGGCTGCACAAGGTTTTTGGGCTGATTGGATTGGAACTCTAGTTGCTACAGCCCATAGACAACATAAAGCTCCCATAGACATACTAACTTTAAAAGGTGAATGAGTCATCAGAGTTCAAGCCATTGACGTTCAGGCCCACAGCTTATGTATTTGATATAAAGTAATGTCTGGTAGTCCCCTACATAAATCCTGCCAACCAATGCACCTGGAGTCCAAACTGGCCACACCCATTGTGCCATTATCTTCCATTGACTATAAATGGAAAAAAACCCTCTAAAACCTTTGGTCCCACAGCTTATATAGTATGTAATGTAAATAGCAATGTTTATTGATCCCCTGCATAAATCTTGCCAACCATGCCCCTGAGGTCCAAATTGGCCATGTCCTGGGGGTCATTTGTTCCCATAGACTTGTACTAAAAAACCTGGAAAAATTCTGAAACCATGAGATCAACAGCTCAGGTATTGAAGCAGTCAGTTAAGTTAAAAAGTTATTTGATGTTATTTTCTTACAGGCTTGCTGCCTATTGTTTGACTTTTTTTTTTATTTAAACACATATATCTGATGTAAAACTCATACATTTAAGCATTAAGTTTGATCATGTGACAAATTTGCCACCTGGTTTGTATGGTGTCAGTATTAATGAAACGCGAGCGTATCAGACGCCTGTAGGAGGAGGAGGCGGGTGCGAACCCGTGATAAATGGTCAGGGAAAAATGAATTTTGGTCAGGGAAAAGTCAGTGAAGTCAGGGAATTTCATTTCAGACTAGTAGTGGGTACCCTGAATCTTTAGAGACGATTAGAGAATGGATACAATATTTCTTTTATTAATAACATGTGACCCCTTAATATATACAATGGAGCATCCTGGCAATATGGTGTTTTGCTTTATAGAAAGTTCAATGATCTGAAAAGGGTTAACCATTTACACTTTAAAATAAAATACACTTTGAAATAAAATACACTTTGAAATAAAATAACAGAACAACCCTGGTTTGATATTTTATTTACACAACTTTTTATCACCCCCCCCCCCCCCCACACACACACACACACACACACACACACCGACAAGGTTCAGGGGATACCGCGATCAGCCTGGCGCCAGCCTGTCTGTCTGTCTGCCCGTCCGTCGTAGACAAAAGCTTGTGCTCTCAATAACTTTAATACCCTATGAGATATTTTATGATATTTGTATATCAGACGTTGTGTCGCCTGCAAGAATAATTGCTCTCCCTTGCTGGTCTTTTGAGTTATCTCCCTTGAATGAACTTTATAGGGGAAAGCACTCAATAACTAATACCCTTTGAAATATTTTTATGATATTTGGTATACATGTAAATCAGGTGAAGAAGGTGTGTCGCGCGCAAGAATGGTTGCTCCCAATTGAGTTATCTCCCTTGACTCTTCTTAAAATAGAAAGCTTGTGCACTCAATAACTCTTATACCTTTTGAGATATTTTGTTGGTATTTGACAAATTATATATGTCATCTACAAGAATAATTGCTCCCCCTTCCTTGCTGCCATTTTTAGTTATCTTCCTTGATTGAACTTTAGAATGGAAGCTTGTGCACTCAACAACTCTTATACCCATTTAGATATTGTGATGCTATTTGGTATACATATATGTCATGCCAAGACGACGTGTCGCGTGCAAGAATTGTTGCCCCCTTGCTACTCTTTTGAGTTATCTCCCTTTGAACGAACTTTATAGGGGAAAGCTTGTGCGCTCAATACCCCTTATACCCTTTGAGATATATGTTGATGATATTTGGTATACATTTATATCCGGTTAAGGTGATATGTCGCGTGCAGGAATGGATGCCCTCTTGATGTCCTTTTGAGTTATCTCCAATGAATGAACTTTATAGGGGAAAGCTTGTGCGCTCAATAGCTCTAATACCTTTTGAGATATTTTGCTTATAATTTGTATACATCAATATAAGGTCAAGACGGTGTGTCGCGTTCAAGAATGATTTTTCCCCTTGCTGCCCTTTAGAGTTATCTCCCTTGAATGAACTTGCTTGAGGAAAGCTTGTTCGCTCAATAATTATTATAGTCTTTGAAATATTTTGATGATATTTGGTAGACATATATATCAGATCAAGATGATGTGTTGCGTGCAAGAATGGTTGCTCCTCCTTTCTGCCCTTTTAAGTTTTCCCCCTGAATGAACTTTATAGGAGAAAACTTTTGCGCTTAATAAATCTTATACCCTTTGAGATATTTTGATGATATTTGGTTATCATATGTATCAGGTCAAGACGATGTGTCGCGTGCATGAATGGTTGCCCCCTCCCTTGCTGGCCTTTTAAGTTATCTTCCTTGGATGAACTTTAAAGGGGAAAGTTGTGTTCAAACAACTCTTATACCATGAGATATTTAAAACTGCATAGTCTGTAACTTTTGATCTTTTAATTTTTGAAATAATGTTTCTATTTTTCAAGAACACAGTAAAACACTAAAATTCAGGTATACATTTTACCAATTTTGTAAATCTTTACAAATTATCAGTATCAAAACAACAGCATTTAGGTTAAAACTTGACTGTCTATTATTATTGGAGGGACGCAAATAATTACCAACAAGAGAAAAACACCTCATTCACTTTTCCATGCAGTTTTCAGCTATAGTGAACAGATTTATTTTGAAAACTTAACTTGATTCTGCCTTTACAAATGATTTAAAAAGAAAATATTTTTTTTGGAAAAATGCTCATAGTTGCAGACTTAGTCTCTTTAAATGATATTGGGTATACGTCTATATCAGGTAAAAACGGAGTGTCGAGTGTCAGAATGAATGCTCCCCATTGCTGTAATTTTGTTTATCTCCCTTGAATGAACATCTTAGGGGAAAGCTTGTGCGCTCATTAGCTATTTACCCATTAAGATATTTAGAGTCAAATAGTCAATTAAGCTATTGAAACTGTACAAATTGAAACCGGATAATCAACGAAGGTTTTAATTTTTCTAACGTGTAAAGACGCGCGAGGTACCAACGCATCAATGGGCTTTGAAAGGGTGACATGGTACGAAATTTAAATATTCCCTTAATATTATCCCAGTATACCTTTTTGACGTTGCAAATCAGAATTCTAATCATTAAACACACTTAATAGCATAAATATAACAACACATATTTTTATTAGACTTAAGCATATGCAGCTTATCGTCTATACAATGCGTGAGTTACATGCTCTTGCTCGTGAGATAGCATTCACATTTGATTTTCTAGCATAAGAGATGAGTTAAAGAAAGAGCCCAATTCGGTAATAGCAAATTGAACTAAAGCATAATTGACAATTTCCCTAAAATAAAAAGGACATGCCGCATGCATGAAAAAAGGATTTAATTCTAGGTGTATGTATAATATGCGAGACGTCAGGTTAGATCGGAGAGACGACGGAATCAAAATAATGTGAATCCACGGATACAAAATTATTCTAAAATGGATTATAAAACGAAATAGCTCTTTGTTGTTTCACATTTTATTTTGTTCATCAACAAGGGTCGATTGCGTTCAGCCTGTCATATATCCACTTACTAATCTTAATGACCAATGGTAACTTAATGCAGGTCGAATGAATTGCAGAATGCTCCCATTGGAGCATGCTGCAATACTTTTGACCTGCATTAAGCGATAATTGGTCTTGAAAACCGATTTTCTGTCTTTTTGAGAGTGACCGTTTTACACAGATTTTACTGTATGTAATTGCATGGAGCACAGTTGCTCTGTTGGAAGTGCGATATACTGACCCAACCGTGGCTAAACTGGAGTCGTGAGCCATTTTCTTTGTTACATCAGAGTCTGCCAATTTGATAAGTTTGTTTCTCTGTGATCATACATTGCATGGGTAAGGAAGCCTCCATGAGAGCAACTTTTGTGTTTTAACAACAGCATAATCTTGGGCAAAGATTTGGTACCAATAAGGTGCATTTAAGCCCCCAGTGGCTTAGGCTGCTGTCCTTTCTATAAGTCGGCGGTAGTAGTAATGGGTGCCACTATGGGCCAATTTTTTTTTAAGCCTGAAAAGAACTTAGAATTTTTCAGGCTAAAAAATTGGCCCATAGATGGCTACCCTGGTAAGCTTGAGTGACTAGCTGTGAATAACTTAGTTTATTTTTGGTGTTAATCTGACTGGGGCTATAATTGTGATAGCTTCCTGGGCTTTTGGGGAATAACTTAGTTTATTTTTGAGGTCTCTTCTGGTTGGGCCTATGATTGTGATAGTTTCGTGGGCTATTGAGAATAACTTAGTTTATTTTTGAGGTCTATTCTGGTTGGGCCTATAATTGTGATAGTTTCTTGGGCTATTGAGAATAACTTAGTTTATTTTTGAGGTCTTTTCTGGTCAGGTCTATGATTATGATAGTTTTCTGGGCTAATGAGAAATAACTTAGTTTATTTTTGAGGATTATTCTGGCTGGGCCTATAATTGTGATAGTTTCCTGGGCTTTTTGGGAATAACTTAGTTTATTTGAGGTCTATTCTGGTCTATGATTGTGATTATGATAAGCTCCTGGTCATATCCACTGGTTGGGTTGTGATTATAATAGTTTCCTGTGCTATTGGGAAATAACTTAGTCATTTTTGAGGGGAATAAAGGTCCTGCTGTGGTGATATATAAAATAACTTAGTTAAATCCAGCTTTGAAAATAACTTAGTCATTTTAGGGGGTATAGTATGTGGGGATATATGGTGTGTGTAATAGTCAAGGCTACTAAGTACCATGCGTCTTTAGAGTCTCTTGGTCAATCAAGACCTCAACTCCTAGAGGCATCACTCTGTAGCGTTAACTAGTGTATAGCTAGCCGTCTCAAGCTTACTACTACTGATTTTTTAATTGAAAAGAACAACAAAGACTAGTGAACATTTCTATAACTTTATTGCCCCGCTAACTATAACTGAATACAATGACAGAGGATTAGGGCCGTCCCTCTGTTCATTGTTTACAATAATTTCCCTTAACATATTTACAACATATTATACTTAGGATACTTCTTTGAAAGGTGATGTGAATAATTATGACATTTACAAGTCTGTATTCTGTGTTTGAATAAAAAGTCAGGAGGAGCCATGCGTCTCATTCCATTCTGGGATAGGATGACTCTGGCATAGTTATAGATGAACCACATCTCGATATCTCTGTCATTCTGGTATAAATCATCTCCAGTTCCATATAGTTCTTGATGAATGGCTGTGTTTAGATCTAGTCCTTTGTTGAGCTGGTGAATGATGTAGATACACCAAATTCCACATACTTTGCTCCATGGACTCTGTAAACATTCTTTGTTATGGATCCATCTTGAAGAGTTTCTTTCAATAAATGGTAGAACATATTGCTCTTCTGGTGGTCTTCCATATGAATCAAAGTAGATAACTTGTTCTCTTCTGAAGTAGATAGCCACCCAATGTTCTCCTGGATCTGTGGATATATCTGTATTCACAATGTAAGCCTTCATATCCAGTGGTTTCTTCTCTGGTAGTAAATCCTTGGCACATACTTCTCCTTTCACAGGTATATTGTTTATGACTTTGATTAGTTCAACAGTGTTCATTTTTATTCTGTTTCTGGGTTCTCTTTTTCTTCAGTTTCCTTTTCTTCATAGGATTCTATGAGTTTCTTGGCCCAGTACGTCTTCCACTGTTCTGTTAAGTCACTTTGATTTTTCTTGAAGTACTGCCAGTTTTTATAGGCTTCTTGATTTTCTTCTGGCGTCAGGTGATTGATCCCTGTTGTAAAGTCCATAGGGTGTCGCCAATTATCGCCATACAGATAGTTCCAGATTCTATTGTCAAAGTCTTCCATCACATCATAGATGTTTAGGCCCTCTAAGGCTGGATCATGACATCCATAATCTTCAATCCATTCTCTTGGAGAAGTCCATAGACAGATATCGTGGTATTTCTGACTTGGGTGGTTCATTTTGCATCCATGACATTCATGCTTCGCACAGTCTCCAACTGCCATCTTTAGACAAGTCAATATGGCTTGTTTTAGAAGAGTCTTCATAAGACAATTGATATCCTCATTGTCTTCTACTTCTTTCTCTAAGGTACTCTTCTCATCTGATGGCTGGATTGTTGCACTGTATGCATCTGTTTGGTACATCAAGTCCTGTTCAATGAAGTATCCTGCATTCATCTTTAGTAATCTGTGGTAACTTCTCTAAGTCCGTTGATTTCTATCAGGTTGTCAAACTCTGCATACACAAGCACGTTGATCGTCTTGTCAAGTGATGTTGCAAACTGAAGCTCCAATCTGAGGTTCCCAGTTTTTATAGGGTGCAAATGAGACTGATCGGCTGCTTGATCTGGTGTCAAATCATATCCCCAAAAGCAGTAACCTCCTTTGTAATCTTCATAATCAATGTTGCAATTTTGGACCTGATTCTGACTTGCTAATGCTTGGTAAACTGATAGAAAAGATCTGAGATACTGATCATTTTCAAATCTAGGTTCAAATGGTTTTCCATAGACACTATGGCCATCACAAGTGACATCCATTTTACTTAGATTGAAATGTTGGAAAAAGAAAGGATTAGTATCCAAATTCCCATTAAATGCCTCATTTGTTACTAAACCAATAAAAACTCGTTTTGGAAGTTGACCTGTGAGAAGATGATCTTCAATTTTAGATCTTGTGCCACTACTGATTGTAAAAGTTTTGACTTCAACTCTTCTGATTGGAAATTTAGCATTATGATGAGCAATAGTTTGATTCAGTTCATTGCTAATGGCTGGTAGAAGCTGAACATTTCGTACTCTCAAGATAGCAGTATCAATTTTGATTTTTGCAGGATAATTATCACTCATCAAACAAAACTGAGGAGAAGATCGATTAAGTCTAAGTTTGAATTCTAAGCCATTAGGTAAATACTTCTCTTGCATAGCAAGATCCAAATGTAATTTACCCTGAAGCTCCACGGATTTGCTTTTTGCTATGCGTTTGCCACGATCAGTGATAGATGCATTTGTTATATCTTCAAAAGCTCCAGCTTCATCCTCAGACCAAAATTCTGCTGCCTTCAGTTGATTATCTTTGACATCAGAACCATAAGAAAATAAATTTTCAAGGTATGCTCTGTATGGATACGTGTCTGAATTATTTGTGATCAATTTATTGTTGATATACAAATCGATGCCACTGAACATACTATGAAAAAAGTTATTAATTGGAAATACTTTTGCATCCGTGTCAAGATCTTCACCCGTTTGCTTTAAGATTCTGAATTTGATATACAGATAGGCTTGAGACAAATCAGTGTAAAACTCGGTGTGAGGTGGAATTAGAAATTTAATGGGTGCATGATGACTATCGAGAGAAGCGATGGGATGATAATCATTCCACTGAGTGCCTTGCATGGTAGTCATGGTGGGTGGAATGGATTCCATATCCAATTCCGTTTTAGTGCAATCGCAAGAACCTTGTTGAATCATTTTTCGTCAAATATATCTCTTTCAAATACCAGACGTTTAATAGGATTAAACTTTTTTGCTCTGCTTTTAAAACCCCTCTTAACAGTTCGGTGTCTAGATTGAGACTGAGGCTTTTTGCGTTTTTGAGTTGAATTTATAGCCAACTGATTTATAGTAGACTGACCAAAAGATTTCAAAGCTGTTTTTCCTCTTTGTTTTAAAACTTTTTTTACATTTTCACCACCCACAATATCTTTCAGAGCTTGAATCCCTTGATCTTTAGCTACTTTTTTCACACTTTTTAAACTTGCTTTTGCGACAGGTTTTAAAATTGGAATCACTGTTCTCAATGCAGCTTTAAAAATGGATCCTAAACCATTGCCATATTGTCTTGAAACGCCTCTGTACACGGGAAAGTCTCCTTTCCCAGATTGAAGAGACATAATGCTTCTGGATTGTTTCAACATTATTCTTTCTGTCGAAAATGTAGTTTCACTAACGTTTTCCCAGAGATAAATGGCACATTTTCACCTGTATCACCTTTTATACTAATGTGCACCTGATCTATGAAAGATTTTGCCACTGGAACGTAGTGTACATTGACAAATTCTTGATGTAAATGATTGTTTTCTCTTTTACTTTCAAATGGCAATACTCTCAAAATAGGTGCAGTAACATCACCAATAAATGTATAACTTGCTAAATCAGAGTAAATGTAAAGTTGATGAATTTTTGTATTCAAATCCACACCATATCTGAAAATGTATTTTTCATTTGCTACTGGTTTATCAAAATAATTTCTATCTACACCTAATATTTCTGCAATTGCCTTTGGAAAAATAATTTTGACTTTCGTAGGATCTTGAACATCAAGTTTGACTCGAGCACTGTTTTCACCATAAGAAATTGTAATGGTAGCATTGCTATTATTTAGTGTCAGTCCATATTGAAAATTGATAGTTTTTTGAATTTCTTCAACTATATGGCGTGGAGAAGCATAATAACCATTTTGAATAAAGACTCTCATGTCTACATAACCTCCATAGGTTGTACAATTATCAATATCTTCACACATTTTTCTATCAAAAAATCTTAAAATCACATAATTGTTTTCTTTTGTGATATTATTTACTTCAGTTGGAGTTATGACTTCTACAAAACCTACTTCCCAATTATCTTTTTCAATTTGTATGGAATGATCTAATTTCACTTTAAAGTCACATTGTATATTTTTTGAAAAAGTGCTGAGTGAACTATCACTCAAGAGTGTCAAATAAAAGTTGTTCATGGTTTGAGTTTGGGTGAATCTGTTTCGTCAGCAGAAATTGGATTAGTTTGTTTTCTAAATTTTAAACCTGGGGATGGTAGTATGTAACCGATAGAACTACTGAGTAAAATTAACCACAATTCTTTATCTGGACTTCTCAGACTGATTTGAACTAATGATGTGACAATGATCATGTATACAACAATGATCTGAGCAAAAAAAGTGAACCGATTTTTAACAATTCGATCACGACCTTCTGCAGATTGTACTGAAGCAGTGTCACCACGTACAAATGATCCTCTGAGATCCATTTTCATGCTTTTATACAAGATCAGATTCTAAAATCCAACTGTCGAATTTTGAAGGATAACCTTTCCAGTGAACTTTAATTTCTTTCACCCACTTTTTTCCTACTTTACGTTTTCTGTGATCTAAAACAGAATCAATTTCGTAAATTTGATCTTTCTCTACACGTTGTAACTCGTGTGAATAGAAAGTACCTTTGACTAATTCACCCTCAAGATCTTTTATTTTATAGGTGATAGGAGTCTGAGTTTTGACCACTGCTAAAATTTGAAATAATTCTTGTGTCCAATTTGGTAAATAACCTTTATCAAATGTACGTTTTGTTTTATTGATACGCACAAAATCATTCACTTTGAATTTTGGTTTGACTTTTTTAGAATTTGATTTTCCATATAAGTTTTCTGACACCTGTGGTTCATTTTTAAGAGTCACAGACACAGGTGCACATTTAATACTTCGATGAAAAGCGTGATTGTAACCATGTACTAATTTGGGAAGAATGTCTACATATCGCAAAGTGCGATGATGAGTAAAATATTTCCACATGCGAGTTTTCAAAGTTCTTTGAAAACGTTCCACAATACTGGCTTTGGTTTCAGGATTTTCAGTAGTGAAGAAATGAATCTTTTTAGTTTTCAAGAAATTTTGAAATTCTTTATTTTTGAATTCAGTTCCTTTATCTGTTTGCAAACTTTTTGGACATCGTCCACTTTTTAAAACAGATTTGAAAGCAATCACTAAAGTTTTCCCAGTTTTATCTTTAATAGGTACCACCCATGCATATTTTGAAAAGACATCTATGATGCAAAGTAAATATCTATGTTTGTCATTGAACTTTGATAATTTTGATAAGTCTGCCAAATCTGCTTGCCATTGAGTATCAATTCCAGCCACTACTGTTTTGCGTCGCAAAAACTTTTTATGAATAGGTTTATGTAAAGTATAAGTTTGTTGTTTTCTTAACCAGTCTCTAACATCTTGAAGTTTTACTTTTTTGAATGATTGTTTAGCAAGTTTGTACAAAGCTTGTTCACCTGCATACGCAGCAGGACTTTTAGGATTGTAATACAACTGTTCAAGCTTCATTGTAACTGACCCATGGAGAAGAAAACTCTTCTTTTATACGTTTTTTGGTGGCAGATAAAAGTGTCGGAGAGGAAAAATGGTCTTTGATACGTTTTCTGACACTCAAACTCTTTGCAGACCTGACAGAAACAGGAATACGACTTGCTGTTTTTCTGATGGTGCGTTTTTGTTTGGGAGTGATATAATCTGTTTCAGGAGTTTCTGGAGCGCGATGCATCCAGTCCCACCTTTCCCTATTTCCAATGACATCTTGGGGAATATTCATGTCTCTTAAACCTTCTGCAAAAGCTTGCCAACCTGTAGGTTCACTGCCTTTACGATGTCTAATGACATCATTGACCAAATCAATAATATTGGACCCTGGAATAGATTTGCCATAAAGTTTAACTGTACCATCATCTTCCCAGGACACATTTGGGTTAGTTTTTAGAAGTGAAACTAAAAGCTGAGCTTTGCGTTTCATGGTGGAAGGCACACTATCTATGACCAATTGATTCAGTTTGGAAGAACTAGGGTCAGATTGGGGAAAAAGAGATGTTTCTTTTAAAGCTTTTTGATGAGCCGTTTTAAATTTGTGCAAGGTCTGGCCATATAATTGAGATTATTCAGCTTCAGACAAAGCTTCATTGACCATGACAGAAGATAAGTCTCTTTGAAGACTGGCTGTGGCAGATACATTAGGATCAGGAGGCAGTCTGGGTTTTTGAATTTGTTCCTCTTTCCAGCGTTTCATGTCTTCCCAAAGTTTAAATGGCACAATAGCCATTTTACGACCATCCATATTTTTTATTTTTTGATAATTTCACCCAAGACAGAACCTATGATAGGAGCAATTAATGGTTTTAATAATAATCCTAACAAAGCTCCACCTTTCTGATTAATAATTTTCTTTTTTGTGTCAAGTGGCACTTGCTTAGAACTCAGTAAACGTATATGTTGCTTTCTAGCTCGTAACTGATTCTTTTGAGCATTTGTCAGACGTACATTGCCTTTTATAAGATTGATGCAACATTCCCCTACACAATCAATGACTTCTTTAGGAGATTCTTGAATCATTTTCTTACGACATTTATTGGATAAATGAGTCAATCCTTCCAAAAATGTACCATAAGTTTTAATCAGAGATTTTTTTCTCATTTTATTTTGCATTTTTCTACGACGTGTTGTTGTTACAGCCATGTTTATGAGTGTGTTTATGATTTAAATGTACAGTCCTTTTATAGTTTTTTTTAAAAATGAAGTCGTCGACGTTCAGAATGAGGTGGTGATGGATATTTGTTTGGATTTAACATGTGCATGGTAGCACCAAATCCATGTCTTTTTAACAAATCTTGTGCTCTCAAAGGAGTAAATCTTGCTAAATTAATAGAAGATCGTCTTGCATTCGTGTTTGGAGAATCAAGACCTAAATTTTGCCATGAGGCAGGACTTTTACTTTTACGTTTTGTTACAAAACGATCATCAACCTTTCTTTTTTCTGTTTTCTGGGTTTTTTCACTGATTTTTTCTTAGGTTTTTTAGTTTTCTTGTTAAATTTTCTCATCAATTTATTTCCATCCCATCGAATCAGACTTCGAATGATCACACCACCAAAGAATCCACCACCTCCAGGTTTTAAAATGATACTGCGTTTGACTTCAGGATCAACTATTGCACTTGCTAATTTTCGAACATCATCCTGATGTCTATCCATAAATTTTTGAGTTTGTTTAGGTAATTTCATCTTACCCTGAACAATTTTTCGAGCTGCCAAAGAAAACCATTTGATCATTTCAATTAAACCTGCATTTAAGAGTGATTTTCTTTTATGACTATCATGTTCTCTGCTTAAATTATACAGAGCACGTATCAGATTAGCTGATGTTCGTTGAGCCATTTTGACACAAATGATGGATTTGAACTCAAACACACCTTTTTATACTCCTGGAAAATAGACAACAGGTCCTTGTTGATCTGATTTTGTAAACCAGTTTTGAAAAATATGTGTTCTGAATCTAAGATAATCAGGTGTATTTGGTTTCAAATCGACCAATAAGTATCCATGAGGTATAGATGTGGCATCGTTAAACGCATGAATCATATGTGGAGCTTGAAGTTGATTTGCTAATACTTTGATTTGCATCTTATCTCTTGGACTTTGAAATAAAACTAAATAATGAGCATTCAAACTGATGGTGCGAGAAGATTTACTTTGTTGAAATAAATTTTGAGTGATGTACACCACACTTGCGTTTCTATGATGTCCTTTTCTTGTAAACCATAACTTAATTTTTTCTTCATCTTTATCTCCTAACATGTCATCAAAAATCACCAAGTGAGTTGTACTGGGATCAGTGACAATTTCATCTTCATCATCGGGAATACCTTGAATAAATTTGATGTTTGACCCCTCACGTTCTTGTAAGATATTATAAGATTTTTGCCATTCCTTGTAACACCAAACAATACGTTGGGGTAAAATATCAAATAAATCTTCTTTAAACTCAATCATCTTTTTAACAAATTCAGTTTTACCCGATCCACTTGGACCAGAAATAAAAATATTAGAAGGATGTTTAAAAAACAAACTTCCAATATCTTGATTTGAGTCCAACTGGTGTGTAGAAAGGGCCATGGTTAACTGTGAAAAAATTACAAAGACAATTTTATTTATACTCAAATTTTAATGAACATGAACCAACAGTTTAATACATAATAAAAAAACAGTTTAATACATAATTAAAAAACAGTTTAATGCATAATTGAAACAGTTTAATACATAAATACACCTGTACAATACAACAGTCACAGTTCAATTCATGACTATCAGAAATAATACGTGATCATCAGAACTACTCTATCTATGCCAAATATCCATAAGGAACAGTATATCCATCTCCAATAATGACACGTTTAGTATAAGTGAACCGATACGTCTTGGATTGCAATTCAGTGGTCACAGTCTTGTCTTTATGTTTTCTGATCCTATGGTAGTTGACAGTATCTCTGAAGTCTTTCCTATCTCCCTTCACCAAGTTCAGCATCCGATCAAAGTGAATGACTTGAGATGTATTGTAATCTAGAGTGAGTCCTTTCACTTTGCAAGTAGATCCTCGATTTCCATCTTTGTCTACAAATTCATAGCCATAGTTCTTCGGTCCCATGCCTACAAATTTCACAATTCTAGCATTGGGCACTTCATCTGTCCATTCTCCAAGTCTGTTGTTGACAATAGTAGGATTCTATAAATGGGGTTTGTGATGATAAATGATAGAATCTGTATCAAAGTAGAGTACACGTTCATTCAGCTTTTCCAAGGGTTCATAGAGCTTCAATCTGGCTTGAGCAGTGACGAAGGCTGCGACAATCACATTACTGCAAGCATGCGGCTCCACATTGGGTTCTGTATCTTCCCAGTTGACCAGTAGAAGATTTTCTCTGCAAATGTCCACATTCTTGACAATCTTGTTTGGATTCGTCACCAGATCAAAGAACTTGGCAGGTTCTGAAAAATATTCTGTCTTGGTCATATTATCTCGCTGTGCCAATTTTCCCCAGAGACTGTTTAACATGATCTTAGCAATAGCTCTCATTCCTTTATTCTTTTCCACATTCTCCAATCTGATTCCTTCGGCTTCAAAATAATCTTGCTTGAACTTGATCTTATCTTGCTCAGTCTTGCACCAATCAGGATAGCCACTTGATTCTTGTTTGATTCTCAGAAAAGTATTGATATAGCCAGCAAAGATCCCTTCTTCTCCAGATTCTCTGTCATACTGAGTTGTCTCTGAGAAATGCCAGACTTCATACACGTCCAATAACTTGTATCCTCTGTCCAATGCAGCAAACAATTCGATAGTAACCCAGGTCCCTGTAAAACTTCTATCTTCTTCTCGTAAATGAGTACATCTCATATAAGGATCTGTCTTTTCTGCACAACTTCTACACAATGGAAACATCAATTTCTGACTGCATTTCTGTGGAAGTACAGGATGGTACAAATTGGTGGGTGGTAGCACTTTACACTTGATCAATCCACAGTACTGTCTGATGTTGTCTTTATCAATGTTCTCTTGAGAATAGATGGTAGGATGACCAAGTGGAAACTGTCCGTACTTGCAAATAGTTGGATAGAGTGAACACACATCTATGTACTTGATTTCTTCATTGGAGGATTCATCGATTTCCTGATAGAGTTTGGTCGAGTTAGTCCTTCCACCAAATAAAGCATCTCTTGGCCTCAAAGGGTCTAAGTTTGTAAATTCTGAGTCCACCAAAGATCTAAAGTCTGGATCTTCCTTGTATCTCTTGTCATAGTCACATTCCCAAAGCTCCACCACCTGATATCCTGCTTTTCGTAACTCTTCACTCTTGCCAATGGTCAAAATATACAACTGATGCATGCTCAAACACTGATGATGTTGAACTCTGTTTCTGTCTGGAAAATGAGTAGGACATCCATGCCAGTAACATCCATAGAATTCAAATACAGTTCGAGATTCTTCATGGTAGCCATCCACATAATGCCCACTGATTCTTTGTTCACCACCATTCAATGCATGTTTGATTTCAATACCACGTTCCTTAGCTTCACTTTGAATCCATCTTACAGCTTTGATAGAGTAATTCTTTTGATTAGGATAACCTTCAGGTGGGATGATGGCAATACTGTTTTCAGGCATATGATTCTTTCTCCATACTTTTGAACAAGCTTGAGCAATAGTGCAAGCTTCAGACAAAGGATCGAGTCCACTAATGTTGATCAATTCTCGTCTGAAACAAGCACATCCTCGTCTTAAAATATCAACATCACTACGACAGTATTCTTCCATCTCCCATTTGAAGTTAAATATAGCACCACTCTCAATTTTCCCTTTATGCCAAGCTAAAAATGTCTCACGATCCTTGACAGACATCTGACCAGGATTGTACATGTCCACAGGAAAGTAAGGTCCCACATACTTTTGGTTTGCCAGTGTATTTGCAAGATGAGGAAAGTAACCTTTCTTCATCTCTGTCAAGCCAAATGTATCTGGGAAATTAGCCAGTCTCATATGCAAAAACTGATAAGAATCAAGGAATGTGACACGTCCTACTTTCATTCTAAGTATAGTATTTCCATTCATGATCACATCAGGTTTCACTGTACCATATTCTAAGATATAGTGTAAGATGAACTGACCATCGTATCCTCCAAAATTATGTGCAATACATGTCACTCCTTTATTCTCATCTCCTAAAACCCAATTGCAAAATTGTGGTAAAGTATCTATGCCTTCAAAGATAAATTCTCTCAGACCTGTTTGTGTCGAACAAGTCGGACAAAATGTATCTATGGGCAAATCCATGCAATCATCACACGCTTTATGAGCAACACAGAAATTCACTTGATGTGTACCAGTTTCTTGATTTGACTCGAAATCAAAGAAGATGAAACGAGATTTCTTAGGTTGAGAAATCTCTTCTTCTCCTTCATTTTCAGTCATCTCAGATTTACATTCATAACTTTGAATATAGCATTGATGATTAGGTCCAACAATCTCTTTACAATTTCCACATTTTCTCTGTCCTGGACACACATGATTTTTCTTATTGCCCACAATCCTAAAATTACATTTACCACAATTATACACAAGTTGGCAAATAGATTTATGCTGCTTAGATTTGATTGCCTTATGCTTTGCAAAACAGTCTCTACTACGAAATGTTCTTTTACAGTCCATACAACGCGTTTTTTGTCCAGGAATACAAGGAATGTCACTATAGCAACCATCACATCCATCAGCACATCTATGGTCTCCTCTGTTCGAATATCCAACATCACAATACTCGCAGTAGTAATGGGTACCAAGAAATCCTGTCACCTTTGTAATCGCATCATAGTGATCTACTCCATTGAAGTAAATATGGATCACCCTCGTCTCAGGTTTCTTCTTGAATTGTAGTGGAAATATCAGACCATCTTTAGGATACTGAGAATGGACTTTGATCAAGTACTTGGGAGCAAGTACAGATTGGATCTTCTTGTATTCCTCAATACCACAAGACTTAGTATGAGGAATCTTCGCTCTATCCAATAACTTCATGGCTTCTCTGGTCTGCATAGATTTGTCAGATTTACGAAGCTGTTCCCAACTCTTCTTCCAAGACTCTGATTCTTCTTTATCCGCATTACATCTGGCCACCACCACAGCTCTTGCCATACACATTACATCTTTGGTATTATTGATCTGTATAATACTTCTTTTGTTGATACTCATATTTTCTGACTCAAAGTAGAGACCAGCATGTAATGGTTTTCGTCCGCTGCCTACTGGAAGTCTCACCACTGTAATTTGAATAGTCATCTGTCCGTCATGAATCCTGAAGTTTTCATTGGACTGTTGTACTTTCATGATTTCTTGAAGTATAGCTTCCCCTGTCATGGCTGAGACATCTCTCCAAGGCACAAACACTCCAAGTTTCAATCCAGGATGCAAAATAGTCATCCGCATCTTATCATTGGATTCCATCTCGCATCGTTCTTTGATGTCTTCTACCAGCCGATCAAATAATCTTGATATGAACTGTAGGTGCGAAACATTGTCAGGGAAAGTCTTGATGTTGAGCTGAAACTCTTTCCCTTGAGCTCGAAATAATCTAGACTTCTTCTCCTTGACTGTCTTAATAGAATAATAAGAAGTCAAATCTTCATTATCTTCATCATCTGAACTCTCTGTGTCTGAATAAATCACCATAGGTCTTCTTTTTCTTGGTGGTGGCCTAATATTATCTTCATCATCTGAGCTCTCTGTATCTGAATAATCTACCAATCTACGTCGAGGCTCTTCATCATCAGAAGTGGGTGGGGTAATATCTCTCTGTCGCTTAAACATGTTGACTCTTCGATGTTCTCTACTGAATTGATGCTGCAATAGAAATCTGAGCTCCTTTTATACTGGAAAAACCCAGATTTGGAAAAACTCAGATTTTCTGAAATCAACAGTTGAAAATTCTCAAAATTGTTTCATCAAGCGTAATCACTATGTGATTTTTTTATCCGATCGAATATTTTCCATAGGTCAAACTACTACAATTTTCAGAAAAATCCTCAGTCAAGATTACTAGTTCTCAAATTATTTTGATATGCAAATTTGAATTTTTCATCCGATCGAATATTTTCTATAAGCCAAACTATTGAAAGTTTCATCATGTGGCAATAGAAATCACTAGCAAAAAAAAATTTGACAAGCAAATCTATATGAATTTTTTCACTAAGTGTCAGGCGAGACTACATGTTTTTGCTAGGCCTAAAGTGCAGGCGAGACTACATTTTTTGAAAAAATTAGCAAGAAGTATCAGGTACTGTATAAACAGCACCATTACTCCCCCAGTACTATATCCTAACCTCGGAATCCCTGGCGATTGAAACTGTCTCAAATACAAGTCAAATTCCTGCATGTCTCTATGGACCAGAGAATTTGAGACGGAGCCACTCCAACCCGAAGGCTGGCGCCCTTAAACAGCCGAAGCTGCTCTACCTTTTTAAATGCATATTCAACAGTTTCTGAAGCACAAAGCTTCTCTACGGGCCTCGGCGGATGTATAGAGTACCAGTGGTCAGTTATTTTTTGTTCACACTATATCTCTACTGACTTAATAAGCAAATATTTGCGATTCATATATATAGTTATCCTAACACAGAATAAGTTTGAAATGGTGTCTCAATGTTACTCTATCCCATAATAGTTTTCAAGTCTTATAGTACGTAAAATCGATAACTTGAATATAAGAGCTATCTTATGGTAAAAATTTGAAGTCAATCGGATAAAAAATACCCGAGATATTACAAATTTCGCATATTTTTTACCGTGAAATATTTTATTCAAGGGAGATAATTTAATGAAAAAGCAAGAACCGGATTTCTAAAAAGGAAAAATAATTTTTTTTTGCAATAACTTGAGTTTGCCTCGACCGATTTTCAAATTTTTTTCACCCTATAAAAGCTAAGAACAAAAGCTATCTTATCACATACATTATATTTATTTTATCTGCAAGTGTAATATCATGGAAGAAGCAAGAGAGAAGAAATATTTGGAAATTCCACTTTCCAAGATTTTGAAGTTCAGACCGTATAGAAGATTATTGTTCTGCATTTACATCTTATTTTCTCATGATGAGATTACAGTAGAAGAGATTCAACAGAAACTCAATAGTCCAGAAACTTTTGAAGATTTCAAGAAACTTTGGTGGATCAGTATCAGTTATTTGATGGAAAAAGAGACACTGATCACATTTGAGAATTGGAAAAGATGTGTCGCTGACAATTCTAGTGTGATTGAATTTCTCTACAATCATAGAAGAGACAGAACTTTTCCAGGACTATAAATAGTTGGACACCAGTGAGAGAGAATCATTTCACTTCTGACTTTTGAAGAGTTAAGATGGCAAACAGTAGAGATCCAAGGATGGCTAAAGTCTATGATAAGAAGAGCATCTACTATCATTGTGTATCGCTGAAGAAACTTTTATCTCAAGAAGAACAAGCTTTGATGCAGCCATTAGAAGATAGTTTGAGACAACAAGACAAGATGAGGCCTCCTTATGGAGAATGTCACCATTGTCATGATAGGGGACATTGGATTGGAGATTGTCCTGAGGCTCAGAAATTAAGAGAACAACAGATGTTTACTGATAAGAAGCCTACATATGGACAATGCTATATCTGCGGACTTGAAGATCATTGGGCTCCAAATTGTCATAAGAGAGAAGAACATTTGATGAATGGTGAAGAATCTCGACCTAAGTTGGTAGATTATTCAGATTCAGAGAGCTCAGATGATGAAGATAATATTAAGCCACCACAAAGGAAACGAAGAGCTATGGTGATTTATTCAGACGATGAAGATGAGGAAGAGCAACAGTCTTCAGTATCTACAGAGAAGCAACAGTCTTCAGTATCTACAGAGAAGCCTTCAAGAAAACGAAAGGCTTCAGACGTCTCTGATATCAGTCCTAAGAGAAGACGCTTGGATACTCGTTCAAAGAAGACAGTTAAACGTACAAAGACAGGGAAGAAGCCTTATTGTTTCATTTGTAAATCAACCTCTCACTCGCCTCGATCCTGTACAGAGATGGTGACAGAGAACTGGGATAAACAGATTTCTTGTGATGAACCAGACTCTATAGTGCATATTCATTAAAGACTTTAATAGACTCTAGGGACATATAGGGATTCTAGTAGTTTTTGGATTTAATTAAAAGTATGTTGTTGAAATTGTGTTTGTTTTTATTTTGAGGTTATTCTTTAACGAAACTAATTGAGTAGCCCTGAAAAGGACTGTTTGTTTTAAAGTCTCCTAAGTAACAAATTATTTCTTACTTAGAAGATTTTAAAATAGGTCGCACAATGGCTACAGGTTTTCTGGATCCAATCCCTCTGCGAGCAAGAAATTGCTCCAATCCCAATTTATTTTGTTGTTTCTCCACCTCTTTCCAATCTTTTCGCTGCAAAGCAGCACACAACTTAGTCAAACTGAATTTTTCAAAGAACTTCATTTTTTGAGAGAAACACAAAGTACATTGGGTTATATAGTAGGATAGGTGGATTGACCTACATTCTACTCCTACGCTAGAGAGAGCAACTAAAATCTGATTGGTCCATTAAAAGATCACGCCATAATCACCCCATTACTGTAACCATGATTAGGAAATACTACAATCACACTCAACTTATGGTATCTATGGTCTAAAAAATTGCAACATATTTAGTTATTCTTTCTTGAAGAAATAGGTGGCCCTGAAAAGGGCCGTTTTGGTGGTTATATTACCACAGAGACATTATTTTTAGGAGCAGGGACATCTACTGGGGCGGCCACCACAGGCAGGACACCGCACACCCCACTGTTCAACCGTAATTGTCCTTCTCACTGGTATGTAGAAGGGCATATCATCTGCTTCCGCATCCCAATCCTCAGACACATGAGGTGTGGGGGGAGAATTATCCCCCCAATCTTCCTCCTCGTCACTGATAGTCTCCACCTTCACTTCTGTCTTTACATCGTTTATCAAATTTTCTACCCTCCTACTCATCTCCAACATCTTCTGATGATTCTCAATCATCTGTAATAGAAGTTCTCCCGTATCTTTCACAGCATTCACAGTCTCCAGTAACCTCCTAGTAGCATCAGCCATAGTCTTGCCCTGCTCCTCCAATTGCTCCAAACGCGAATCCATATTGCAAGCCATTTTGTTGTTGTTGTTGTGTAATACAAGAACAGAATGAAGAATTTGAGATTTGAATCGAGCTTTTATAGTTTTCAAAGGGATTGACCTACATTGAACTCCTGCGCTAGAGAGAGCAACAATACACTGATTGGTCAGTTCATTTATTTTCACCCAATCAGAGTTGACTTGATTTCTTAAAGCGCGGGAACTTTAAACTAGGTCAATCCGCTTGACAAGTATAAAAGGCTCAAACACGCTACATTTTTTCAACATTCATAATCATGGAGCCATCACTAACACTGGACGATATGATCAACAATCCTGATCTTTTACTATCAGCAGTGAATGAGACGTTTGCTAACGATATGACACAACAGTATTATACGCCGCAAACACCCTCAACGTATATACCTCAACCTGTTCAGCAGATGCCACAAAAGCAACAGTCAAAGACTCAAGTCATAGAAGTCTTTCTCAAGGAAGTCAATGAGTTAAGGTCTAGAGTGAAGAAGTTAGAAGAATTATCTCAACAGCGATCGCAGCATCAAACGTTGGAGATACAACCCATCCAGATACCAATAAGGCTTGACATTATGACCAATGACCAAGAGACTAGTCAAAACGTAGGAGTTGGAAAAGCAACTAAGAAAATTAAAATGACCAAGAAGAAGTGCTAGAAATAGCTAGACAATCAACAAACAGCCCTTTTCAGGGCTACCACTTCCCTAGAAAGAATATCACTAAACTTGCTGAACAATATACACTAGTTAACGCTACAGAGTAATGCCTCTAGGAGTTGAGGTCTAGATTGACCAAGAGACTCTAAAGACGTATGGTACTTAGTAGCCTTGACACATACCATATATCACCACAAACTATACCCCTAAAATGACTAAGTTATTTTCAAAGCTGAAATTAGCTAAGTTATTTTATATATCACCACAGAAGAGCCTTCATTCCCCTTAAAATGACTAAGTTATCTTCAAAGCTGAATTTAACTAAGTTATTTTATATATCACCACAGCAGGACCTTTATTCCCCTCAAAAATGACTAAGTTATTTCCCAATAGCACAGGAAACTATTATAATCACAACCCAACCAGTGGATATGACCAGGAGCTTATCATAATCACAATCATAGACCAGAATAGACCTCAAATAAACTAAGTTATTCCCAAAAAGCCCAGGAAACTATCACAATTATAGGCCCAGCCAGAATAATCCTCAAAAATAAACTAAGTTATTTCTCATTAGCCCAGAAAACTATCATAATCATAGACCTGACCAGAAAAGACCTCAAAAATAAACTAAGTTATTCTCAATAGCCCAAGAAACTATCACAATTATAGGCCCAACCAGAATAGACCTCAAAAATAAACTAAGTTATTCTCAATAGCCCACGAAACTGTCACAATTATAGGCCCAACCAGAAGAGACCTCAAAAATAAACTAAGTTATTCCCCAAAAGCCCACGAAACTATCACAATCATAGGCCCAACCAGAAGAGACCTCAAAAATAAACTAAGTTATTCCCCAAAAGCCCAGGAAGCTATCACAATTATAGCCCCAGTCAGATTAACACCAAAAATAAACTAAGTTATTCACAGCTAGTCACTCAAGCTTACCAGGGTAGCCATCTATGGGCCATTTTTTTAGCCTGAAAAATTCTAAGTTCTTTTCAGGCTTAAAAAAAAATTGGCCCATAGTGGCACCCATTACTACTGGCGGTTCTGTTGTTGTTGATTCGTTGTTGATTGTTGATCCCATTGTGGGGTTCTATGTTTGTTCCGTGTTTTGTTGTGCATTGCTTTGTGTGCTTTTCTAGTTTTGTAATCATCTTGAAGGGGGGTGGGGAGAAAGAGCCAGTTTGTCTTCCTGGTGTCTTATGATTGTTAAATGCTTAAAATTCATCTTATTGGTACCAAATCTTCGCCCAAGTTTATGTTGGAAATCGTTTGGCTACTCATCACGGTGCCGTGGGTTGGTCTGCATTTGCGATTGTGATATTTCTTGATAATAATCACTTGCTTTTTTGCTCGTTCGAGAATTGCCGGAGTCACTATAATGTTGTATCCTTGAGCAAGATCATTTATCTGCTGCTTAGTGCTGGTCTAACTCAGGAAGACAGAAAATCGTCACGACATTACTGAAACATTGTTGACTGGGACGTTAAGCATCAACACAAGCAAACAAAAAATACACACACTATGTATTGAGATGCCACACTGTTCATTTCCAGTTCCTGCGACCTTCGAGACAAAAACACTTACAGTTTGAAGAGCCTAAACTCCTCTCAGCTAGGCTTAAGCAAAGATAAGCAGGACTTAATTGGCCCGCAAGCGAAACGTGGTTTAAACTGCCTAAATTTGCTCAAGTTAGATTTAAACCTAGATAAGCATATAAAAACGGACATCTCTTGATTCAACAGGGAAACGCCATTTGAATGCCTAAATTCGCTCAAGCTAGATTTAAACATCTAAGATAGCATATAAAAGTGGACATCTCTGGACTCAACAGGGAAACGCCATTTGAATGCATAAATTCGCTCAAGCTAGATTTAAACATCTAAGATAGCATATAAAAACGGACATCTCTTGATTCAACAGGGAAACGCCATTTGAATGCATAAATTCGCTCAAGCTAGATTTAAACATCTAAGATAACATATAAAAGCAGACATCTCTGGCCTCAACAGGGAAACATTCGCCCAAGCTAGATTTAAACATCCAAGATAGCATATAAAAGCTTGCATCTATAGACTCAAACGCTAAACGCCAAATGGCGTTTCGCTGTGGGGCCAAAAGAGGCTACTTGCGCGTATCCATAGGGGGGGGGGGGGGTACGGGTCCGGACCCCCCCCCCCCTGGAAAATCACTGGGTGCCATCATCGGCCCGCCAGTGAAACGCCATTTAAATGAAATGGCGTTTCGGTGGTGGGCCGATCGTGGCCCGCTTAGAATATTGGTACGGACCCCTTCTCCCCACTCTGAAATATGACTAAAGCAAAAAATGACCCCAACTTTCTAGATCTACGCCTGATCCTCTCTTATAAGGTTATGCTACAGTGGCGGATCCAGAGGGTGTTCAGGGGGTTCGCTCTAACCGCCCTCCCTGCCATCCGTGTTTAAATATCCTATAAAAATGAAATAATTTGGTCTCAATGAGACCAAATTACTTCATTTCCATGGAATATTTAAGAAAATGAGATAAAATCAGCGAAACGAACCCCACCCCTTTATATATATGAACCCCCTTTCCAGAAATCCTTGATCCGAACCTATGTTATACTGTTTTATCGTATTTTTCAGAAAGGAAGGTAACCCCAGATCCGTCGGACACGAAAGTGAAAACTCATAAACTCCATTCATGTAACTGTGGCTACTACACAGCAGACAGATCGAACTACAACAAACATATCAAGAAATGTAAGTGGATGTCACCAACCAAGTCAATTGTGCGGCAATCAGCTAAGTCAGCAAAGCAGCATTCGCAAACCCATGCGCCTAAGAAACAGTCACCAACCCAGTCTCTCAAGAGCTATTCACCTACCAAGTCGCCCAGTGCCATAAGAAAAGGGCATGCACCTACGGAGTCACTCAACAGGTACTCACAATTGAAGTTAGACCAACAAATTTCAGGCCAACCAGGCAGTCAGAATGCAAGTGCTAAGTCTGAGGCAAACACACCAACAAAAGCACAGGACGCGACAAAAACACAGACAAATGATGGTTCAACTAAAGACCGACAAGGGATTATATGCGAAATATGTGGGAAACCATATAACAGTAAGTATGGTTTATCACTTCATAGAAAAACAAAACACGAAGGGAAATTCAAACACAAGTGTTTATTGTGTAATAAAACATTTAATCAGACTATACAGTACAGAAGTCATTGCGCTACACATCTTGACGTGCCCCTGAGCAGATGCGAACACTGTAACCGACCGTTTTCTTCTCACGGATCATTGGCTCGCCACCTTAAGACCTGCAAGAAGAGCTCTGTGCCGCTTGAGCAATTTACATGTGACACCTGTGGCGCTTACTTCCACCGTATTGACGGACTTCTTGCTCACCAGCAAGGCAAGCATCAACCACATAGATACACCTGTGAAGGCTGCAAAAAGACATTTGCCTGGAGATCTAGCCTTAAAATACATAAAAAGAACTGTTTCTTGTTAGTAAGCCACATTTTGGAATGAAATTCCAAAAGGCTGAGACAAAGAACATTTTGAGCCTATTATGTTTGTGATCCTACTCAAGTTGTATCACTCTGTGAATGTTTTTTTCAATGTACATGTTCCTGGGGAGAAACAAGACACTTGTCAGTTGTAAATTCTAAAAGAAATGTTTTTTTACTCAAGACGCTTCCTGTGTTGAACCTGCATTAAGCAGAGTATAATGTGTATTGCTCAAAGACAAAATACAGAGCCCCAAAAGAGGCTCAAACCAGAAACCTATCTATTTTAAGCTGAATACTCTACCACTGAGAGACTCTGCTTCTTTAGAATATCCAGCATTGTAAGGACTAAGCAGTTGAAGAGACTGGTTTACACCCACACCATTTTCAACCCCTGAAGACTGTTGTGGATTTTGAATAAACTGAACGTGTACTTCAAGCAACAGAGCAGTGAAGTTAAACAAGTCAGGGAGTGGCCTATCGTACTTCTGATTTATGTCCAATGTTCTTCCAGGAAGCATAGGGTCTCTTTAAAGAGGTCTTCCCTCAGAACAAGTCTCCCTGAATATTTTATCAACTTATAAATATAAAAACAAGAAATGAGCATGATCAGGAACTGCTTCAATCATACACTGCAGACTAGCCCAAGGAACCATGAGAAAGAGGCACAGAACACTAACAGTAAAAAGACAGCAGCAAAACTATTAAAGCAACCAGCTCCCTGTTCCCCAACAAGATGAGTGCAAAACTAGAAGGACAAAAAGTAGTGTAAACACATAACCCCCGTAGATAACGGGAGCATGAAAAACAATGAATCAACGGCAATAGAGCCACCACCAAAAATGGAGAACAGACTAACCTGCTATAAATATCAAATGCAAAGTCTGACTATAGTAGCAAGAAAGAAATTAACTTCTGGTCAGTGACTGGAGCTAAATGAGCTTATTTATCTCCTTTATAATGAAACTTGTGTCCCAATGGCATGGACCGAGGAACTTGTCACATTCTAAGCTTTCTTTTGCTCACTCACCTACAAACACAAGAACCGGGTCGCGTAGCGCAGTCGATAACGTGTCTGGCTACAGATGCGTGTCTGACTGCAGATCCAGGGGTCGCGAGTTCGATCCTGGTCCGGTCCCATACTTTCGTGGAGATTAATCATGAAATGATTTCTACGGTCATTCTCCTCCCTTCCGCTGATTCATTCAAGAAGGGTTACAAGCGAAAGTATGTGCACGAATTACTGGTTAACCGCTTGTTCAAGCCTGCCCAGGAAAAAGTGTGGTTAGATGAACTGAACGTGCCGCAATGACCATAGCTGTTGACTAGGGACGTAAAACTAACAAACAAACAAACACAAGCATGTATGACCGTTGTACCCGGCGTTACCTTAAATTTTGTGGATTGTGCCTCTGTCTTGCTTTCTGGGTAGCAATGACCAGTGCATGATAAAAGGTCAGTTTCAAAAAATATTTAAAAAAAGTACGAAACTTCCTAGTACGAAAGCTCTCACAGTGCATGGTACGATCCTGAACACCAATTTTTTTTTGAAGTGATTGACACTTTCAGCCAAAATTATGTTTCATTAAAAGATTTGGCAGTTAGAAGAATGCATGTAGGTCCGGATTGGCACACAAACGTTCCATGAACGTATCCTAATATTTTTAAAAAGTTTTAGTTTCTACTTACCGTTCGTCAAAACACAAAAAATGGCAGCGAATCCATTGCAAAAGACCAAAATTCGGCGTGAAATGACCGAGGTTCCTGCGTTTCGACTGTTCTTCTAGCGTTATGATCGGACGCTGTGATTTATTGTGTGTTAGAATCGAAATAGATCAGCTCCAGTGCATGAATTGATGAGTAATAATTCAATGTTTGTCAGTCAGTTGTACGAAGACGCGCTCGTGATTTGATCTTCGTTACAACTGACCTCCAAACAGTGAATTATTACCCAACAAGTCTCTGCTAGAGCTGATCTATTTCTTAAACCACTGGTCCAAAATCAAAATAATTTCACAGAAATGGTCCTCTTGTTGCCTTCTACCAAAATTGATCAAAAGGTTCAGCTTGGCTGAACAACATGGCTACCAGAGCTAAAAATTGAAATATCTTTAAATAAATCATAAATCATATAATATCTCCTTAACCACAGGCCAAAACATCATCTACTTATGTGCCTGGACTCCGGTTAGCCATCCAGGACCCTTGGTCCCTCTTGTTTCTGAGATAGTTTTTACATGTTGCCCTCAGCTAGAGTTCAATATATCTTTATTATATACAAAAAATTCTAACATACCTCGCCTATAAAACGTGTTATATCAAACGATAAAATAGTCGCAGTTTAAAAAGCGCGTTGAAAGCATGCACTAACTGAAGTCAATTATTACTGTCAAATGACGTCAATCGTGGCGTTAGACGATGTTACGTCGTTTTTACGCTTGAAAGACGTTACATATTCATGTAAGCGTATGCAACGCAGTCCTACTATTGGCGAGATTTCTTCAGTGGAATGGCGGTAAGTTGGAAGTAGCCGAAGACTTCAAATATGTTTTCGTCGTTTATTGTGTGTTAGAATCGAAATAAATCAGCTCTAGTGCGTGATTTGTTGAGTATTAATTCACTGTTTGTTGGCCAGTTGTAGGAAGATAAATCCCTTGCGCTGCGTGCTCGTGATTAGATCTTCTTTACAACTGACCTCCAAACAGTGAATAATTATACAACATTTCACTACTAGAGCTGATCTATTTCTTAATTCTAACAAACCATGCCTACAGAGTCAATGCTAAAAATGTGATTTATCAAACAATAATTCACATTTTTGATAGCGCGAGGAAAATGCGTGCTAGCTGACGTCATTTGTAACTAAAATGACGTATTTCATGGCGTTAGACGGTGTATCGTCGTTTTACGCTTGAAAGACGTTTCAAATACAAGTAAATGAATGCAACGTAGTCTAAGTATATCCGCCGGGAGTTCTTTAGTGCAATAGTGGAGAGTTTGAAAAGGCTGAAGACTTCAAATGTGTTTTTGTTGTTTACTGTGTGTTAGAATCGAGAAAGAACAGCTCCAGTGCCTGAATTGGTGAGTAATAACTCAATGTTCGTCGGCCAGTTGTACGAAGATAAATCACTACGCGCTCTTGATTACTGACCTCCAAACAGTGAATTATTACTCAACAATTTACTGCTAGAGCTGATCTATTTCTTAAACGAAATACAGGAAAATATTGATTAAATACATTGTATATTTGAAAAAGTTATATTTCACAGCCTTAATAAATTATATAGCGGATATTTACTTTTTCGAGGTGAATACCAAATATATTTCATCGAGTGCGGTGTAAAATCAGTATTTTTCACGAATACGTAGCACAAGTAAAAATTTTGATATTTTCACCGCACGAGATGAAATATATTTGGTACTTGCTAAAAACAAGTAAATTCTTTTTGTTTTATACTCAACGGAGATACAGATAGCACAACCTAACTTTTTCCTTGGTCGTTTCTCGTTCAATTTGACCTTTGCAGTGTGTTTGTTGGGTATAGCATTGGGTGTAAACGTAGTTTGCTGGGTGTAAACGTAGTTTGCACCTAGAAAATGGCTTAAAATCATATTTTAACGAATGTAACGCAAGGAACCGGTATTTAAAGAGAGTTTTTTGAGTGTGCCTTAGGGTAGGCGTCACGTGCAAACTGGCACTACGCCAGGTCAAACAGTGACGTCATTTTGTTTGATGATGACATCACAACATGCGTAGTGTTATTTCGGACAAATATCCTTCACGTAAAACCCTATTGAAAAAATCTCAGTCCCAGAATTGCTGAGAAAGGATTGTTTTGCCACAGTGAAAATATAAACTGTCTGTAAAAAATACCAATTTTACTCACACTTGATATGCATTGAATTCACTGTTTGCGATAAAGTAAAAAGTTGTATTTAGCAGCCGTGAAAAAAAAAAGTTGTATTTCGCGGGTTAAATTGGATGTCTTCTGCTTTCTCTGTTGACTTCCTCGATCCCAACGCCTATAGCTTTCTTATTAGATCCAGCGGACAAAAACACACAGTATAGGCATTAATTTTTTCTTAGTTAGGCGGCATGGACAATTTTGATAATTAAATTGTCTGGATTTGCTGAAAGGGGCTCTTACAAGGTATGGGGAATTGACATGGGAGTCTGCCCACGCTTGGAATTTGATAATAATGTGTTGATTAATTGCCTGGGGTATTACTTTTATATTTATGGTGCATTTGAGTTTTTATGCTATTCCATTGTTAGTTTATGACGTCATGTATGATATCACTACCACACCTTAAGGTACCCAGTTATAAACATTTCTACAGTAATTGACATAGCATGTAATGGGCGCAGAAATGTTTTATGAAATAAAGATATCATTGTAAAGTTCGTTGATACTATAAATGGCTTTGTTTATATTAATATAGTGGGCGGGCATTCATTTTAATGCCTTGGTACCTCAATTTTCAACTTTATATTTTGTACTCAGTCAAATTTGGAATTCAAGTTTTAACACGTTGCAATCATTGTCAAGATACCATTTCAGCATAAAAACTGTCAACATATGTTATGAATATGTTGACCAAATTTAATGAAAACAAGGACCAGTAACATATCTTTAGCTTGTTGTAAACACATGGTCCATATTAATCAAAATGTAAAAAATACAATGATTATATGTCAGTGTAAAACATACTTGAATACTGGCTTATTTTGAATCACGAAGCTAGTATGTTTATAGGTAGAAGTTGATATGTTCAGTGTTTTTCTCTATTATGGATTGGCAAATAAAATAACACTAAACTTTGATAGTAAGTTCTATGATTCTTATTTAACACTTTCACTGCAAAGTACCTAAAAACAATACTTCAGTGCCAAGCATGTTTCAATGACTTTTTAATATTGAGTGTACATGGGTTCAACACAGAGTATCTCCAGAACCATTCAACCTTTTGTTGTGAAACTTTTACATAATGTTGCTAATATATACAACTTTCATTAGAACTAATAATAAAAATGATATTCGGTGGCCATTTTTGAAAAATGCCTATAAACAGCTATTTTATGTAAAACATTGACAAACATCGATCTACACCAAGTTTCAAACAACTGGATTTATTCTAATATATTATTTTATCAGAAATAAATAAAAAAAATAGCAGTTGTATGACTAAATGCATTCTGTAAGTCTTTCCCTTAGACATGTTTTCGTTATTTTTGACGTCCGCAAAATCTAATGTCATTACAATCATTTTTGTAAAGTCCATTCTTGTACAGAAAATTGCATAATCACTTCTACATACGATATTAGTATATCCCCTGAATACATTGAAATAAAGAACACAGATTTGCGTCCCTTATAACAGTTAAAAATAGTCAGCTATCAACCATGCCTTTAAATTTTGACTGTAGTAGCGTTTGGCAGTGAACGGTAAATTAAACTACGGTCCCGTTTGGCAGTGAAGTGTTAATGAAGTGCGTACACCCTAATATTACACAAATAATACAATATGGTGACAACTCTACTTTCCACATCTAGCCTCTAACGTTAAAACTACATATAACCAATGTTACACTTAAGGTTGATTTCAATAAAAATGCATCCAAAGTGTGACATTGGGGTCAAATTTCAAAATTGTTCTATCATTATCTTTTTACGTCATCCTAACCAGGGAACATCAAAATTTCAGAAACAAATACTGGTTTAAGAATAAAATTTAGGACAATGCTTTAAATTGAATACTTTTATCATTTTTCATTATTTTTTTTACAATTCTATAAGCTACTTTTAGCTTGATTATAAACAACACAGGTATGCAGAATCATAAATATTTTCTCATGAACTGATGAAGTACTTATGTATACACATTTTCAAAGTAAAATTTAATCTTTCACTCAAAATTTGCACTTGTAATAAAATTTTATGTGAAAATACACCCCTGGATTTTCACTTTGTAGGGGAAAGTGTTTTTCTAATTAAAATAATAAGCATGATTTTTTGTTAAAAATTGTTTTTAGATAACAAGCAGGGTATATGAAAAACATAGAACAAATTTCATTTGAATATATAGGATATAAAACATATAACACAATAACATATGTTGGTAATGGAATGTGTTACACTTGTGACAAAATCAGAAGAGGGAGTTTCTCCTTTGAATTTTTTATCTCTTATAGATTTTATATAGGATGAAGTGAATTGGCTTCATGGAAATGGATTTAAATGTATCAAAACATAAATCAATTCCCTTTTTTAGCACAAAACTTTAAAAAAATGAACTATTCAGGTTTGTTTATTAAGCATAGTAAGTAGTTATAAAATTTAATGATCAGAAAACAGTTGGCAGCACTCTTTGTGGGATAAGTTATCATTTGAATGATTTGAATTTTACCATTTCTTGCAATTCTAAAGAATCTGTAACAAATTTAAGGCTTAAATAGAAAGAAATAATTGTGTTACACTTGTGATAAGCAAACAAGGGAACTGATTATGCCACTTTTGTCTTTTCTTATCACTTATACTTTATATAATCTACTATAGTATGTACAACTGAGCATCTTTAATTGTTTTCTTCAATAAATTCCTGTAAATATTTTTGAATTTTGAAAAAATACCTTTCCCTCCTTGTGAGTGCATAATTTTATCCTTCTTGTTTACACCATTTTGTGTTTTCTTTGTATCAAAAGAGTGAATAACTACCCTAAAATACCAAAAAGTATCAAATTAATTGTTGAATAGATCATCCTTTGACCAAACACAAGAAACAGTGAGATGAAGTCAATATATGTTACACTTGTGACAAAAATCACATTTTAAAGTCTACCTGTCTAAATCAAGCTATAGTCTGGTTTAAGACTGTCTGATTTCTTCAGTGTTGAATTTAGCATGATTCCTATCCCAGAATGTAGCTCAAGGATGGCCAGCTTCATAATGAAACTAGTATATGGACTTGAGGAAGTGTCTTCCTGCTGGACCGTAACTAGTACTGACTACACATTTGGGGAAGTTGTTGACTTCTTGCTGTGTATAAAATATATTTATGCATATAAGAATTATTAAAAAGACCAAAGAAGTAATATTATAGTTAAAATTTGCCATGTATATGCATTTATCACATATTCCTAAAATGTGTTACACTTGTGACATCAGTTAAAATCATGCCAAGAAGTCAGCAGCTTAAGGATTTCACCACAATTCCTCATAATGTTTTTTGGGGGCTCCCTTGACCAGAAAAACAACAAAAAAGCTATGAAATGCAAAACAAATTGAAATGCTGATGATTGAAACCTTAAATGTTACACTTGTGACATATCTGGGTGGTTTTATTCAGTACTGGCTACATAAAATCATACTTGTTGTTTTATAGGCAAGTTTGTTCCTTTAGATAGCTAAAAGACTGCTACTCATTAAAACAGCATTCCTTATGAATAAAGCTTTGTATTTTTTACGTAGCAATTCACTTTACTCCAATCATATGAAATTCTGTATGATAAAAAATTTGAAAGGGTGTGTTTATAAAAGGTTACAAATTTCCGATTTATCTGGTTTAAAAAAGATGAAAAGATTATTTTCCTACGGTTTTTATGCTATATTTCAACTGCAATTCACCATTCGACTATACATGAATAGTTTTTAATACAATTTACAGTTGAATCAAAGGTAAGGGAAAAATGTCACAAAAAAGTGTTACCCTTGTGACAGTTTTGATGACATTTTTCCATGTTAATTTTGAACGGAACATTCTAAAGCGATGAAACTTGGCATGATGCAAGAAAAACATTAATTACAAACCTTAAAATCAATTTTAACAATAAATCTGCTTTAGATAGTCTATAAACATTGATTAAAGAAATGGATTCATTATTTTTGAAATCACCCTTAATATGTAACATTATTAGAATTGTAAATTCATACACAGGAGAAACCTTATAGCAAGTTAATTCATACAGAAGAAGAACCATATATCTATGATGTCATAATTGTAAGCTGCATGGAAAAACCCAGTTCACAAAAGTAGCCCCCTGTCGAACCTATTGGTTAGAATTAACTATTTTGTTCACAGAGAACTCTTGGTCGCAAAGTTATTGCTATTTCAATGCTTAAATCATCTCTTTTCATTATGTTCTGTAACACTGATGCTGATTTTCACCAAAGAGCAACATTTATGCTTTAGCTGGCTGTGTATTAATGGCATTCACCTTCGTTTCTGGACCTCACTTATGCATGTAGAACACTGTTCTGTGATATCACTATTTTACACTTTTTCCTGATCACAGCACCAAAATATAGTTACTCTAATTCAGTTGGGATGTAAAGGAAGTGCTTCATATGTTAATTGTTATGATATAATGTTTCTTCAACAATATCATGCAGGACATGAGGTAACGATACACGATGCCTTGGCCCCATAGTACCATGACATGGGGCAATGACCTTAGGCATTTCCGACCATTGAATCTTTTAAAATTGTCTAAACATGTTTTTTTTCCAGAAAAGTGTAAGTAGATTTAAAACTAACGTCCTATTGTGAAGCTATTGATTCATTTTAACTAAATAATTAATCTTACTAAAACTGACCTACACCTATAACCAGTTTTATGCTGGAATGTGGAAGGGTTAACGCTAGCGAAAAAAACATGCGAGGACTTCGTTTCATTAATAACGAAAAATGACATCATTTGCCTTGTTGAATCCTGGACAACTAAAAAGTCACCAATCGAACTCGACGGTTATAGGACGCTTGTTCATTGGTTTAGGAGAGCAGTAAATAGAAGGGCAAAAAGAGCTGGCGGGGAAGTTATTATTTACATTAAGGACGAACTTTTTAAAGGTGTGAAACTAGTGAAAAACGCACAGGATTGCATAGTTTGATTGAAGTTAGTTAAAATTTATTTTGGTTTGGAAAAAGATATCCATTTAGGAATTGCTTATATTGTGCACGAAAATTCCCCTATACATGCACTCTATGACGTAGATTTATTTCAGACTCTGGAAGAAGATATTTTTTTCTCAGAAAAAGGTGACGTTTTCTAAACAGGCGACTTAAACTGTAGATAGAAATAAGCGAGATTTTATTGAAATATCAAATGGTCGGTCAGACGAGACACTCAGCACGAGCATCATACCTATACCACGAGTTTCACAAGATAAAACGGTTAACAGATTCGGAGAGCTTTTACTTGATGTGTGTAAATCTACTGACATGCGCATTGTGAATGGGCGTTTGCATAATGATGCGCAGGTCGGTTCTTTTACCTGTATGATTGTAAATGGCGAAAGTCTCGTGGACTACTTATTGACCTCTTACGAAAATTTCAGTATTGTACACGATTTTAAGATTTTACCGTTTAATGAATTCTCAATTCATGCGCCTCTTTACTTTTCCATTGTCACACAGGTATTTGTAAGTCAAAGGGAAACAAATCAAGATTGGTATAGTACCCGTTGGAACGAGGAACAAAAGGACATATTCAGAGTGCGTTTATCGGAAGGGCTACCGGCTTGCATGGGGAAATTAGAAAATCTACAAGGCGATATTTCGCAAGAGAAGATAAATACAATTACATCAGCGATAACAGATTGCATAGCAACAGCAGCCGATAGCCTTTTCAATAAAAAACACTCAATGCCTAAAAAGCCAAAATTTGATCAAAGCCTGGGGGAGACTAAAGATTATGAGCCGCATGGTATGATAATGATTTTAGGATGAAGAAATTTACAGTAAAAAAATGTTTAGATACATGCAACCGCAATAAAACGACCCTTAATAGAGAAGCTGTTTTTAAAGCAAGAAAAGATTACAAATATGCATGTAGGAAACAAAAACTTAAATTTCAAAAGGAAAGATGTTTAAAAATGGACGAAATTCGTAGAAACAACCCAAAGGGCTTTTCGAATTTTTTAAGAAAAAAAAAAGTACCACATCGGGCATGGGTGATATATCGCTTGATCAGTTTTTTGAACATTTTAGAGATCTAACCTCATCGAAAGATCAAAATGACGACGAAGAGTTGAAGATTTATTTGGGGGACTATGATAATAATCAGGGACAAAATTGGGGAGGGTCAACGTTTGAAAGTTTAGATGAGAATATATCACACGAAGAAATCAAACGATGCATAAAACAGCTTTCTCGAAATAAAAGCCCAGGTAAAGATAATCTGTTGAATGAATATTTCATGGAGTCTATAGAATTGCTAATTGAGCTGTTAGGATTTTTGTTTAATAATATACTGAATTCTGGTTATTTTCCCTCGCAGTGGACTGAAGGAATTATTATACCGTTACATAAAAAGGGTGCGCACGACGATCCGAAAAATTATAGGGGAATCACCCTTATCAGCTGCCTAGGAAAGTTATTTACCTCTATAATTAACCAACGACTTATAACTTGGTCCACTGCGAATGAGATTAGCACAGATGCTCAGTTTGGCTTTAAATCTGGACACAGTACCATTGATGCTATATTTATTTTACAAAATTTAATTAAAAAAATATTGAAAAATAAGAAACGTTTGTATTGCGCCTATATTGTTTTACAACGTGCATTTGACTCTGTTTATAGAAATGCATTATGGTATAAATTGATTAAGTATGGTGTATATGGTAAGTTATCAAAGTTACTTAGATCTATGTACTCTGCTGTAAAATCATGTGTCAGACGTCTCAATACATTATCTGATTTTTTCAGTTCGGACATTGGTCTTTTTCAAAGGGAGATAATTTCACCAATCCTGTTTTCTTTCTTCCTCAATGATATTGAGCAGAATTTGCAAGAAAATACTTTTGATGGTATTACATTGGATCAGATAACAATCTACTTATTACTTTTTGCGGACGATGCAGTCCTTATATCTGATTCAAAAGAGGGGTTGCAAAGTTCTCTTAATCAATTCGAAGCATATTGCAAAAAATGGAAATTAACTGTTAATACTGGCAAAACCAAAGTGATGATTTATAAAAAAGGGGGTCAGGTTCCAGACGAACATTTTATCTTAAGTGGGAAAGCACTAGAATTGGTTAGTGAATTTAATTATCTCGGCTATGTGATTAGTAGCGGAGGGTCTGTTCAAAAAGCAATTAATCTATTGGAGGACAAAGCAGTAAGGTCTTTGGGCATGCTATTTTCCACTATAAAACGCATACAAGTCCCATTTAAGATGCTGATGCAGCTATTTTATACATATGTTAAATCTATATTGAATTATAGTTGTGAAATCTGGGGTTTCTCCAGTGCAGAAAAATGTGAAAGAGTTCATAGAAAATTCTTAAAAAGAGTACTTAGTGTAAAAATTAGCACTAATACTATGGCACTATACGGTGAAATTGGTAGATTTCCTACATTTATTGATAGATATGTAAGGATAGTGAAGTACTGGCTAAAAATAGTTAAAAGTGATTATGCTAACACTATAGTGAAATCTGTATATACAGACTTATTTAATGACGTCATGAATAATGAAAATACTATAAATTGGGTAGTGAGGGGGTTGCTCCAAAGGTCTGGTTTTCACGGTGTTTGGACTTACCCTGACTCAGTTGACGATTCAAAATGTATTCCTGTTTTCAAGCATAGAGTGAGGGATCAATATTAAACAGTTTGGAATGCAAAAGTATTAGTATCTAGTTCATTAGAGTTTTACAAAGAAATTTGTCCAACAATTTGCACAGCTACTTATCTGCATAAAATAGTGAACATTAGGTATTGAAGAGCTTTGTCAAAAATTAGATTATCTTCATACGATCTCCAAATTGAACTTGGAAGGCATCGCGGAGTTGAACGAAGCGAGCGAAAATGTACCGTTTGTGACCATAATGAAATTGAAGATGTTTTTCATTTTGTATTAATTTGTCCAAAGTATGCACATATCAGAGATCAACTTTTAAAACGATATTACCACCAAAGGCCAAGTATGTTCAAATTAGTCCAACTATTCAACGACGACAGTCTTTCAAATCTCAAAAAATTAGCAAAGTATATTATTGAGGCTTTTCAATTCAGAAAATCTTTAATAAACAATCAGTAATAACAAAACAGGTATGGTCAAAATGCAGAATTTATTGCGTAAAGGACCCTTTAGCTCAGAAACCGTGACACGCAAAATGGGCCCTGAAGAGATATTGCAATACGCAGTATATCGTCAGAGTTCATCATGCATGACATGACTATTCGTCAAAATAGAGTGAAGGTTAGTTTTTGAACATAAATGTTTTTGGGTAAATGAGAAATATAAAATAAAAATTTATGATAGATAGGACAGTCCCAGATAAACGAACACGCTTCGCTCCTTGTCTGGGCCTGTACTGTCGATCAGATGAATTATCTTCCAGGAAATGTCTTGCGTTTTAGTATTTCGGCAAGGCATATCCATAGGGAAAGGTGTCTTGGACAAGTATGTTTATAGTAAGCGACTGGTTATGGTCTTGTATAATTATATGTAAGGCTATAGCTATGATCGCTTTCATTGTGTACCCTAACCCTTTGAGGACTGGATGCCTTTACAAACAGTGATGACCCAGATGAAGTGCCTCTTAAGTAGGCAGTTCATCAGGGCCTACACTGTTTGCTAAGTTTAGAGAAACATGTTTATAGTACTGTGTTTGGTCATCGAGACTAAACTGTATCAACGAAACTATATGGAAGGTTCCATTGTTCTTAAAAGGGGTTAATGAATTGAGGTATATATCAAGATAGTACAAAACATGCAAAAGGGATGTAATTACTATTTTGCTCAACGCGGGTCGACTGGATGTTTACCCGCGTCTCTTAACATAGTATTTGCATGGTTAATTTTATGTAAGACCTACCTATCTATCTATCTATCTATCTATCTATCTATCTATCTATCTATCTATCCACCCACTCTTACCTTACCTTACCTTACCTTACCTTACCTACCTACCTCCCTACGTTACCTACCTACCTTACCTTACCTAACCTTACTTAACCGTACCTACCTACCTACCTACCTACCTTACCTTACCTTACCTTACCTAACCCTACCAACCTACCTTACCTTACCTACCTACCTTACCTTACCTTGCCTTACCTGGCCTTAACTTACCTAACCTTACCTACCTACCTACCTTACCTTACCTACCTACCTACCTACTTACCTTACCTTACCTTACCTTACCTACCTACCTACCTACCAACCTTGTGTTAATGTTAACCATTCATCAATTCACTTTCTGTCATTCATATATATATATATATATATATATTCTCCATATATTCTCCATATATATATATATATATATATATATATATATATATATATATATATATATACATATATATATATATATATATATATATATATATTTTTTTCTATATATATATATATATATATATATATATATATATATATATATATATATATATATATATACCTACCTACAGAGGGATATAGTGAATCAACTGAGCCGATAGATGCTGTAAAATATTTTGCCTCTAGCGAGATTCGAACCCACGACCTCGGCAACACCGCTTAGCACTACACCTGACATCAACGCTACCAACTGCGCCACTGAGCCATCCAAAAAAGGATGTTCAGGAAGCGCTGATATTGATGACGACTGATGTAGTACACGTCGTATATTGGTTCTTTTTCAATGAATGGCATCTATTTCGTTCGCAAGTGAAAGCCTGATGGATCCAAGGATACAAGTGAAATTAGATAAATATCAGAAGTGCGGAAATATAATTACACAAACATCATATATCATTTACATCATATAGAGATATATATGCATTGAAAAGGAACCAATATACGACATGTACAGCATCAGACGTTGTCAATATCAGCGCTTCCTGAACATCCTTTTCTGGGGATGTCTCAGTGGCGCAGTTGGTAGCGTCAATGTCTGGTGTAGTGTTAGGCGGAGTTGTCGAGGTCGTGGGTTCAAATCTCGCTAGAGGCAAAAAATTTCCAGCATCTATCGGCTCAGTTGATTCACTATATCCCTCTGTATATATATGTATATATATATATAAATATAAGAAAAAATTAAACAACATAAGCACATGGATGATTTTTTTACTATTTTTATTATTGCCAACCGGTTTCCTATCTCCAGGGCAATAATATATATATGTATGTAGTGTTATTATATGTCACAATAACGATGAGCTGTACATGCTTAAGTTGTGAATAAACTACTTACTTACTTAATTACTATATAAGAGGTAAAATTGACAATGTTACCGGTTTTGGATTTTCGTGAAATTTGGCTCAGATCAGCAGGATATATATGGCATGCTTTTGTGGTAATATGATATCTTGACAAAGACTAGAACATATCTATCTTTGAAATTGAATGTGAATATTTTTGTAAAATTTTGAGAAAAAATATTGAAATTTATTATTACTTCTTCAGAAAATGTAAACCATATTTTATCCAAACGGGTTTGTGGTATTAATATAATGTCTGTGGTATTTTGCAGTCAATCTAGATGACAGATCATAGAAATAAAAAACAAACTATAGATTTAGGACATAAAAATTTAGAGAGAGGTAACACCTCAAAATTGGAGTAAGTCAGGGTTGCTTTCTAAGACTTATTCTTTACCATCTTATTCAATAAATACATTTCATAGTTTGTGTATGTTGAGTTATTAATATGCAAAGTTTAAAGAAAATCCATGCGTGGGCACAGATGTAAGTACCCTTTTTCACTTTCTCTGGTTGCGTTTTTGACATTGCACATTATCATTTATGCAACGTCATCATTAATATGACGTAATGTGCATTGTCGCAGACAGGAAGCACTCTAGCACGCACTAGATGAGGTATCGTCGGGTCTTGCGAAGATGACGTAATGTGCAAACGTGTATGACGTCATTTAGTACAAAAAATCTGTCCTGCTTAAATTACATGATACAAGATACAAGAAACTTTATTTAACGTCGGCTTTCAAATGTACAACAGAATAACATTAGCCGTAGGCTATTTTGTCGACAAACATGATATGAAAAATTGGACAATGTAAAAACATTTTACAAGAATCACAGACCTGAAAACAATTGTATATTGATTCCTTTTTCTTAAAATATATCATTCATAAAATATTAAATAAAAGGGGTCCAAGGATAGAACCTTGGGGTACCCCCTTTATAATATTCAGCCAGCTGCTACAAAATTGCCCGACTTTGATCCTCTGCTTTCTGTTTGAAAGGTGACTGTTTAAGAAGTCACATGCATTAGCAGAGAGACCATGCGCACTAAGTTTGGCAAGTATAAGGTCATGTGGAAGACAGTCGAAAGCCTTGGATAAGTCCATCAGCACTGCACCGACATACTATTGTTTATCCAAGTCTTTCTTCCAGTCCTCCGCAAGCCTTAGTAGAGTTGTTGCACATCAAAATCCTTTACCGAAGGCAGCTAGATAGTTGTGAAAAATATAAGTGAAATGTTCAGTTAATTGTGTGAACATAATATCCTCAAAAAGTTTAGAATGTGCAGTAAGGATACTAACGGGCCGATACTTGAATATAATAAAAAAGAAAATTAAATTTGTTGTCTTGAATATACCATTTACTTCATCTCGTGAAGCGGGAAAAGGTGTATTTCAATCGTGGCTTCGCCACTTACGTATTTTTTTTTCTTTTTGAACACTCAATGTTCAAAATAAATGGCATATTCATTCCTTAAAATGAATATCCCCTGTATCTGCCTACATTGCATGCTCTCCGTTCCAACAACAACTGTTCGCTACTCACTAGCATCAACCTCATAAAATGGGCCTCGGCGTGTGAAAACCTGTCTTTGGGGGGGTTTTGAACAACACAGGCGCAGACCAGTCTGCGCATCCGCGCATCTGTGCAGACTGATCAACGCCTTTGTTATTCGCTTTTCCGCAAGTATAATGTGCAGACTTAATGCAGGCGAAATTTCAATTTTCTAGCTAGTCTGACGAGACTGGTTTGAAACTCGCTTTGTCGGAAATACCGAAGACATGTTTTCTTGCGACGAGGCCCATATATAACCCATGCGCGGACTCAGATAGTTCCGTCCTGGGGCGGAAAAGGGGGGATATTTTAGGCACTAGCGTTGTATACTTTCACAGAGGGCCGTGTCGAACCGCAAATTTCACACTTCGCAAAATTCACACCTTGAAAAAATTGGTACAAAATCCAAACAGCGCGTGGTAAATATAGGTAACGCATTTCATACCAATATTTCACATTTTGTGAAAAATGCGCACGTAGTAAAATTATATATAGCATACATGCGTATTCTTCACATTGATAAAGTATCCCCAAATCTGTTGCATTTTGCATTCGATTCCAATTCTTCGCACGCATGACATTATTTTATAACTGGCGCGGTTCTACATGTAACAGGTTACAGATAAATTTCGAAAGATTTACATATACAAATTCAAATCAATTGTATGAGTCGCGTCTCAAGATAACGTTTCATTGGAGTTCATGCTCCATATTTGCCAGCTTGCGTCCATGTAGATACAGAAACAAACACCAGTCTTTTATTTGTGGATTGAGAATCTATAGAGATTTTTCAATCAGTGCAGGAAAATTTTCTATCAGTGTAGCAAAGAAACATAGGCTCTGATATAGCTAGATTCATCTTTGCCTCAATTTCATATATCTTTGGATGGTAGATCCCTTTTATTAGCTCACATTGTGGTCATACGTCAGTCCGTCCTGGCGGCCACCCATCCGCACTTCCCTCTTCCAGAAACACGATCTTCCTCCTAAACCACCGGGCGGAACTTCCCCATTCTTCACATGTTTGATCGGTCCCCTTTCTGAATTGTTAAAAATGTCCACTTTATAAAGAAATCTGGCTGGCACGACAACCAAAAGGAAACACTCTTAAATATTGTCAAAAACTTCTGGTCAGATTTTAAAATAATATGGTACAAATGGTCCTTGGGACACCAAATTGTTAAAACTATTTTGATTGGCTTAAAAATATGACCACCAGATGGCGTGGCCCGTTTTTTCCTATGTCAATATTGGTGAAACTTTTTTTTGTTATCTGAAATCGCAAGGCTTAGTAAGATTACTTTTTGTCTGAAATCACTTGATCTAGAGCCTTGATTGTTTGGTATGTAGCATCAGCTAGTGAACCTCTACATTGTTCTCAATATGACCATGGGGCCAAATATGGCCCCGCCCAGAGTGTAAACACCCTGTTTATTTGATCAACATAACTAATGGGACACTTATCCATGTAAAGCTTTATAATGAAACTGCTGATCTATAAAACATCATAGCTGGGGTTTGGTAGGAGCTATGACTTTTTATTATCCTTATAAACAGTCATTCTCAGGGGAGCGACCCCTGGCCCGAATGACTTCTTGTTTCTATTCCTGAGAAGCATATTAAGGCCTGTGTCATCTGTTACAAAATCATGAACGCAACAGTCAATACTCTAATATTTACACTGTTGAATTGTGTCCCTTTGATCTACGTAAGAAGCTGTTTCGGAGACAAATTGATAGTGCGACCAGAGGCGAGTTCAACAATGCGAGCGCTTGCTAGCGCTCGTTGTACTGGTGTCAGGCTTTACACATAACGAATAAAGATTGGTACCAGTCAACGAGCGCCCGGCGAGCTCTCGCATTATTGAACTCACCTTGGGTAACGGACGTTGGGCGTGTCAGATAAAGCACTGCCTTTCTTTATCTGTTTAGACTGGTCAACAGTAAATTGGGTCGTGCAAAACAACTGAACCACAGACGACAAAGCTGGCCTTCTATGCCTGGTAAACACTCGCAAGCAAATCTAAACAGAAATCCTGAGACTTACTTGTTTGCAGACACATTGGTATATACTATTGCTTACTGGTCAGGACCTACAAGAACGTATGTGGATTTTAGTTAAGATAGAAGATATTGGGTCGGGTTGCACAGCGTAATGAAGACATGACTGTATGTAGCATGCTTTTACCTGTGATTTCCTTTGGAATTATATTAACTATATACGGTAATGTCACAAGAAACCATCTAAAACGCAAAGCTGCATACACTTTTAGAATTATCGAAATGTTTTACATATGTTTTACGGCATCTTCGCAAGCCAAGAGTACTTAGTCCACTTCGTTCCTTATGCACTAGGAACGAAGTGGACTAAGTACCTTTGGCTTGCGAAGATGGATTAACGGATACAAAGGACATACATGTTTAATGATTACACATTACTGAACTAACCTGACATGAATGGCAGCTTCAAAATCTATAGTTGCCTGAAGAGTCAACCCGTGGTAGAGTGTTCGACTTGAGATAGAGGGGCTGTTGGTTTGAGTCTCTCTGGAGGCACCATGTTGTTTCTTTGTGGAAAACACGTTATACTCTATTTAGAACTGGTTCAACCCAGGAAACGCCCCAACATGACTGAACATTTCTTGACTGGGATGTTAAGTATTTAATCAAATAATTGAGGTCCACCGTTTCTCAGTGCTAGTGTGTTAGACCTGTGTTTAAAGGATTGCTATTTTGAGACAGCTCAATGGAAGCACCTTGTAATGTTCTATCTTCGCTAAGTACTGGTTCAACCTAGGTGGACAGGGAAACGTCGCGACATGACTAAAAAATGTTGACAGCGACGCAAAATAGCAGTACAAACATATAAAAATTAACTCAAAATAATACAAGAGACTCTCATTTCTAAACTTTGCTGCAGTTATGTGCGTCTACTGGTACACAGGTTTATCTTTAGCGTGCTACTTGAAAAAAAATGTGTTAGATATGTTGTGGGTGAAACATTCTTCCAAATTCTGTTTGTTTGGCAATAAAATGATTTTGGTTTTAGCTCTGGCTGCGAAAAAATAGCATTACAAAAACAACAACATCAAAACGGCCCCCTTCCCTTCACACACACAACACCAATCAAAATTCGACATGATAAGGGTTCAATATCTGGGTACGCAGATCTTTTATAAAACAATGAAAATTGTGATTGTCGAAAATTGATTTTTTGCTTGTTTATTTTAAGACACATGTACGTGTTAAAGATATTTCAAACATTAGCTTAGTGTAGGTATATCTGCACTGATCACATGCATCTGCATATATGCATATATATATATATATATTAGTGTGGAGAGTTTCACAGATGGATGAATACGCAAACAATGCGACCTGATTATAGTCCGTCCAGTTAAGAGAGACTGGGCGGTTCTTAGCAAAGACACACCCATGGACATTTCCATATAAAAATCGGTAAGATAGGGTGTATTTATTCACCTGTGAAAATACCTGTATACCTGAAGTAGTTTTGAACCCATTGTGAGAAAAAGGCATCTCGAATTAATTTGGATAACAAGGAGACTGGCTAGTCTAGCTATATGCGCTCTGACAATGTTTCGAAATTTTAACTATTAAAAATTATACGTATACTGAATAAGAAAATGAAATAAATGGTCCGCAATGAAAAATTAATACTGTAAATTGGTCAGCACACGAAATAATGGGTCTTATTACATCGGCGTGTGGCGAAGGCTCCGACGAGCTTGCATGTACGCATGACCTCGCCAGGGCTTTCGCTTCTCGCATAAACAAAGTATGCAAGTTTAAGAAGACTCCAAACAACTTTTAGACATCTAGTCGCTCTGGACACGCCAGAATGAGCGATTATTAGAGGCTTTTTTGGATATGCGGTAAGACCAAATCTCGTGTTTGTATGCCCTTTTCTCATGATCCAGATATATAACCCTTGTCACGCTGAGTTCGAATTGGTGATTTATTATTATTGCATCAGGCTAAAAAATCAAACAAGTTTTGCCATATAGACAAAATTTGAAGAAAGTGCAAACCTACCTTCCCCGAAAACTTTCACAACATATCCATCCCTGCAGCAGGTCACCAGCAGCATACTAAAGATAAACGTTTACCAGACATGCTAACGTAAAGTTGGCCACCCTTGTCGTCTGCGCTTCAGTTTGTTGCACGAGTAAAGCGTACATAGGCTATTACACCCGATTTACTGTAGACTAGTCTTATTTGATAGTGTATGACAGCGCTCTTTCTGACACGCCCAGTCTCTGTTAGCTGGTCGCACTATAACCGATTTGCAAATGTATTTGTCCAGGGGTTGAACTTAGCTTAGAACCGCCAAACGTTTTTTAGCTGGACGGAGTATACATCCGCATTAAAATTGCTTCATCTCTCTCTCTCTCTCTCTCTCTCTCTCTCTCTCTCTCTCTCTCTCTCTCCTTTTACTCACTGTGTGTGTGTGTGTGTGTGTGTGTGTGTGTGTGTGTGTGTGTGTGTGTGTGTGTGTTCGTACTCGTGCGCGCGCGCAAGAGAGAGAGAGAGAGATGTAGTCATCCAGTCACATGTGTGAGCATTGCTTGAACGCTCCCACAGGCTGTGTGTGAAATCAATGCAAGGTTTAGACCGTTACACGAGGTCGTGTGTGGCTTTAAGCCTAATCGGTTCATGTCCAATAGAACAAGAAATCCGAAAGAAAAAAATGATTTTGTTTGGTCAGCTTAGCAGGCTGGACCCCTATTACACGGTTAAAAGGCTTTTCATGTATCGAGTGGTTTCCATGCATTATTTTAATGACATTACATATGGATTTGTTTAAGATGCTTTAAATATTATAGCAGGTTTAGATCTTAATCACGTCATGACCGAATTTATAAATATTGGGATTTTTCCAAGCAAGAACTCATGGAAGGCAATAATTAGGTCCAAACTATGTGGGCAAAGGGACTTAGAATTTGAATCCGAGGTGGCAGAAAATCAGCTTGACCGCTTTATCAGACTCCACCCTAATATTAAGCCTAATTATTTTTGGGAGCTCTCTAAAAGAAATTTAAATTTGCTACCGTGTTGTAGATCCGTTATTCAACTTATTGGGTTACTTTTTAACTGTTTTCCAAGGTCAATCTGTCCGGCATGTGGTGATGAAATTGATAACATTGTTGAACATGTTGTTTTGAGATGTCCACGATATGCTGATGTTCGGCATAAGATGTGGTTAAAGATTTGGAATAACTTTGGTGTTGATGTCTACGTCAAAATGGCAAGTATAGGTGAAGAACTTTTACTTGATATTCTCCTTGGAAATTATATTATTATAACTGATGTCTTAGCAAGAGAAAATATGGACAGCTTTTATAGAATGATTGCGGGCTTCTTGCATACATTTCTGCGCACGCTGAGCAGAGAAGCGCAATCATAAGAAACTGTGTATATTTGCTGAATTGACAACGTAACTGATAAGAAGGCTGCCGATGTCGCCAAATGTTTGCCTTTAACTTTGTAGCCAGTCGGAATCAGTGGGGACCAGAATCAGACTGTTCCATATAGAGCGGCTTAATTCGGGTCCATACTGTTTGCTGTTGCCCACCACCCACCCCGCATTTGCTTATTTTCATGTCGCTTGTATTACACTGTATATAGTTGTTAATTGCTCTGTATTGATTACTATGTGCTCTCCTTAAAGGAGGAAATAAAGAATCTATCTATCTATTGCTATTCTTCACTTTTGTGAAAATTGAGTACCAATTCTTCACGTCTGAGAAAAATCTTCACAGATAATACGAATACGTACCGATTCTTCAAACGTTAAAAATGTGAAATTTGAGCACAGATTTTAGACCCCCAAAATTATCGAAATTGACCATACGCAAATTTAACATTTGCCAAAAGTGACGTTTTGGTACCAATTCTTCACACGGTGTGAAATTTGCGAAGTTTGAAATTTGCGGTTCAACAGGACCGAAAGGACCTCTATTGAGAAGCAATTGGACTCCTAGATAAGGGCATAATTAGGGTCCATATCAGATTTTCTATGGAAACCTATATTCACTTGTGATTTTCCAGGGTGGGGGTCCGGATTTCATGCCGCCTCCTCTGGATCCGCCCCTGTAACCATCCACTCCTCTTCAGACTGATAGGAGAATATCGCCACAAAGATGGTCTCTATCCTGGCGAAACCAGCTGTGGCATAGGATTGACTGTCACTCGTGGGCCTGGCGTCCATTGGCCTAGTGTCCTTTACTGCAGGTTTTTGGAAACAAAGCAGTTGTTTGTGCGCACAAAAACCTGTGATGAAAAGCGCCTACAAACAAACAAAAACCATTTGATAGTATGCGAAGAGCTGCTAGCTTGGCAAGAAACTGCTCTATAACTTATACCTGATGAGTTTTATTTGATCTTTAATTTTTGAACTCATATATTGCACTGTATATTACACTTTTTCCACGTGTATTATGTTAACTATGTCTCTATAGAAGACGAAAGGGTTTATGGTATCTTATGTATTGAGTTATTTCCATGGCAAAGGAGCCACCGAATTTCATTAGACATTTTTGTGCGATATGGGGTTACATCTTCAACATCCAATAACTCAAAAGTATATAAGATATATACACAATGTTTGCAGTTTTAAAAAGAAAATAACCTTTTTAATATCATATTAAATTGATGAACTTACTCTGGTTTCAATAGAATTTAAGACAAACTATATACGATTCATCAGTCATTTATAAGGGGCTAAAAGAAAAAAAAATGCAACATACGCTACATCTGGGGCGACCACACTTGCTTTCAAAGGTCCATATCTGTGGCTTAGTAATATCTAACTTAGATGGTATAGCCAATTTGGAAATCTTACCGTATCGTTTGCACTTTTCAGAAGAATGTAAATTTTCAAATATTTTGTAGGGTAACGTATGTAACAGGCTTTGTATATGATTTTTGTGTCCTTTCTACATGTAGCTTAGCAATGCGATGCAGCTGTCTATGTCTCTTCCTCATGGTGTCATAGTTTGATCTGCAGTCTGTGATAGTGGCATTTCCTGGTCATGTTCATGATGAACACTTACTTCGGACAATACAATAATAATAATAATAATAATAATAATAAAGGGGTCAGGGGAGACGGGTAAAATTTTAATCACCGCATGCTTATCTTTAGGCACTGGGTAATCATCGCCTATAGTGAGAAGTTGTCTGATATTATAGTTTTGGAAAAAAATGTGAAGTTTATAACACCAAAAAAGCCAAAATAGCTTTTGCATTAGCCTAAACCTAAGTCAAAAAAGGGTCATAAATCAGTCAAAAGTTTGCAAATGACCTCCAAATTTGAACTTGATCAGTATGTTATGATGCTTTACATTTCTGTAAAGTTTGAAAGAAATTGTTGCATCTCTTTAAAAGATATTGATCGGAAACCACATTGACAATTTAGCCAAAATCTAAGTAAATAAAGGGCCATAACTCAGTCAAAATTTTGCGGATTACCCCCTTTATTAAATTTGACCTGTACTTTATAATGCTTGACTCTTCTGTAAAGTTTAAATGAAATTGATCTTTCCCTTCAAGAGTTATCAATCGGAAAGCAAAAGTGTGATGCAGCGGACGACGACGACTACGACGCCGGAGTCATGATCCCTATGTGTCATCCTTGCTTCGCAGGCGACACAAAAAGTATGCAATGCTGACCTCCTTAGTAGATGGATAAAAGAGAAAATGTAAGCAGGCATCTTTTACGAGATGTGATTCTAAGCAATATAATAAAAACCATTAAGCAGTATGCTTCTGGGGTCTACAGGGGTATCATTCTATTATATTAGCTTAATATTTTTTCAATCTCGATCTTTTTTTTAACAAAAATATATCACATTTAGAAATATAATATTTTCACATGTTATTGATAGACATACATAGAAAATGTATTGCTCTGGCATCATGCAAGTCGATCAAGTCAATTAGTGGTTTTAGATAACCATAGAATTACCTTTGCAAACCTGCAAAATCCAGCTGAGTACTTTTCGGAAGCAAGGTTTATCATTTTTTCCTACCTTGGTTCCCCAACTATCATATATTTTAAAACATGTCTATGTGCACAATCTGGAGAAAAATATATTCTATGCTACTTTTTTAACAGTCAGCAACCAAGGCCAGAATTTTTTTATTAGTTGATTTACGAACCCTCCTACTGTAATTTTCCAGAAAGTAGGGAAAAAAAAAATTTCTGAAAAAAATATTTTATTTTATCCGCCGACTCTTAATATTATTTGTTGGTTAAATTTTTTTTTTATTTTGAGGTTCTGTCTGTGTATTTTTGAGAGTGACACTGTTAAAAGTGATTGCCCTGTCCATTTTATTTAACACAGACTGTTGGTTTACCTATTATCTGGAGATATTAAAAAAAAAAAAAAAAAAAAAAGCTCTGAAAATTAAAAAAAAAAAAAAAGCTCTGAAAATGACCAGTTAACTGGTCATTTTCAGAGCTTTTTTATTTATTTTTTTTCGTCCCCACGACCCTAAATCTGAAAAAAAAATTCCCGTAAATCAACTAATAAAAAAATTCTGGCCTAAATAAGTCTGATTGATAAAATAAGGTTTTATGCACCATCTAAAAGGTAAAGTTTTGATTTTGGTTTCCCATATAATATTCAAACGCGTCTGGTGATGGAGTTATGAATGCGTTTTCATTACATATTGCCCCCTCGTACTAAGATGAGCATAAAAAGATGAGAAAGATGATTAACTGCTACACTTATTTGCAACGTATATTTTACTATGGAAACAATTAAAATTAGCTGATGCCTATAAATAACTCCTTTGATATTGCCAAATATTGATGACACGAATAAAAGGGAGGATATCTTACAAGCACAATCTGGAAGCCACCTCCGAGTCCAGCACATTCTTGGGATTTGCCAGGGTACACAGTTGGTTCTTTCGAGCTGTTCTCATCAAAGAAATACAAGCTGGCACACAAACTGAATACCGCTACAAAATAAACAAAGCTAAAATAAACAAAAACAATAAATAGAGGAGTAGCCTTGTATTTTGATACTGCTATAATGTCAGTAGGATAACGTTGATAATAGGTCATTTACAGAAAAAATAACTATAAAAAGGGTAGAAGTCTTTCAGAAGGCTTAGATTAACAAGTTTATCATTGAAGGGACCCATTTAGCAGTATCCTTTATTGAATTTTACAAAGATATACGTCGTAAGTTTTGTGCAATTCTGACTTAAATCCCCCCCTATGAGGCTTAACTGAGATATATGGGCTACTTTGAGAGTTTGTTGCACTCCTAAGGAAGAAAAACTATTTAGTTTGGAATGCGTCTCTTGTCTTAGAAACCCATCATTTACCTGTATACAACGTTACCCTACTGACATTGAAAATAGCATTACACAAAATAAAAGGCTAATGTTGATTAATTATTGTTATAAGTGAAACAGTTTAAGCATTCAATGTTTAAATTAGACATAAATATCAATTGCAGATATCTGTTATATGTATTTCTGCTCGTCAGCTACACTTATGTTACATTTTATACTAAATTGCAGATAATGGAAGTTTACAAATTACATACATGTATTTGGATAAACCATGCTCCATGACATGAAATATATATGATGTAGATCTATATTCTAATTGAAAATGTCCATTTTCATATAATTGAAGTTGTTTATAACTTTTAACTGGCAATAAAGTGTAGTAAAATAAAAATTTAAATATGCTAAGTATCATGTAATTTGCACTTGCTTTACAGGTTGATTTTCCTATAATTTACATTGCATTGGTATTGGTAAAATATCTGTGTGAAAATGTGTGAAAATTCAGTTAGTTAGTTAGTTAGTTGATTCAGTTAGTACAAAGTATTGAATGAACATTCACATGAATATAGTATGAGAAGAATGATTAAGTTTGAATATTAGAAGTTGATAGTAATATTTGATGCATTGAATGCAGCATTGAAAATGATAACCACTGCTGGCACTGTGAAGTCATCTTCTGGGGCCACTGTAAGACTGAGGCAGAACACAGACTGCACAACAGAGAATGTTGTGTATCTGATCTCTTGCAGCAGTTGCAACAAACAGTACGTAGGAGAAACCAAAGGCCCATTGAACAAACGTATGAATGGCCATCGTGACGACTGGAGACACCGTAGGTTTGAAAGACCACCAACAGCAGAACATTTTCATTCTGCAGATCATGACTTCTTGAGTAATGCCTCTGTCTGTTGCCTTGAACACAACAAGGAGTGGTCAGATTCGACCAGGAAACTCCGTGAGAGCTACTGGATTCGGCGTCTGAACACTCTGTGTCCATTTGGCATCAACAAGGGTGACTGACTCTATCTGGTCATATAGTAGAACACCTGGTGTGCTGTGTTGTTGTAGACGATCTTTTAGGAGCCTAGACATGTATAAGACTTCTGTTCTACAAAAATTTTCGTACAAGACATTTCTTGCCAGAACGCCAATTTTTGGCACTGTGTTGCCAAAAAGCCAATTTTGTACGCTGTATTTAATTCATTAATATTGTGCAGCCATATTTGTGAAAATACACGTACAATTGCTGGGCCCTTTTTAGGGCTTAAATAATCACATAATTCATGTATATAGTTATATTGTGTTAACTATTCACCTAATCTAATGTGTCTTGAAACTCTGATGAAGGCGAAAGCCGAAAGCGCTTAGTTTCAAAAATATTTAGCACTGTTTTTTGATTTATATCCTTTTATATTTATTTCTCAAATCAATTTAGCATCCTTTACTGGATCCAGTGCCACAGGAAAGATATCTCGTTTGGTGCATTAGCCTATTTCTCACTCTATATATATATATATATATATATATATATATTTAAAATTAGTAGATAGATGGTGAAAAATTTGAGAGATAGCCGAAATAAAGTAACTTGAAATGTGTATATAGAAGTGGATCAGATCATATATATTTTAGTTACTGAAATATAATCAATGTTGATAGATTTATAACATTATTCACTGGAGATTTTTTGTAGTGGTAACATGCTAATATTAAGAGTATTCTGACAGTACAAAGTATTGAATGAACATTCACATGAATATAGTATGAGAAGAATGATTAAGTTTGAATATTAGAAGTTGATAGTAATATTTGATGCATTGAATGTAACACATTTTTCTTTTATGTTCTTTCTCACATTTCTTTCCTACTGTCACTTTCATCCTTTTGCTTATTTATTAAAGTTCTTTCATAATTGATGAAGATTTCTTTAGCTATATGTGCAGCTAACATCTTGCAGACCTTAAGTAAATTTCAAGATTCCAATCTGTTACAATCTGTCATAATGAAATCAAATTATAATTATATTAGCAATTATGTATCTGAAATTGCTGCACATATATTAATTAGTTAACGTAGGTAACAATAGGGTTTCTTACAAAAATGGATAAAGATAGTAAATTGTTGTTAGGCGCAGATAAAATTTGGGTTTGCTCTCCACAATTCGCTTACATATACTACACACATTTTTCTATATAAGACTAATGTAAAAGAGTGCCATGGGGTGGTCTGCAGTATGTGATTGTGGCATTTCCTGGCCATTTTTTTTACCGGGTAATACCTGTAAACTTACTGTAACAAATGCCCAGTATAATCTCTCAATTCTTAAGCCAATGGGTATAGACACTAACAAGCTTTGTTTATTGTATTTCAAAGATTTGTATCAACATGAACACAATCGAACAGTCGACTTTTGTATCTCTGCTTTAACATATATTAGTTCAGTATGTTTATATCAGTAGGCTAGGTACATGTATCAACATTTTAACCTTAGGCTAGTTAAAACAAATAAGAAGTTGTTTGCAAAATAATATATGTTTTGTCATAATATATATGAATCTGTAACAACATATATACAAAGTGTGCTGTAAATAAAACAATTAAAATTATTTACAAGTTAGAGCGTTCGTTTCAGATGTGAGCCCTTACGTCATGTGCACCCTATCTTGTTTCAATTTTAACTACTAGCTCGATTGTAGATGACCTATCTTGCAGAAATTTGACTGAAAATCTTGTCTATATTTCAAGAAAGCATGCAGACGTCATTGCAAAACATTCACTGTATTCCATAAACGTGTTTTGCTACTTCTTATGAACGATTATTCTTACTTGTGATATCCGATTACTGGTTCGTAAAGTCCGTGAACACAATCAGGCAGACCACGTGATTGGCCACCTTGATTTTTGATGATTTCGATGCTTTCGTTCATGTCTTTATTAAGTTCTAAAAGCAAATTCGTAAAACTTTATACAAGTCCAGTGAAAAGTAAGAAATATATCTCAATGTTTTTTTTGTGCAGTATTTTTAAAGGCCTCAAAGGAGTTATGTAGCTATATATTGTGAGCTGTTATACAATACATAAGCTTGAACCAGAATTTTATGGCGACTTAGTGTATAAATTAAAGACAGTTGTCAGCCCTAAAAAATTCAGCGCAGCTTATTAAATTATTTCTCATTTTATACCATATATTTATTGCAAGAGACAGCATGCTTCGTGGTCAAACCAATCACGGTTGGCAAATTTGCATTCCTCTTTAATTGCACATTGGAGGGCCAGGCATCAGACTCTATGACGGTATTGTCTGAAAGACTTATCTATAGATGAGAGGGTTAGGGCCTGATGTTGTGTCTGTGGCCGGGCAGCAGAGTTTAACTAATGGATTTCTTTTACCCCGATATTCAGTTGTATATACTGTTGAGTCATTATCTTTGTTTTATCTCCTTTTCATATCTAGATTTATATTTATAAACATCTATTTGTCTTAATTCTCATCTATAATAAGGGTGAGGTTGATACCATGAAACAAGTGCAAGCCCTCTAGTATAAAGCAATTACTGATTGTTCCTAAGTGGTGCTTCTTTTGAGGATCATTTTTGATATTGATGTTTCGTGTCTGCCATGCTGTATTGTCTGATCATTGCAGCCTTGTGGTCGACTGCTGGGAAAAGGCTAACTTCTTGGTTCTCTTGTATGTGATGTTTTCTTGTGTTTTGTTATTTTTCCAAAGGGTGTTCTGGGTCAGGTGTGGCACATGATTGTATTTATCCTGATATTTGCCTTCTTTCATACGTGAATTAAAACCAATGATGTTCAGGGAAAACCAATGATGTTGCCGGTAGTAGAGATGATGAAATTAGACAAACTTGTGCTTATGCAACGTGAATACCGGAGTAAGTCCTTTATCAAGAGCAAATAAACCGCTTTAAAACGTGTCTAAATAAACGTGAACTATGATTTATGCTCTCAGTCAAGACCAACAGCTTGAGCAATAAACTAACTTAAACTAGCTTTCTTAACTTAGGATCGGTCACCAATGTTTTAAGTTCATGACCTGTCGTCAAAAACAGCCACTTTAAAGTTGGTCGGTAGATAGAGGGAGCCATTTTTCATCTACCTGTCATATTTGGTGGACTCCAGTATCTTCATAAAATCAAACTGTGGCTTCAAATTTGGCAGAAATGTAGCTAAATAATAGTAGTTCTATTGTATAAAAGTGATAACAGTATACTTTGACGGTCAGACAGAGGCGCATAACCTGATCATATATATTTGTTTTACTTTTCTCTAGCTAGAAAGCCATGAAATGATGATCAAGTGTGGCCTTATTAACTAGAGATATTAGGTCAGTTTGTTTCTGTAGGATTTCTGAACATAAACAAATTTACTCATCCCCCATAGAATACCAGAGGGCTGCTCTTTGAAATTTGCAAACGTAAAATAATAACCTACCCTTCTTGCGACCAAAAATGTCGTGTCTGTCATCATTGTTAACAAACTGTCATCTAAGCAGCCGGTTGTACGGTATGAACTTACAGTCAGTCAGAGCTGACGAGAATTATCGCTTGAGCCAGGGTAAGCCAAACCAAAAAGCATCAGGCACCAGCCCACCGATAAAAGTTGAGGTAAGGGTCGCCATTCATTTTGAGGCTTGACCCACAGTTGTGCAATTAAAATCTAAAGAGGACATTGTAGCTGTTAACTAACTGGGTTTAAAGCACGCCATGCAAACTACCTTATAATTTGAATTATCCATGTTTTAGTTCAAAACTTTAAAATTAAGGTTTGTTTTATTTTTAAACTGAAAACAGCGAGTACTGTAATGTGCGCAAATTGCTCATATACAAATTCAAAATGTTATTTGAAACTTTCTAATAAAAGGGGATGGGGGAGAAGAAAGCTTTTATATATACCCAAGGACAAGTAAATGGCCATAATGTACTCGTCCAATGACAATTTTACTTGACCCAAAGAACATATAATGCATAAGGAACTCAGTTTAGCTCTTACTCAGCTGATACCATGCATAACTTCTTTCAAAAACAGTATAAAACCATGTATAAACTCAATTGAAAACAGTGTAGCTCTAGATCAGATAGCTTCTGAAGAAGCCAGCTGATCAGAATCTACACTGTTTTCTATACAGCATGGCGTTGTGAGTTCATAATAATTAATGAAATGAATTACAGAATTGCATTTACTATGATTTTACTTGTCCCTAGGCAAGTATACAGAAATTTTAATTTGTCCTGAACACAGAAAATGTGCCACATGAGTTTGCACTGATTTTGTAAAGTGCCAAAGCAAGAAATTTGAAATGTGCATGTAGGTGATAAAGTTTTTACGAAGGTAAGAAAGACACAGGGATTCTTAAAATTAACCCATACAAGCCTAGCTTCCTTTTTGACAGTGCGGACCCAGATTAGATACCACAGACGCAGCGTCTGATCAGGGTCTCCACTGTTAACTTAAAATTGCTCTAATAAAATTTGAGTAAAGATTAAACTAGTGGACCTGAAGGTCCTGAGGCGCTCACCTGATCTCCTTAATAATGTTAAAATATGTTCAACTTAGGTTTATTATTTTAGCAGATTTTGTATTACCATATATGGGCACGAAGGCCATTTTGCTGAAGTGGCCTAAAATACCATATTTATATTTTTTATCTACAAACAGCCCAGTGATTTATGTGAAAAAGACGTTAAGGTATGTTTGTGGTAGTCCAAAATGAGTGGCCTTGGATGAAAGGTCAAGGGTCAGCTTGACCTTTCGTGCTGATATAAAACCAGTGTTTCATTAGGTTAACATTTTTCTGCAAGTATTATGATTTCCGCTTAACAGGTTTAGAAAATGAATCGTTCAAGATTTTTCCAATATAAATGCAATCACATTTTGGCCTTGTCACAAAAAGGTGAAGGTCAACCCAGATGCATCATTTGTGCAAACCTGGTTGGGTCTACATCTCAAGTGCTACATACAAAGTCCAAAGACCATTGGCGTTTTAGTTCCAGAGAAGAAGATATTTGAAGGGTTCTTACTTTATAGCGGCACAGCGGCCAGCTTGGTCATATGACAATTATCATTGTTAAAAATTACGCCCCTAAACTTAGGGGGTCTTCATACGAAATTTGTGTTCAGTTGGCCTTGTAGCTTCTGAGAAAACCGAGTTTTAATATATTGATGGGGCTACAATATATGCAACATTTGCTGAAAGGTCAAAGAACAACCTTGGCCTTTGAAACTCATCATATAAAGCCATTGCCTCATTAGGTTTAACATATCAAGTGAGAATGATGACTTTGGCTTCAACAGTGTTCAAAAAATCAAATTTTCATTTTTTTCCAATTCAAATGCATTAGAAAGTAAGTAAGGGTGCAAAGATCAGGAATCAATACAATCAAGTACCACAAATAACCCAGGATACCAATGGGAAAGAGACAAACTCACAGTAAGACACCACAAACGAGAGCCAAGAGGTCAGCCCTTCCCCAGCAGGTGACAACAAGACACAAATAAACAGACGCGCACAAAGACATAACAAACACAAAACAAAAAACCCTTAAAAATCCACAAAGAAGTACCGCCTTGGAACGGTCAGTAAAATATTTACAGGAGGGCTTAAACTGGTTTCACAGCACCAACTTCACCCTTAATTCAGGTGTAGATCAAAACACATAGATATTTGGTTTGTATGGAAGACCCCTAACTTATCAATGCATCATCTCATAGAACAGCAAATTTGACCTTGATGTTAAGTAGGTCAAGGTCAACCTAAGATCATTGTTTGAGCACACTTGATAGGTCCCATATCCCAAAATGCTACATACCAAGTCTCAAGATCATCTGCCATCCGATTCTGGAGAAGAATCTATATAGTTTTAAGGGGTTTTACCATATATGGGCATGTCGGCCATCTTGCTCTAGTGACCTAAAACAGTTTTCTATAAATGTTGACTAACATATCTTAAGGAGTCTTCATATACAATTTGAGTTCAGTTGGCCTAATGGTTTCTGAGAAAATTATGCTTATTTATAGCCATTATAGCCATTGTATCATTAGGTTGAACATATCTACTAAAAATTAGTGATTTTATTGACGCTGGCTTCAATAGTTTTAAAAAAATCCTTTAAGAACCATTTAAATGCAATAGAAAGCAAATTTGACCTTGACGTTAAGTAGGTCAAGGTCAAACTAGGACCATTATTTTAACAAACTTGGTAGGCCTCATGTCCCCAATGCTACATACCAAGTCCCAAGGTCATTGGCGTTCTGGTTCTGGAGAAGAAGATTTTTAAAGGATTTCTACCATATATGGGTGTGGCAGCCGTCTTGGACATGTGGCCAGAACAATTTGAACAAACTTTTGTTCCCATCCTAAGGAGTCTTCATATGAAATTGAGTTCAATTGGCCCAGTGATTTCAGAGAAGATGTTTGAAAATGTTGACGGACGACGGACGCCGGAGTCATTGGTATACTAATAGCTCACCTCGGAGCCTTCGGCTAAGGTGAGTTAAAACAACAACACCCAAGCAATCCTGAAAACGGAATAGGGCTGTTCCATTTGATCAGGATGGAAACTTCCGTTCGGCTTAAATCGGTTAATATTGAGGGAAATTCATAGCGTATTTACATTACCTGCGAGGAGCATGAATGGGATCAAGCAGTAATTCCAGTACGTAAGCCATTTACTGCGGTGCACGCAAAGGTTCAGCCATGGCAAGGCCAGGATAGCTAGGAACTGGAAAACCACTGATGTGACCTCTAGGCCATATGCTGTTTCATCTACAACTGCAAAATTCAGTTAACCGTTTATATAGCAGGCTATATATAACATATATAACAGGCTAGATAACCCTGTACTCGAATATAGTGTATCTAGTTGTTAAAAAGGGTAATAGTTTTGTCAATATATATTCTATACAAGTAGCCCAATGGGCAACGATCGTTCAATTGGGAGCAAGCACAACGTTTCGAGACACCATAGTTTATGACACTCAAAAGGCAGGGCACTCTGAACTTGAAACACCTATCAGGAATAAACTCAAACACTCAAGATATTAGGTCAGTTCTCATTATCTGCAAGTATTAAAAAGCTCAGAATAAAAATTTCAGAGGAAACCTGATTAAACTATAATTTGCAGATGCTCAAGGGCAGCTAATTCCGTAAACTGTGATGGGATCTGACCGAAATTCATACATGTTTCTATGTATGTCCTGGTTACATACAAGAATGAAGAAGATCAAACGAAAAATGAAGGCGCTAGAGTGGACACATTATACAACTATATTTTAGAAGCTCAAGGGCAACTTACTCTATAGTTGGTGGTCGGACGTGACCAAAATTCAAATTAATTCAAGATTTTATGGTTGTCCGTGTTATCTGCAAAATGAGGAAGACTTATTAAAATGAAGGCGCTAGAGTGGTCACAGCAGATCTCCCATTGTAAGTATATGCGAATTTTTCCAGACTCTCAAGGGCAGTTAACTCCACAGTCTAAGGTTGGTTCCGCTTGAAATTCAAACTCATCCAAGCTTTTATGTATGACTTGTCCTAGTGTTACCTGCAAGAACGAAGTAGATTCAATTAAAAATGAATGCGCTAGAGTGGTCTCAACATTATCTATCATTTTTAAGATGCTCATGAGCTGCTAACTCCATAATAGGTAATGGGATCTGGCAGAAATTCAAACTCACTCTAGCTTTTATGGATATTCCATCAAGATTGAAGAAGATCCGTCCAAAAATGAAGGCACTGGAGTGGTCACAACATTTCTCCAATTATAAGTCTATGGGTATTTTTTCAGACGCTCAAGGGCAGCTAACTCCGTTGTCCGTAGTCTGATCTAATTGAATTTCAGACCCATCCGAGACTTTATAGTTGCCATTGTTATTTGCAAAATTGAAGAAGATCCAATCAAAAATAATGGCGCTAGAGTGATCACAACATTATACATTGATTTTTCAAACGCTGAAGGGCAGCAAACTCAGTAGCCGGTAATGGGACCTTAACAAAATTCAAACTCAGCCAAGCTTTTATGATTGTCCTTGTTAACTGCAAGAATGAAGAAAATCCACCCAAGAATGAAGGCACTAGAGTGGTCACAACATTTCCCATATTATATGTCTATGGGAATTTTTCAAGACTCTCAAGGGCAGCTAACTCCGCAGTCTGATGTCTGATCTGGCTCAATTTCGAACCCATTCGAGACTTTATGATTGTCCTTGTTACCTGCAAGAATAAAGAAGATTCAATCAAAAATAAAGGCGGTAGAGTGGTCACAACATTATTCAATGACATTTCAGGCGCTCAAGGGTAGTTAACTCCAAAGTCGGAGATGGAATCTTGCCGAAATTCTAAATTATCCAAGCTTTTTATTATTGTCCTTGTTACCTGCAAGAATGGATAAGATCCATCCACAATTAAAAATCCAGCTAACAAACTCAATGCTTCGAACGTATACAGAGATAAAGGCGAGTAGGCCTATATGATTATTCGATAAACAGGTAAAACTCCTTGATTTTTACTATAGGAATGGAATTTTATTTTTTTGGTCTTTATCGATGTGTAAACTCCAGCGAATCACTCACAAATTGAATAAGAAGGGCTTTATGTTTAATTTGTGAGTGATTCGCCAGAGTTTACTCATCGATGAAAATCAAAAAATTAAATTTGATTCTTTATAATTTCAACTTTGGAACAAAACAGCACATTTGTCAAGGGTTGTTGACAACATTTCAAATTTAAAAGCCAACTGAAGGAAAATAGTTGGTAACCGCTGTCTATGAAAGATGCGGCAGTAATCTTGAAAATTATGTCAGTTCAAAACTTTGTTATTAAAATTGCACTCTATTTGGAGCGAGTATATGGGTATGAGCTCAAAAACAACTCCATTTAGTTTGGAATTGTTTTCTTAAGTTTGCTGGGCTCATTGAAGAGCACTTAGATTAAGGTCCTTCCACAGAATGACAGGTTTTAAAACGCACCAGTTTACTTTAACAAGTCCCTGCCTAAAATCCCCACATTAGTAGGTCATAAGCGTTACCCTAAAAGTTCGTTTTGACGCTGTCAAACTGTATTGAAACCTCAGAGATTGAAACATTTCGTTGTTTATGTAGCCATTGTGTTGATGCCGATTCTCTTTGATGACGTGACTGTTTGTGTTAAGTGACGTCACATAACCACGTCATGGGGTTCATTTCTTAGAGTTCCTCCTGTTGCTATGAAGATGCACCTTCATACGGTGTAAAGGTTTTCAAATGAGCTTTCAACATGTTTAACTATATTTAAACTGGTGAATGTTTTATCTCGGACACAACAATAGGGTACCCTACTTGTCCCTTGTTGTCGAAGTTTTATGTAGGGTTACAGTTCGTTATTAGCACTGTTAAATCAAGCAGATATCAAATATTCATACGCACGGGTTTTTTATGAAGTGTAAAAAACATTTAATTATACCAACGGACCAATCAAAATCGCCAAAAAAACTATAAAAACATTGAGTTGGAATTATATAATATAATTCCAACTCATTTTTTATCGTTTATTCGGCGATGAATAATAATATTTCATATATGCCTTAATTTAACAGTGCTTATAACGATTTTAGATAAAACTTCGAACACAAGTGACAAGTAGGGTACCCAATTGTTGTGTCCGAGATAAAACATTCACCAGTTTAAATATAGTTAAGGAAGTACCGGACTCATCAGCATGTGTCAAAATAGTTACCATCTTGTGATATGTTAGAAAATAGCTCAAAACTCATCTATTTAGACAAAATAACAGGACCTTCCCGTGCTTTTTAAAAAGTTACTAAACTTTAAAAATCGTAATATATCAGTCATTCAAAATATCAATTTCTCATATTTAAAAAAAATGAAAGTGAGAAATGCCATATTTTTTCCTGGGAATACGCTACATGCTATTGGCTAATAAAAGTACACAAAAAACAGCGAAAAAAGGCATGTAGCTTATTTTTTAAAGATAAAATCTATTTTGTAAAAAAACGTCAAGGCCACAAAATCGTTTAAATCTTGAATAAAAAATGTCACACAATGTAACTACAGAAACAAAAAACTTATTATTTTGAAGGAAATTTTGCATAGAAACTTATGATTAATTAAAAAGCATATGTCACGGTGCTATATTTTCTTTTTTTTGTGCTTTTTTGTTTTACCTCTGAAATAAAAACAGGCATGGAGTGTCATACCTGCTTCATTGTTTAATTTAGGTCCGTGTGCGTAGACAGTGTATTGTTTGAGTTGATGTTGTTTAATTTAGGTCCATGTGCGAAAAGCCTAGCTATTATTTGTCTACTCCCCATTTGGCACGTTCTAGGACCCCTTAAAACCTTTATAATTGCGTTCGTGTGCGCGCTTGTGTGTGCCAAAATAAGGGTAAGTGTATGAGAGAGAGAGAGAGAGAGAGAGAGAGAGAGAGAGAGAGAGAGAGAGAGGGAAGGGCAATTCACGTGCTGTTGATTCATAGCATTTTTGTTGTTGCTTTTATTCTTTTCTTTTTTTCTTTACTTTACGTACAGTATACGTATTCTGCATTCGTTACAAAAGTTGACATCATGATGAAAGCTGTATCAATAATAACCACCAAAACAGAATAACGTTTGCAAACTGAGAAATTAAGTGGCCTGATAAGAGTTTAATTTGTAAAAACTGAGCGAGCTTAGCGGGCGAGGAAAAATTTTAATGATTTTATTGGAACAATTAAAACATACCAACCCCTTCTGGGAAGCCAAAGTTAATGGCGACCCCCTACTAACAATAAGGAACTTCATATGACCCCCCTACTTTTTAGCCGCCCCCAATTCCCCCCCCCCCCGACACTTAAATAATGAGCGGCCCCTACCACCCCCCCCTTCCCAAAAATGTGTGTTTCAGCTTACATGAAATTTTAGAATAGGGACGCTAGGTAGGATTTAAAAAAAAATAGATCAAGTTTTTACATGGGGAAGCTGGGGAAACAATATGGCCGAACCGGGAAAAAGGGTCGGGGACAAACAATTAGGCACGGTCGGGTAACCCAATTTTTTTTTACTTTAGGCCTAAAAATTTTATAAAATATGTATGATAATGTATTAGAGTCAGAGTTATGGTTCTCACACTCTGCTACACACTGTTCCATGATCTAAATTGTGCAAAGTTTCATCAAAAACAGTAATTGTATACACATTATGATAACATGTGCGCCAATTCAATATACTGTGATCTTTAGGGCTTTAAAAATTGCCAATTTGTCAAATGAATGAAGGTGATTTTTTCTTATTGTCACTCAAAACATATAGATGGTGGGTACTTGATAGAACCTCATCAATAAAGCAATTCTTATGACTAATGAGTATCCACAGACCAGCATTCGTATCTCGTTAATAACTATTCATTTCTCTATGTTTCTTTGTACTTGTATTAGACTTAGTTATATGTTGGGAGCTTTAGCTATTTCTCAAATGCAGCAGCTGGATATTGCTATAAATAACCGATATGAATGCTGCTTTTCAATGTATGCTATAACTGTTCTATGTTTTGTTGTACGTTACTTTATGTCCATTCTAGTATTGCAATCATCTTGATGTGGAAGAGAGAGCTGGTTGCTTTGCTTAATTTGTCTTCCTGGTGTCTCGTGATGGTTGAACGACTCTTCCTCGCGGTGCCATTGGGTTGTCTGCGGTTTGTGATTGTGGTATTTCCTGATCATACTCACTATTTTTATTGTTACCACATTCTATGTTTTATTGTTGAAATAAGAAAAATAATGTATACCCTTGTACACCCAAGTTTTGCTATATAAAATGGGGTTCAAAGGGGTCTGTTTAAATTGAATGTGTACCCACAATCAACGTTTTCAGCGAAAATAAGAAAATATCAAGAATTTTCAACTGAAAATAGACATTTTTGCAGCTGAACAAAAACCGACTGAGTACAGATAGATAAGATAAACACATCTTTGAGACAATTTATCAATAGATGTAGAGGCAACTCACCAACACTTCATGAGACAACTCATTGGCACTCTTATCATCTTTATGAAACAATTTAATTCACAGACACTTTAATGATCTTTGATTCAAAATCCAAAAAAATGTTGTTGGTGAATTGTAAAGTAGAAAACAACTCACCAACATTGGTTTCAGGAAAAATGTGGTTGAATTGTCCTGAACTCTATGATGGTGATATGTTTTCTCTATAAATTTTCTTGATTTCCCCGAGTCACACTGTAATGGGTCATTTTGGCCCCGCCTGGGGCATTTTGAAATGGGTCGTTTCGGCCCGAATCTTGGAAGGGCCCTTTTTCATTTCGGCCTGATTTTTTTCACACGGTTCTCGCTAAATTATTTCCATTAGTTGACTGGGTTTTATAAATTGTAGAATTACCTATCATTTGTAGTTGTTATAGTGTAGTTATTAGATAACCAGTCAATTGGAAAGGGGGGTAATCTAAAAAAACTGAGTCAATATTTTACAAGTAAAAATGCATTGATGATACTGTTATTTTATTTTTCAGCATTATTCATTATTCATTAAAATCTGATTATTCACTATTTTTGTCTTCTATTCATTAAAAAATAGGATTATTCATTGTTTTTAGGCCCTCATTATTCACTATTCATTATTTTTTTGGGCTCATAAATTCACTATTATAAAAAAGGCCATTATTCACTAATCATTATACCCCATCCAGACCCTCTTTTAGCCTTATAAAATTGGCTGAGTCAATTTGTCATTTAAGAGGTTTCTACTTGATTGTATGCACTGTTTGCCAGTGTCCATTTTATGGAATGCTAGGCCCAGGTGTGTAATTTTAAAAGATCTTAGGTAATTGTGCTTTACTGAAAAAAGAGATTTCTCCTCAATATTTCTGCACTATATTTCAATTAGAAAAATACCTGGTTGACATCGTTTTAAGATTATTTCTTTAAAATGAAATGCAAATTAAACTTCATATTAAATCAGCGGCCTGGCCCAGAAAATTTGCACACACTAGTTTCAGTTCTTGCTTCCAAAGAATAACCTTTTAAAGAACATATTCAAAACTCTGGTAAAATGGTGACAAGAATTTAACAACTGTCATCTTGACATTATTGATTGATGTGATTTACAAGTGTTTGGCTTTGGTCTGTTATTTTCTAAACATATTCTGCTGCAAATCAAATAATAACCTCGCTCCTCATACATAGCAAGGAATAACTTAAGGGCAATTTGGGCGTAGTGCAGGCATACCTACGTGTATGCGAATACGCATCTGCGTACAAATCGACGCTGCAAGTATAGAGTTTTCAGTTACAGCAAAACGTGTCTTAAGTGGCCGAACAAAAATAGACAAAAGCGATCTTTATGAAAAATGTAGCTTAATGAGGGTCGAAAAAATTGCAGCATGCTCCCCTTGGAGCATTCTGCAATACTTCTGACATACATTAAGCGATATTTGGTCTTGAAAACCAATTTTTGGTCTTCTTTTAGAGTGGCCCCTTAAGACTGGTTTTACGGTATGTAATTGTATTTTGAAGTAATAATGTAACTAGTGTTTAGTTGCGCGTCTTGAAGACATTTTTTAGCCCTTTGAAATGCCCTAAAACCATTTTCTCCCCTGACTCATTACAGGGGATAATACCTCCAGACCCCTCTAAGAGAGCGTACTCTGTAAAATGCCACAGAAACGCGCCTTGAGTGTATAATTTCGATTTTGGATTATTGGAATGTTTGGAACCAGGAAGAAAATAGTTTGGGTCTTTAACGTGACAAATGGGTATTGCTCATCTGGCTGATTACGTTTTGTAAATTGGACAATATCTTCTTGACCTCGCAAGCCTCAAAACTTTATTAGCTTGGTCACTTTGAAATTCTGATTCAGAAATGTTGTACGAATCAAGCTGACCTATCGTGAAAAGCAAAGGCAGGGATCAGACTGTGTGAGTGTCGTGGCTTACCTGCGATCCTATTGTTTGTATGACATTTTGTTTTGGTGAGTAGATCTACGTGATCCCCCAAAATAGACTAATTAAAATTTATAACTTAGAAAACAATGTTTTTCAACGAATTTTGCTGATAAAATCTGTTCACAAAGTTGGTGCTTGTGCGATGTCAAGGGCCGCAAAGTAAGACAATGATTGCATTGTTTTAAGCATGGTATTTTGACAATTATTAAAAGAAACAAATACACATTGTTCATATTCAAAACGTATGACTTATTCTCTATGCTATTATGACTTTTTTTGAAAGAATAATCTCGGTTGGTCCACAGGTTGGAATGTATGAATAACATATTTTATTCTCTATGCATATGTTATTCATACGTTTATCAAAGCAAACAATGCAGTCATGTCGTTGCATTTCTACTTTATGTTTGCCAAAGTATCGGACTACGAGTTTCCAGTATAACACTTGTATTCGCTGTTGCTTATCATTGGTTGGCAATGAAAGTATTTATATGATATTATTGTTTTGTTAAATGAATTCTTTCTCTCCATGTAAAGCGTTTGGCCAAAATACCACTTTTAACACTATTTTAGTACGAACAAGAAAAAATAGAACACGATTTATCATGTTATTATCGGCGGCTTTATGGATGTATATGGTTTCGAGAGTTGTATGGCTATAAAAATATACATGTCGTTAAATTAAATGTAGATCCTCCCCAAAGAAAAGAAATGAATTTTGAGCGCTTCTATGTGCGTTTCAAGGGGATTTTAGTCACGATCTTTTGCTAGACTTCATCTAGATTTTGGCTGCGCAACTTTCCTTGACCAGTTGAGTTCCCTTATCCATAGGCATAGTGAGATCTTTGGCTTCATCGTAATGAAGCCTACGATGAAGCCAGGGGCTACTGTTGAACCACGACGGCTAAACACTTCTCTGCTCAGGCTACTAAAAGTCGACTGAACGTTGGGGGAACCGAAAAGTCGTGGGCTGAATTAGAACAGGCGGGATTTGTATATCCGTAACGGAATGCATCGTTGTAAATACAAAACGTTTTTAACATACTTTGTCGTTCGACATGTTATTTGATTTAGAATAATTAGAAGAAAAAACTGTCAATTTGAGGGAAATGAAACTGAATCATAGAAATTATCTGGGCCTCAACCTGTCTTCGGGGTTTCCGACCAAGACTCAAACCAACCTACGCAGTTACAGAGAGTAGTTAAAATGCTGAAATTTGCGTGTAGCAAGTTTATCAACTAAACTTTCCAGAAGGCGAACAGCAAAGGCGCTGATCAGACTGCGTGGAATCAGAATGTGTAGGCTGGTCTACGCCTTTGATGTTCGCATACAGTTACGCCAGGTTTTCTCTCAACAGAGTCCATAAGTATGATAACATCCATTTAGAACGTCTGATTATGAAATTAATCAAACAGGTGTCATTATAATTTTTAAATGTTTTCACACATTGGCTAGGTCTATTAGATTTTGGCTGGGGAACTTTCCTTGACGAATTGAGTTCCCTTGTCCAAAGGCATAGAGTGAGATCTTTGGCTTCATCGTAGGTGTTTTATTGCCCCCGCAGTGCCGTTCCGGTAAGAATAAGATAATAGGTTCGATATATACATATTTTCTCTAAAAGTATTTTAATATCACCTCCACCCAACAACAACAACAACAACAACAACAACAACATCAACAACAACAACAAAAACAAAAACTACAACAACAACAACAACAACAACAACAACACTGTACCTACAAAAAGAAGAATAAATAAATGAAAAGAACAAATTGAAATAAAAATCGATTGCGGTCTCAATGAAAGATCGGTAAAGTTAGCAGCAATTCTTGTACCTGCAGCAATTTGTGTGCCAGTGGTAATTTTTTGTACCAGCAGCAAAATTTGTGGTAGCAGGACTTTTAGTGCCAGCAGCAATTTTTGTGCCAGCAGCAAATTTATTGTTGGCAGCAGTTTTTGTGCCAGCAGCAATTTTTGTACTAGCAGGAATATTTGTTTTTGTTTGTTTTGTTGCTTTACGTCCCTGGCGAGACGGTCAGTTTACCTAATCGAACTTTTTCCCGGGCAAGCTTAAACAAGGGGTTAACCAGTACTTCGTGCGCTTACTTTCGCTAATAACTGATAACAACCTTATTGAAAGATTCAGTGTAAGGGAGCGGAATAACCATAGAAATTATTTCATGATCAATCTCCACGAAAGTACGAAATTATCTCAGTATAGACGCAAAACACATTATTTAGTCCTTAAAACGCCAGCAAAATAACTGCATCTGAAAATGTCTATTTTAACATAGCATAGAGGCAAACATTGTGGACCCAGATCAGACTGCTCCTTTAGGAGCAGTCTGATCTGGGTCCACACTGTTTGTTTATGAGGCTTCAAATATTTTAGAGGACGACAAAAACATACATTTTGTGATTATACGCTTAAGGGTTTATAAATGTGAGTTAATTTCAGTGTTTATATGGTTAAATGCACGCACGTTTGCGCGGCACAAAAAGCTTATTAACTCTTTACCAAATTATAAATAAAACCTGATTTCCTTTCCTTAGCAGATGAAATAGCCGAACCACGCCCAGTCTCGAGACAAGATGATACAGTTACTTTTTAATAAAACCACGCCTCGTTTTCAGCTTTTACCTATGTCTAAGGTTGACCAGTCCTAATTACGCATTCACGAGGCGCCGCCTTTACAGTAAATGAAAGGTCAAAGAATACAAGTACCGAAACCAAGTACTGGCCGTCGTACACATACATATACATGTACACATAATTTTGCAGGCTTGAAATGATTTAATATTCCACAACATCCACAGGCAGCACAGATCAGAGTCAGACAGCTGAATTTGAAGAATAATTGACTACACTGTAGACCGCGACGAGATGTCAAAAGTGAAGTATTATAAGTGCCAAGTAGTTTCAATCCAGATCTGGCACGATATTTTGAAAACAAAAACCTTTGTGTGAAACGTTTTCAAGTCTAAAAAGTCATCAGCACAGACAAGCCACACAGAAATTATTCTTACTCCGCACTTGGAAAACGAGTACTATCTAAATGCTCTGGATTAAATTTGCAATTAACTGGTTTCTTTGTTGGGCGAACGTTAAGTTCTTTTTCTACTTTCGAGTCGGGATGTTGTGGGTTCGAACCATATCCGCACCATATCAAATGTATAAAAATGGTACTAGGAGCTCCCTATCTGACTCTCGCATGAAAGGGGTCGCGTTAGGCAGATAAGTATATGTTAAAGATGTTGCTATGTTACAATAATATCTCTACAGAGCTAATGTTGTCTGGTTCAAATAGTCGACGTTAGATAAACTTCTCAACGTCGAGAAACGATATGGTAACCGCCTAAGATTCGAACTCGCTATCATTAGACGTGCAGTCAAACGCAATGCCAACTAAGTTGGGTCACATAACTTATATGTGTATATGAATGAGAGTGATCTGGCTGTGGTGGGGAGTAGAAGTGTTTGGTACTTTTTATGTAATTTTTTCAACCAAACGTGCACGCATATCTCACATACATTGTACCCGTCCTGATGCATATTCTTCTGCCTTAAACATTATTCAATTCGGACTCGAGACCATAACTGATGTGGGTAAAGCTCATGTATAAACGATACTTAGAAGCAAACGTAATGATTTATAATGAATAGTGAAAATATAATGTAATAAGCATATGTGTCGCATATATCGCATGAACAAAAATACATTGCATGTCATTTTTCTGCGTTTATATGAAATATGCTTCAGCAAAAGCGGAAAAATAAGCAAAGATGTCTGTGCGGAATAGTCTCATCATTTCAGCTTCATAAATAGACGATTCAGCATATTTAACGTCTAAACTTTCCCTGTATTATAAACAAAAGCAAAACTGACTGTCATTAGCCAAACAAACGTTAAAATGGCTAATTATATATGTCAACTTTAAATAGCCATAAGACGTTATATTGGCTATTTACAGTTGACTGTCAATAACCATTTTAACGTTTTTGGCTATTTTCAGTTGACTGTCAATAGCCATTTTAACGTTTTTGGCTATTTACAGTTGACTGTCAAAAGCCATTTTTTCGAATTTTTGGCTATTTACTCTTGACTGTCAATAGCCATTTTAACGATTTTTGGCTATTTACATTAGACTGTAAATAGCCACTTCGTTATATTTTTCAACTCTTATAACCTGTGCAAGTCATTTTCCAATTACAGGCTGTTGGTGCTACCTTTTAATTTAGTTCAAAAGTTGATAGAACCTTTTTGTAGGTAAACAGAGAAGACCCTAAGCTGATGCTGGAGCTATACTTCTTGCTGCTGCCCCATTCAAAAAGTTACAAGGATCATATCGAAAAAACTCACCATAATTAGAGCAGTTTCCTTGGTAACATTTCTCGTAGAGGCCATAATAAATATTATAATCTCCACTAGTCTGGTTGACTATAGAACTGTTGGAAATATCTTCAATCAGCCACTCGCCAGAGAAGAATCCATACAGGAGGAAGCCGGGCGAGGCGACCGTCATAAAAATGAACCCTATTACAGCAAAGGCACATACGCAGATGAAAACCGCGCAACAATCGACGTCGTTCGACATGTTGTGAACACTGACACGAACGGGACCGTGGTGAATGCTCAAATGGTTAAATCAGTCGGTTAACTCACGTGACCATATTTTAAAATGACGTCATTTCTCGGATTTAAGTACATGTGGCATTCAGGGAAAACTATATTTGAGTTGCATGTATACTCAAACAAATAAGAAACGTCCGAATTTCATTGTACTGTATCTTTCGATTCAGTTAAGATATGGCAACAAAAATAAAAGTAAAATGTTTATCAAAGGTCAGACACACAAACATTGGTAATTATTTTATTTATTCTTCTTATCTTGAAGGTTTATTGAATCTTATTTCCATGATCGCCAGGACGTTAATCATCAAAACATGAAATGGCAACCAGAAACGTCTGACGATGAAATATCTAAAAATCCAAGTACGCTTATTAAACGGGCGAAATTGCAGTTCAAAACCTTAAATTTACGAAAATAATTGAAATTCCCTCTCTTTGAATTAAACAAATAGCAATTTTAGAACTTTACAATCTCCCTAACCTAACATCATTTTGAGATGGGTTTTGTTTTAAATTATTGTGTTAGTTTATGACAACGATTACACAAAAGGGAAAAACAAAACCTATGGCTGATGTTCACTAAATCTGTGTTTCACAGTATGTAAACTGAAATAAACATCCTGTACCCGTTCGTACTAGCTCTCGCCTTATACATATGAATTACAGCACTCGTGCGTAACCAGTTGTCGGAAATCGTGATGTGAGAGTTGTTGGTACAGCTGTAATTGCGAGGGCCCACCTATTCAAATTCATTTTTTCCATAGATCTTAGTAACAGTTACAGTTACAACCATGTAATCATGTACACGTGTGATTGCCAATTCCACTAAAACCATGCAAACTGGCATTTAAGCTCGTTTTCGGCACAGAACGGCTCTGATTGTGAGCAAGTCGTTTTTTAACAAAGCAAAATGCAAAGGAGGAAACCGTTAAAATCATGGAATAAAACGGAATAAAATAGATAAAATGGCGTTTCTTACCTTGTTCGAATGTGTTTTGTCTGTATCGCTAACAATATAAATCGAAACGTGTACATGTACTTTAATACACGCATTTTTCCGAGTACTGGTTACGCACGAGTGTTGTTATTCATGTTTATAAGGCGAGAGCTAGGAGGAACGGGTACAGGATGTTTATTTCAGTTTACATACTGTGTGTTTTATACCCTACCCCTTACTGCAAAATCATCAGAGAATTTCCGTTATCAATTGTTTAGATGCTGATTAGTCTTAATCAATCATTATGTTAAATGCTTGTGATGACAAAGATAATCAAATTTTTCCGATTCTGTTGATTATCAAAATGCTGGACCAACAATGAATTTTTCTGAGTGTTTTAACGCACGCTCGTGAGCGATGTTTTGTGACGTCCGGGTATGTTACAAATTAATGGCAGTGGCCGTAAAAGCAATGCACACAACTAGCAAGCATAACATCTTATTAGAGATTTTGCTTAGTGATGTTTAAATGTGCTTGCACGGTTCGGGGTTGTGACTTTTGATTTCAAGGGTACTCGTATTCGCTGCTTTGATGGCAGCACAAAGAGTCACTAAATCTGTGTTTTATACCCTACCCCTTACTACACAATCATCAGATATATTTTTTTATCCAAGTATGTTACAGATTAATGGCTGTGGCCGTAAAAGCAATGCACACAACTAGCACACATAACATCTTACTAGAGAGTTTGCTCAGTGATGTTTAAAAGTGCGTGCACGGTTCGCGGTTGTGACTTTAGATTTTAAGGGTACTCGTGTTCGCTGCTTTGTCAGCGGCTCTTCTGCTTATCAAATGAATTTTTGTTAAGTGCAAAAGGTTTTTTAATGATTAAAGGTTGTAATGTGAAAATTTGAATGAAATGCGAACATACATTAGGAACTGGCAGACATAAACGTCAAGCGGACATAACTTAATTGTTTGAGTATGAATAAAATATAATTATTTTTAATATCAACAATTAGACCGTGAGCTGCTAAAAGACCCCCAGGGGGAATTTTGTACATTATGACTTTCTAAAACTACGTTATATAAGAATATAAGAAGCAAAATGACACATGTTGGCTATCCGGCAGTGAGGGCGTTACCGTGTAACAGCCATGTTAACTACGTTACCCTAAACATCTCCAAATCCTTTTGTTCAAATATAAAGCTATACATAAGTTTTATTTATCCACATGCGCATTGTCTTAAAAGCACTAAATTAAATGCAGCAAATAACCAGTATGCGTTAAAACAACATATGCATACTAGATTGCAGTTATATACATTACTTTATTTGAAATAAACTACTAGTTTGCCCTGTGCAATCACTAGGCCATGTGCTGTTTTGTAAACTATAATTTTCTAAAACCACATTATATAAGCCACAAAACAATGCATATTAGCCTTTCATGGGTTGGGATGTTACATTGCAATTGCAGAATTTACTATGTTACCCTAAAATAATGGAGCTCCTTTAGTGTAAATATCAAAATTATTGCTCATTCTTACAAATCATTATTATCTTGTAATTGAAAGTAAATGTCTAGCAGTATAATTTAACTAATCAAGGTACCTTTTATTACTGCTACATGCGTTACTTTCTTTTGAATACATTTATTTAAAGCAAAAATGGCATTATATGAGTTTAAACTCCTAATGGGCGTATATTACTGCCATTGTATGGTTCACTAATGAGAGAAATAATGAACAGTGTCTTTTTTAACATAAATTATAAGAGAAATTAAACTCTGACAAAATTACAGGTGATGAAAAGGAAGAAACTTTAACTCAAAGCACATAAAATACTAATTCAATTAAGAGTTTTTTTATCCAATATGTAAACATCACTTATAGAAACTACTTATTTTAATAATCAAATCATGTTTCTTAAATGCTTGAAAAATATCATTTATCGCTGACACTTGTATGTGTTAACTTAATTTAATACATGAAATGATCTATGCAAGACATTTTTCCATACTGTCTACAGTTCAGTTTAGACGAAAGGGGATTTTGAGTTTGTCACTTTCCCATTGGTATCCTGGGTCAGGTGTGGTACTTGATTGTATCGATTCCTGATCTTTGCACCATTACTTACTTTTATACATATGCTTAGTAAGATCTATTAACCAATCTGTGAGCCAACCAAATACATATACAGCTTATCAGCTATTGATTACAACAACTATAATTAAAACAACTAAGGACGATAGCTAGCTCATAATTTGTAAATTTTAAGTCATTCAGGCATGGTTAACATTGAAAAATAAAGAATTTATATAGGTGGTGTCTCTGGTCCTTTCAATGAAAACTGAAGTTCTTTTTAATCATAACAATTTCTATCTCAAATATGGTACCCAAAATGCCTGTCCCTTTGGTTATATTACCTTTGGTTGTAATCAGCATGTCTAGTTTGGCGAAGAAAGAAAATAAATAATCTTGGTAACATGCATAACAAGAATATTTAAGGAGATTATTATACTTATCATCTGTTTTACCTGTTTCTACAATCTTGTGAAGCATTTAAAAAGCTAGCTAGGGCGGCATTTGTTCAAAATGTTCAATTTAGTCATATATTTAAAAGAGATAAGTTAATGCTTAAAAAAGATCCTTTGCATTGTTAGTATTTTATTATATAATTGACTAAATGAAAGGACTTCAACAGTTCATTAGGATTTATGTCTGTCAATAAGACTTAACAGTGTAATTTTTTTATATTAGATTTGATACTAAGCATGTCAAATGGGAACATGATCATTTTTATGAAGTTGCATCCTACTAATCCTTTGGATATTTCAAATCAAGCTAAATAGATTAAAACTAGTAACAAATAATAAATCAAATGAGCCAGCACATTCGATTTGGTACTAGTACTCATTGCAGTGTCAAGAAATAAGGGCTCAGGCAAGCCTTATTAATATGCAGACTCACCAGAGCTTTTGCTGTCTGCATCCACAAAGTATGGATATATAGATGCAGACCCAGACCAGATTTAATATGGCAAGCTCGACTGCATCAGCATGAGCAATCAATGGATTGGAGATATTTGCTAATATGTGACAAGTATCAAAATTTCACATGCTGGTCAAATCTTCATTTGAGCGCTTTATAAATTGCAATAAATGAGATCAACAATTATTTTTCATCTAAAGGCAATACTGTCAAAGTAAGTAAGGGTGCAAAGATCAGGAATCAATACAATCAAGTACCACACCTGACCCAGGATACCAATGGGAAAGTGACAAACTCACAGTTAGACACTACAAACGAGAGCCAAGAGGTCCGCCCTTTCCCAGCAGGTGACCACAAAGCACATATAAACAGACTCACACAAAGACATAGCAAACACATAAAAACAGATCTGATATAAGGTTTCAATATTCGGTAAACTATATCATTCACACATGTAACATAAATGACAATAGCCTTTAAAGTCACAATGCTGTCAATATCTGAACTTTATGGTATCCTTTCCACTGTGAAAGAAATATGATTTGTTTTGGAGATGATTAAATTAAAAGACCCATTGTAAATAGAAACGCATAGATATTCACCACCAAACTCATGTACAAGTATACTTGGTTAACATTGCATGTAAGTCTATCATCGATAACAATGTTTATACGGAGTAGAGTGTTCTCCCAATACTTTTTTGTCAGAACATATTGCATATGTTTTGATTTTTTACCCTGGTATGTTTGCAACTCATTCGTATTGTTAATATACATATAACGTTTTGCTTTTATTGGGTCATGTCACATTCTGTATAGTGGAAATTAGCATCAGCTATTTTAGCATTAATTGCTAAAACTACAAATACATGTAAGTAAGATTTCATGACTGCACGTTTTAATTTAAATATTTTACTTTTCCATCCGGCATTCTAAAAGAACATTGGGATTTTTTTTTTACATCAACTTATATATACAATTCTGTCTGGCCTTATTCTGGCAAATAAAGTCCTATAAATTTTAATTGGTATGGTAAGTAACTATTGACTTGTTTTCTTGAATATGATCATATCACTTGTGGTTTTTGTCATGAAAAACTCCACCATTATCACTTATTTTTCCCATTTCACAGAAAAATTTGTTCTAAATAAACCATTAACTTATAAAATTTACATTGCTAAAGCAAATGATCAGAAGAACTATGTTGATTTAATCATCAGTTTCACCCATTAAACAATAAAAGCTATGCTGAAGATAAACTAAAGCCTATTTAAAAACTAAAAGTAAAGTAATGTATTAACATATGTATACGCAAATACTACAATGCTGGTATAAGATTTAATTTGGAGACAGTCTCTTCAAACAGTATATGATTACATACACTTATAATGCATAGTATCTATGTAACATGTATAAATGTTTGCTTTGCTCTACCAACTTACAAATACTTGATTCTATCTGGGTTGTAAAAGCGCAAATGTTTTGTATGCTACAACCTACCATTTAACATTTTTGTTATTGTAGATGAACCAAAATATACAAGGAATACCAGTGTGTATTGTGTTACTGACTATGGATACACTACAAATATTTTTGTTGCTGTTAAATAAGTGACTAGATTAAACATAGTGTTGTTCAGATAATTAATACAAAAATCTAAACACTATTTCAGACTCAATTCAGGACTGTCTTTCACAGCATTTTAAACATACATAGTACCGTATGGTATATTTTAAATGGTAACATATGTTTCTTTAACAATTTTAACAGAACATGGGAACTTATCCTTATTCAGCTGATACTTGAGCGCAAAACTGTCTTTTTAATGAGTTTTCAAATCTATAACTTTGGCCAATTGACATTTTTTTTTGTTTTTCAAAAAGTTCTAAAATAAACTATTTCACAAAAGTAAGTAAACATGCTTTGACAATTTGGCATAGTCTCTTTATAAGAACCGATGAGTTCTATTGTGGACAAACTAGTATCTTTATGTCTATTTAACACAAAAATCAGTTCTGAAGTGATATAAAATACCCTTTGATGTATCATTTAGGGAATTAAGCAATATATTGAAAGCCTTAAAGTTTGTAACATATGTTACATATTGCCAAACAAACGAAAACTGATACTTTACACCAGAAACAATGTTTAATATCCCCTTTCACTCTTGTTTATCAATTTATGCTCATATATGGTGTTTAAAAGCTTACATATTTGATTACATGCTCTGGTTTTTAAATAAAAAGGTTTTTAACAGTACATAACGTTTTCTTAGGGATTGTCATATTCGACAGTTTATATCTCCTGAAGGTTATGTGATAGAAGCAAGCTGTTTGCAGTTTTGAAATGGACAGTTAATTATCTTCTAGGAAAATGTTATTTCAATCTAAAATATTTATTGAAAAGTTTATAAAAAGAAACTATATAACAAAATACCGTTGCTTTTATAGGGTATAGTTGATGACACCATAATGGGCCTAAATTACTCTAACAGACATCAGTATCTGCAGGAAAAGAACTTTTCTTACACATCACATGACAGTTTAGCCAATTTGAATAGTTCAAATGCAACTTTAATAGCCTTAATTTTATATTTTTGCTTTTCAAAAAATGAGGGGTAGAGTATTTAACACTCTGTAGCACCCAAACGCTCCCACTGCCAGATGGCCAACATGTTGCAAAATGCTCGTAGGATGTTTAACTTTAAGAAAAACATAGTCTACAAAGTTCCCCTGGGGAGCAAAACCCTTAGTAGCTCATTGCCTAAAAGCATTAATTCTTCGAATACTACATACATTAACGCGCGTTGAACAAAAACATAACGTAAGCCTCAGCAAAATCGTATCCTTGCCCAAATCTAACGCTGTGTTAATTCTGCATATAAGTGTCGTATGCTGGTAGCCTTGGAAAACATATATTTTCTGTTCTATAATGTATATTTCGTGTTCTTAAACGTCAGGAACATGACTAACGTGTGTCTTATTTCGTACATGTTTCATATGCGTTACACTGAGTCCTTGTGTTTGAACAATGGGTAATAATATTGAGAGCTGTCAGTTACCAGGCACAAGGTTATAGAGCTTAACTCACCTTATCATTATTTATCCTGTTCATAAAATGTTAAAATGCCAACTATTGTAGGCATTTTAACATCCGCGGTATTATTTCTGATGCTCTGCTCATAAACTATTTGTTGAGCTAGGTCGACACAATGGTATTCCTTATCAACAAGGTATTTGCCTTTTTTCACTTAAAACGAAATCAAAGATGAGTAGCATTTTGTAGTTATATGTCCTCTGTATGCATACATCAAGGAATTGTATTTTCAAGAAAAGTATAAATATCGCATACCATCTCTAGAAATCGTCTACAAAATGATGAGCTAAAAATGAATATATTATATCACATATCATGAAATACATATTCTGTGCCGAAAAAGACAAGAACACGTAGAGAATAGATAAAACATTGTTTGCTGGATCAGTAGAACCAAGTCGTGGGAGAGAGCCTGATTCTGTTCTATGAAACCCCTTAAAACAAGTGTTCTCATGAAGTGATCTAAATGAAATTATGTGTCAGAGTAAATTGTTGAACATAGAATATCAGTGTCAAGAGCTGTCATACTTCTCAATATTTACGATTTATTGTGTTTTACAATGTTACATATTTGAACATAGTGTCTTAACGCATTAATTCAGCCCAATTAGACTGGCCAAGGCTCTATGGGAGTTAAGACAACTCTAAGTGCAATATGACCCTAACTGCTGAAAACGCTCGTAATTCACAATATATGCGTTTATTTTGTTTTTCAGTAAAATGGTAGACTGGCTCCCGTCGTCAAACTTATCAGTAACTCAAACTTGAAAATATGTTTCATTGATTCCTCGATCTAATGGCATATAAGTTGGGCCTCGACGCGAGAAAACCTGTCTTCGGGAGTTTGCGAATAGCACAGGCGCAGACCAGCCTGCGCATCCACGCAGTCTGATCAGCGCCTATTTTATTCGCTTTCTGGAAAGTATCATATGTAAACTTGCTACAGGTGAAATTACAATTTTCTAACTAGTCTCTGTAGCTGAGGAGACAGGTTTGAAACTGGCTTTGTCAGAAAACCCGAAGACAGGTTTTCTCGCGACGAGGCGCATATAAGTTTTAAGAGCTGAAAGAAAAGACAACTCTGATAGTAAAACAATGATTAGATGGTCTCTCTTGATATATTAATTATGAACATACGATGAAAGGGTTAAACGTCTTAATGCATCTATCCAACCTTATCCCATCAGACTAGCTAAGGCTCTGTGGAGTTTTGGCCACTCTGAGTGCAATATGACTTCAACTATTGCGTTCTCGTACTTCACATACACGTTTATTTTGTTTTAAAATGAAAGTGTTAAGTAGCTGATCATGGTGTCTAAACGCACTGATCCAACCATACCCCACTCAGACTTGCTTTAGTAAGGAAAAACTCACAAAAATCGCTAACTAATACGGTACAGACAATTTGTGAAAGAAATGATTTGAGATACCTATTTGGGGGTGTTTGGGTATGCTGAATCCAAAAACAAATGTTGGCATGATGAAAAACGGTGTACTGTTAAGCAAATCACCAGTCATACTAAACGAAATGATTCAATCACTTTTCCACTGAGTCATCTCATTTCAATAAAGAGACAGAAATTTCTTTTCAATCAATGTTTTCCTGCGGAAAAAATAAGCATTCCTCGGCCAGACATGGTTTCAATCGTCCTTCAAGAATGCACATTTAATCATTTAACAGACCAGAAAACAGTACCTAAGTCAAACAAGCACCCGACAAGGTTTAAAATGAGATTCAAACTTTGCCCTCATAACGATAGAATAGCTTCATATACACTGAGCAAAATTTCTAATTGGTCACCTTACATTTTTTGCGTTAGTTTTGAAAGCAAGATTCGGTTGCTTCTATAAATCAACCAAGGCCTTTACGGAACTCTGCATGTAGGAAGCGCAGTGGCTCAGTGGTAGAGTGCTTGACTCGAGACCGAGGGGCCGCAGGTTCGAGCCTCGCCGGCGTCACTGCGTTGTGGTCCTTGAGCAAGTCACATTTATCCTAGCTTAGTACTGGTTCAACCTTGGAAGACCTGTCTCTGTTTAACTGAAAGTTTGTTATTTTAAAATGGCTGGTACGTCTTGTACAGACGATGCTAGAGTAAAGGTGCCATCATTTCAAAAAGTCACAGATTTTCTATGATATGAGATATTCCACAGAGATGCCATCCATTTGTATTTTTGTTTATATGAAGATGTTTCTGACTGCCGTGATTAAAGACGAACACGCTTCAAATAATTCGCTTCAATCAGACTCTACCAGCAGCTAAATCATAGAAATTCAGCTATTTGCATCGGAAGATCGCACTGTTTGGTACGCCTTATTACCTGTGCTAAAGTATTGAAATTTGCAGCGATTATTTATTACTACTAGGCGTCACTGTTCTAGTTTGGAAATTGAAAAAAATAATAATGAAAAGTACCGTCAAATTGACTTTTAAAGTATAACATTCAAACCAGAAGTGCACAGCAGCAGTGAAATGTTTGTCATCACAAAATTGACGAATCAAGTTCTATTCTGTTCGGTCTATCTTGTTCAGATAAATAAAATGCATACAATAATTTTTGCACAAGCTACAAATTATTTTATTATACATTTCTAAAATCTCGAAAATGTGATATTTTAAAAAATGCGTAAAAATCAACTTTAGTCAAAATTTTAAGTGTTTGGTGTTTTTTTGAAGTCGACTAGGCCAGTTTATTACCAACTGCTCTTAACTTTGATATAAAACTTCAATAAAAACCATCATTCTTCGAAAATGTATATTTGTGCATTTTCAACCAAAAAACCTGTGGATTGGAAGACAAATTTTCTAAAAGACAGCTTATCTTCAGCCCATTAAACTGCACATATATAGGCAAAATTAATTTTAATATTATTAGCGCTTGATCAGAAAAATGTGTTTAAAAAGTGGCCAATTAGAAATTATGTTCAGTGTATTATTCTTACTTGGTCCATATTACTACTTTGCACAAAGTAAGTATTCTAACTTTGCGCAACCAACTGAGAATTCTTACTTTGCGCAGGACCTTTCTGGAATGGTGTCGATTCCTACTTCGCACAGAACATATACCTGTATAAGCAGTCAAAGAATAGGCCGAATGCTGCGTGCCTAATATTCTGTCATCAAGCGATATTGCACTGTTTACATCTGTTTCGTTGAATAATGTGCCTTGTTGTTGGTGAAGTCCAAACAGTTAGTAACATGTATCTTAAGGCGTACTACAATTCTGCCCCAAAATGAGTTATAATAATAAAACCAAAACAACGGAAAAACAGCAATGTATAAATTGTACATTGCCTATTCATAATGTACAGCTTCTCCAATATAGAACACTAAGAATTTTAGCTTTCATGTTGACATTCCAAGTGAATGAGTCTAATGAGTTACAGACCTAAAGAAAATTTATACTTATATTTATATGGTACATGCACGATGGCTGTTAGTGCCAGTTGGTTAAACTAAACTATGACGATCAATTGTGACGCGTCTGATAGACCATGTTGTTCTGGCAAACACGAAAAGAATTAGCCTAATAACATACCAAGCATCTTTATAGAAAAGTCCTAATATGACTGCCCCCTTTCTCTTTTATAGTCCTCTATCGTTATTCTCCTTCTCCTTTATTCTGGATTGACACGATGGATTAGTCATGTTTTTCGAAAATATAGAGGAGGATAACAACTGTTTAATATTATTGCTAGTTGCTGATTATTTGACAAAAACTTTTTTCATATGTTTCCATTATTATTCCATATCCCAATGTATATGTTTTTATTTCATTTCTCACGATTATCATTACCTATTCCTGTATGCCTTTGTCCATCCACGGGGGAACATGTCATCATTTTGGTCAACTGCCTCAGTACAATTCCGTATCCACGAACCTTCCCCATTCTTTAATTGATAAGATATGATTTCTTTTGAAGTTTACAGGATGCAGATAGGTTTGCATTATATAATATAGTCGACATGCCAAAGTCAAAGGCATAGCTCACCTTTTTTGTTTTGAACTTCTTATAGCCTTGTCACTTCTTTTTATTGGTGGTATAGAGCGAAACCCTGGTCCATCGTCTTCATCTTCCTACTACTCAATATCGTTTTAATACGCAACTTAACATATCATTGAATTTATACTATGCACAATAAATTAAGCAATTGTTTTGTATAAGTGAGCCCATCCATATCAGATCTCGAGTTTCATTTGCTGTCATGAAGATACAAGCACCGATCATCCGACAAGATTTTCCGTTGAAAAAAATATAGAATTACCAAACGCAGCGGCAATGCTAAAGTGACGTTTATTTTTAAGATTCGCGGGTAACGTGTGTATTTCTGATCATTGGGCGAAGCTGAAACCATTTCCAAACGGTTGTTTGGTCACTGAAAACCAAAAAAGCATAGCAAATGCTGCAATTTTCTGAACTTTCTCGGAGAAGTAAAGGACCAATTTTTCACAATTTGACGTTTTACTAATGCTTTTACGATATCGCCTTTAAACGGTGTTTCTAGTCGGGTTTTCTGTAACCACATTAACAAGTAAAACTGTTTGATGCCTTCCAACACTTTTAGACAAATACTGTTGAATGAAACATCTTCACTACTATAGTATAAAATCTAACGTCGCCGTTATCTCGCATATGCTTCGCTCCATTTTTCAGTAACTTAAGGTTTTAATCAACCATAAGATGAGTTTCATTGAAAGCCTATGATATCTTTTTAAACTGATACTCTGTTGATTTGAAACGCTTATTAGCATTAGAAGTTTAATCAAATGATGACTACGTTTTGACGTCATTGATGGCAGCTGATTTTTTCAGCATCAAATCTTCATCACATCTATCACATAACCAATAGTTTTATTTGCGTATGATGCATGAGGAAGATGAAAGACCACCAAACGAAAAATCACATGCTTATCATTTTAGCATTAATTACAACGGATGTGATTTTTGCTTACTGACCCCTTCTGCAATTCTTGCTCTCCCCAAATTGCCTATTAAAAGATGGCGCCTGAAATTTCGTGGTTTCACTTGCCTAAGATCCTGTTCTCGTCATTGCCTTTGAAATTGATCGACACTGCACAAAGATGAGCACTCAAAAGATGCGTAACATAAGAAATTGCTAAACTTATTGTGCATAGTATAATACATATTCCATTGTACACTTTAATGTCCAGAGTATTGCGAATAAGATTACAGGCAGTTTGATTATTATATGCCTCCCTTTTGGGGCAAAAAACCTGTTTGCCATGACCGTCATAAGGCAGTGTCTGAATTAATATAAATTCTATATGATCAGATGTGGATGAAAATCACAGAAGCAATGGCGTAGCCAGAACGTTGAGATAATGCGCACATCAAAGGGTGACTACTGTATCAAGCAATTATTCTCTACATTACGCCCCTTTTCAAAATGGGATCTTCTCTTAAAGCAGATAATTTGCTCTCAGAGGTTGCGTAATTTTTTCCTTTAAGTGCAGTTCCTTAAGGTAAGGAAAATCACTTTTACCACATAAGGTGAGCTCCATTGAGTGTAACTAGTTTATTACGCGCGTGCGTATACTGTGTAATGGGAGCTTACGCCAATGCATAAGTACGTTTACTGATGTGAAGCCTGCTCGCACTTATTGCAATTTAAGGGCGTTTTGACTTGGGGGACATTTTACTGTTAATCTCTTACGCACGACAGTTATGCTAACAGTTTATTGTGATTTGCGCTGAGGTCAAATCGACGCCTACTTTGTGTATATTAAATTCACGCACAAGTTTGCTTCGCGCTATAGGTAACCCCACCAGTTTGCTCTCGCACTAGAGGTCAACCCTCGTTATCTTGTACCCTGCTCGTTGTTTGGCAGCGAATAAAATTACCCTGAGCACGACATAAAGGTTCGGTCAAAACCTGAATTTGATGTGTGATTTGCATGAACGTTGTATAAGCGGCCGACCATGGCCGACCGCAAAAAACTGACGCGATGGTGAAAGAGTTATTACAGCATTTTGACAGCTTTATCAAATTGTCGGTCGCTACCAGTTCGATCCAGTTTTACAGAACTGTTGCACATGCTCACATTTTTACCGTTGCACAATTACGTGACGAGCTGAACACTTATGACGTCAAACGCAATACTTAGCAGCGTCTATAGAAAAGTTTTGTTTGATTTGATTCTTTACATCCGAATCAACAATTTACAGTATGTCGGTATTGAACCAGTACTAAGCAATGACAAATGTGTCATCCTTAAAGACACTACGCAGTGACGCCGTTGAGGCTCAAATCCGCAACACCCAAGCATCACTGCGCTCTCTACGCTGTATGGGATGCGGATTTGTTGCAAAAAAAGACAATTTCGCCTAATCTGTTCCATTTTGGTTTTAAATTGATCCGCTCATTCTAAGAAAACGAGTACCCACACTTTATGTTTCTGACCACAAACAGCGAAGTTATTGGGAGCTTAAAGCCTCATATCCGCCATGGTCTTCCGTCGTAAACGAACCGTACGCGCATCAGCCTTGTTTATGCAAGCCGCTGCTGCTAGCAAGCATACTGTAACATTTACAACGAGGATAGTATATATTTTGCTTAACTGTTTTGCATACGTCACCTTCAAACGACACACAAACCATAAATTTACAAGTAAAACGTTCTGCATACATGTTGCATTTAATCCAACCTATTCATGTAAAAACACACACGATCCACTCTCTGTTGTGAATAGGTGATTGAGTAAGGAAAGATGTCACAAAGTTTGTTGTCTCCTGCAGTCGTGATTGGCGCTTTAAGGGTCAGTATAAAATCAATCCACTGTTATGGGGCCGCACTACGCCGACATTATAACTGAAAAAAGAAGCACAGAGACCCGTTTCCTATACACGAGACGAACCTTAATTTCAATAATTGTTATTTTTTTTACAATAAAATGTATTTGAAATCTGGAAATGCAAATCGATAGCATTGACGTTTATCTTCGAAATGCCTTAATTATTGTGCACTTGAACATAGACTGATGTGTTGAAGATTTTTTTAAAAAAATGCCATTTTTCTTCATTAAACTGTCAAACATATAATCTTTTAAAATGGTATCTGTTTTCAGATTTCCAGAGTGTCAGTAGCTAGCCCAGAGGGGGTACAGGGTGTTTGCTTGAACATCCCGCCTGGCCCCCGTTTTTAAATATCCCTTGAAAATGAAATTATTTGGTCTCAGTGAGACAAAATTATTTCATTTGCATGCGGTATTTAAGAAAAAATGAGATAAGAGCATAAAAGCGAACCCACACACATGTATGCATATCAATCCATTTTCCAGAAATCCTGGGTCCGCCCTTGAGGGTGTCTCCTCGAATAGCATTGACAGATTCCAGGATTCTATAAAAATCAGGAAAACAGAGTTTTACCTCATTGGTATATGCGATGAAGAAGGTGGAATGGTATAGTAGAGGTAAACACATTCTAACTGAACCAGAGGTTACAACACTCTTTGTATACGGGAGACCCCTAAAGTGTACTTTCACAAACAGCGAAGACCCAGATTAAAAGTCACATTTCATCATGGTATGCACTGTTTGTCAAGGTTATAAAAATCTTCAGACAAAAAAATACATTCTCTAAACAATTATAACCCCACACCCCTAGATATGTACAATGTACACTGCTGAAAATAGTTAAAGGAACACCTGATATTATTCCAAAGGTGATAATGTTAACCCCTCTCCAATAGACAAGCCATGCATTTCACTAGACAATAAGGCAGAAACCCAGCTTTTTTTGCTATCTTTGCAAAGATAGTCTAAGTATTGGATCAAAAAGGTTTTTGACAAAACAATCGCTGCTCAAGTTCAAGGCTCAAATTGTGTAACTGTTAAATGTCTTGAAAATGACTTTTTTGCTGGAACTCTGTAGAATCTTCGAAATAGCGTAACCTTTGGATTTCTGCAACATTAAAATGCTATTGAGTGTACAGAAATGATGCAGTTGTGATGTTTGATTGATAAAGAATGTCTTAAAATTGGTTTGAAAAAAGGGATATTTTTTAACTAAGTTCGATTATACATAAAGCGTTCCATGGAGATTTCCGGAAAGGGATTGCTTCATTTTTATCAACAAACATCATCTTCGATGGGTACCCAAACTAATCACAGGACAAACATGTTTTTGCCTTATTCATCCAACACTCGCTATGTGTCCGACTATGAGTGCATTTGTATTGTGACCAATGGCAAAACAGGTAGCGTTCCTTTAAATGTTTTTGAGCAGTGTAGTATATCAAACCAGAAGCAAGGATCCATTAGTATACAGTGAGCCACTTTAGTTACGCACCACTTATAAAATGTAAATTACTCGGATAAGAAATGTGATATTCTTATTCTGAGGCTACCAACGTAAAGCGCATCTATATTTGCATTAGCCATTGTAATTTCATTGTGATCAGATCAGAAACGAAGGAGAAAATGAATTTTTAAGTGCACTACCCTCAAAACACCATTTCACATTGCATTATCTCAATTGAAACTCAGATCACATTGCACTTTTTTCAGGGTCGAATTTCTGCTATGCCAGATATAAGAGCCGATTTATTCTTGGCAATATCTAAGACTGGAATGTGATTGTTAACTTCATAGTTTTTTTAATGTTTTACTATTTTGGTTCCCAGCTGACCAAGGTTTGAAAAAAGTTGATTTTAGTACATTTTTTTAAGTTAGTTAAAATTTCGAATGATTCTGAGTAAACTAGTTATCAAAACACTTGTTTTATGATTTCATTTAAAAAAAAACATGTATCCGCCGTTTATTTCCGTAAAAAAAATAATGGATTTATTGGCGTCATGGTGTTGACGTTAGTGATGACGTCACTACTACCAAGGCTATATGACGTGTCAATGATAAGATGTTTTAGAGTTTTGATACTTCTATGTCAACAAGTGACTCATTACAAAATACTTTGCGAAGAAAACCCAGTTTGATTATTGTAACTGACGTTTATATGACGTTAAAACGAGCATTTCTTCAAAAAGTAACGGTGTTACTAAATTCAACGACCGAAAAAAGGAGTTTTACTTGAATTGGTGTTTTTCTGACACAACGATCACCATGGATAATGCCTAGCACAAAACAAAAATAGAAAATATAGACGTTCCGCTTGCACGTGCATTTTTCAAAATTTGTCAAAATTGACTTTGAGTGGCAGAATGATTCGCATGAGAGATTCCAATATTTTTTTTCGATGTTATCAAACAGATAAAATGTCAATAAATAAATTATCATAGAGAATATTCGATTCCAGCATTTTTGTCAAAAAATGTGGGCCCTGAAAAAATGGTGCGTTACTAAAGTGGCTCACTGTAAATAGGGTTAAGTCAAAAGATGCAAAGTGTAGACATTTCTCAATTAATGCATCAATACAGAAAAAACTGCTCCTCTTTAACCCATTTAAGCCAGAGGGAGTTTCCCTCCCTTATCAATTGGCCTGGTCCATTTCCGTTGTAAGGGTTGATAGGTAGTATTTCATTTTTATTCAAATTTCGACAGTACATTCTGTTCGCACAAGCAAAACATGGAGACACTGATCAGACGCCGCGGTCTGCGGCGTCTGATCTGGGTCTGCACTGTTTGCCTTTGTCTCAAAAAAGAACTATAGACTTATATGGGTTAAAATGATTTAAATCTGCAAAGACCCAAAGGAAGGGGGCAGGCTCATAAGTACAAAAGATTGGTAGAATACCTTCATGTGTATGATCTTTTCAAGCATACAAGTAAAATGTTTTCATTTACATCATTGAACTACCCTCGGTTCTAAATAGGAGGGCAAAGTATAAGTAAACAGTGTAATTTCAGATTAGATTCCACTACGAGCAGCCTGATCGGGGCTTACAAAATTTGCAATTCAAAAAATAGCTTTATACATTAAATCACGATGAAAAATAGATTCATTTGAATTTTATGATAATCATTTTGAGAGGTTAACATGGTTAACCCATTTAAGCCTAGAGGACCTTATGTGGGACAGGTAAAAAGTGCAGACCAAGATCAGACTGTGCGGAACGCGCATATGAGCAGGGTCTCCACTGTATATTTACAGAATGCCCTATTAAATTTTGAAAAAAAAAATACCACCAAACACCTGGGCTCACCCTACTGATAAAGGTAAGCACGTCTATTTGGCTTAAATGGGTTAAGGAGGCCTCTCATTACAAAACATTTGTCTTATTCCTCAGACAAAACATATGTTGTGGCAACTCAAAAGAAGCCTATAGCTCGTTGAGACGTTTTTGAGTACCAAAGCACATGGCTGAACTAATGGATAAGGAAAATAATCTCAATTTGGCGCTCAAAATTTAACCTATCTAGGATAGTTACGATAGTTACCACAATTCAAATGTTATTGCGTACAACACATACTCTACAGAATCCCCACTCACTCATCCCAGCGACCGTCTTATCAACCATACGTTGCGCTTTCATCAGACTAACAGATGGCTGGTTACAGAAATTTGGCTCCCCACGATACACGTACAGATAGTCTAGTTTTAAATTGATCTTCATAACCACTTCTTGTACTTTACCAATATCTGCTCTCACATCTCTTTCAAACACTTTTAACTTGTTCTGTATCACTGTGATCATCTGGTCTTTCTTGTTTACAACACTGAGAATACCGCGAACATGTTTGCATTCAACGATCATGCCTGGGGTTAATTCATCCCACGTTTTAACCCAATCCTCTTGAAAGTATTTGTCAAACGGTTTACCAACCTTAGGAAGCAGTAGATATTCTGAGGCATCTTGACCGTGAGCATCTGCTTGTGGGGGCTGGTTATTTTCAAATGGCTTTACAGTCACGATACATGGCACTTGGACTACTTTAGCCCAGTGCACCAAGTCAGATGAGATGTTCCCGCTGATGTGGAATTTCTTCTCTCCTACCCTGGACAAAGCTCTTTGAACTACCAATGGAAGAGGGTACACGACAGATCCAGGAAAAGCTTTCAGCTTCACCATATGCCTAGACAAGTTAAAATGTACCTTTTCTTTCTTGATGTACCGCGTACCGACTAAGCTATCGAGGGCATAGTGTACAAGAGTAATATATCCATCGTCATTGGCTTTAGTTGGCTTAGCTTTCACATTTACAACCACTGCATCATGGGGAAGCCACCAGTAATAATACGTCACGCAGTCACCAGGTTGCACTTCACTGAACGAATAGACACGACGATCTTTCTCCTTGTAGACAATATCCTCAGCTAGATGGGACGACCTATTGTATAAAATGCTGTATTTCCTCTCTCCAATTTTAGCCCTAGCCCGACGTATTATGTCATTCTTCCCAAACTTATAGACGGGATGTACCTTAACAATCATCACATCATCTTTATTAAGGTCAAAGGTAAACGCTTCTTCTGTTACAATCTTTGACTTCCCGTAGTGAACCACGAAGACAATTACCTGTGATGGCTTGGTACCCGCTCTTACATCTGTACACACGGCTTGATGCGGAAGATAACGGTAGCTAAACTGAACCAACTGTCCAGGTTTAATGTCATCCCGTATTTTAACATATTCTCTTGTAATTTCCTTGCTGGCAAAAGCACGTTTTCGTCGATGGTCTATGTACAGAGGCTTTAGTTTGTAGTCTTCAGACTCGGCATCCATTGGTCTTGCATAAGTCAGAATGCCGTTTGTTTCTTCTCTTTGGCTGGTGAAGTCATCGTTTGCATCTTTCAGTTTAGCCCAGTGGCAAAAATGGGAAGAACGATTAGTCAGGCCGAATTTAGTCTCACCAACTCTCTTGCGGGCTCTGTCAACAACAATCTCAGGCTCATTGAACTCGTATCCAGTATAGTCATGTAACCTTAGTTTATCTGATCTCAGGTCCAGTTCAACTGTCTCCTCGAGAACCTTTCGCCACGAAAATATACTTGGTAAGGCATAGTGTATCACTGTAAGCCGAGCTTTTTTCTTGTCACTTCCCGGACCAATCCTCAACCCTGATACTATTCCATCATGATAGAAACCCTTATATTTCCAAGATATAATATCCCCTACCCAGATCTTGTGAAATGAATCTATTTCAATCTTTCGACCCACGAAAGGAGAGGAGAACTTGTGTAAAAACTTTGGAACATATTTCATCAACAGCACTGTGAGAATGCTGATCAACACTGAAACTAACGCATGGATGCCTGGCAACGGTATCAGCTTGCTAAGAAATAGTCCTCCAGTCTGTATGGTAAGAAGTATTCCAAACTTTACCCACAAGTCTCGTTTCCTTTGTCTACTACAAGTCCTGCAAGCGCTCCCTTCCTTCTGAAGCTTAGTGAATAGTCTATGTTCCTTAATTGTGCTCAATAATACGTACAAGAGTATGACCACTAGCAGTATATCTCCAACCACTGGGGCGTCCCCAATGATGAACATATCATCTAAAGACAGTCCGATTACTTTTGTCACAAAGGACAAGGCAGTCTTTAAGTAATCTTGTATACGTTCAAAAAACCCTTGTGATTGTAGGCTTGTTTCGTTGCCAATAGCACACCAGTGGGCCAGGTGCTCACAATTACAAAACAGACCACTATATTGTATAGTTTCATTCGTCAGTCTTTCTCCTCGCCTAATGATTTCCTCCGCTGAGTGAGTTTTGTGTGTGTATCTAATCACATAGATTTCATCGTAATTTAAATCTTTAACTTCAACCGTTTCTCTTATTTTCAAGCTAGAATCAAAAGGGGTTGACATGAACTGTATAAGGGTTACTATGGCAGCAGACCCATCCTCATTCAGCGGACGCAATTCTTTGATGATAGCGTGATGTGAGTAGAACTTGACTTGCTTCCTTCCGAAATTAAACATGCCAGTTTCTCCCGCCAGTTTTATGTGCGCTCCTTTCTCAACCTGGTTGAAGGACCACAGTCTGTCTTCCTTGCTGCAGTACATACATCGCACTGGCAGCTCATTTTCCTCGTTTATATTGCGGAGACGAGAAAACATTTCTGGGTGTTTTCCTAATGATTTACTTGATTACCATTGGCCTGAAATTAGTTAATAGGACACAATTCGTAAGTCCATAGTAGCAGAAATATGACTATATATGGAGGATCTTACACGAGTGCTCGTGTTTTATTGAATTTATTAAATGAGTTTGGAAAAAGGGATACAATGCGAGGCTTGCCGAGCATTTTATCGCTTTTTCACAACGAGTTTGATAAATTCAATAATACAGGAGCACAAATGTTAGATTCTATTTATCATATGACATTTAGATTACTTTGAAATCTCATTTCTGCATTAAGGAAAGTTATAATTTTGTCATTAAGTACGCAGTTACGTTTTTATGGACGTCATAACTGCAAACCCCTAGTGGTTTATCGATTTTATTGCATGGCGTTATTTCACTCCAAGACGCGTTGTAATATGATAATAGAACAAAATTCTTAAGTCCATATTAGCAGAAATATGACTATACTTGATTGTATGTATAAAAACGCAATTATGTATGTAACCTGGCATAGGACTATTCAATGTATGAATGAGGGGCGTGGAAGCCCAGGAGAGGAGTACGCTGATATTTTCCTATACACGTAAACGTAGTCTTGGACCAATTTTTGCGTTCAAAATTTTGAATTTCAATATCTTTGGGGTTTTCAGAAAAATGAATATTTCTTCTTTTTTTTTTTTTTTTTTTTGGGGGGGGGGGGGGGGGGGCGGGGGGCTTGAAGTTTTTGCGGATATCTTGGGGGTCATTTTAGGGTCTTTTCTTAAGGTCAAGGTACAGAAGTGGAATAGTTTTTAGGTTGCTAAAATTTCAAATAAATTTTGGGGTATGCCTGATATTCCTGATTTTTTTTTGAAAACAGTCAGAGTTGCTGGGTCAAAGCCTACGTAGCAGGAAAAATAGAGTACCCCCACCCTGGGTCGTAGAAGATTGTTTGTTATGTTTTTTTACGATTTTGTCAACATTTTTTCATTTATGTCGGGGAAAATACCTATCTTCCTGGGTAAGCAGAGATAAAGTGTCTTGCTAAAGGACACAACGTAGTTTATCATAATATCACGTCGCGTCTGGGAGTGAAATAACGCCATGCAATAAAATCGATAAACCACTAGTGGTTTATAGATTTACGGGAAACGTAATGACGTCCATAACAACGTTGCGTACATAATGACAAAATTATAACGTTTTTACGCCAGAAATCAGATTTCAAAGTATTTGTCATAATATAATCTAACATTCGTGCTCTTGTATTATTGAATTTATTAAACTCTTTGCGAAAAAAAGATAAAATGCTCGGCAAGCCTCGCATTTTATTTCTTTCCCCAACTCGTTTAATAAATTCAATAAAACATAAGCACTCATGTAAGATCCTCTATGTCTCCTATTAGTCTCGAACCAGGATCTCAAGTCTCTATCACAGAACGATCGCGCTCCTCAAGCGGGTATCAATCGGAACTGCCTCGGCCAATTCCGTGGAATCAGACCTCGGATGTACATCGAAGGTCTACTTTGATAACGTGACGCTGACGTCACAGTAACCGTGCCAATACAATATTAACAAGTTCGATTGCAGCGAAACAAACGGTTACAACATTCCACAAGATGCTATAAATGAAGTTAAGTTTGTTTGTTTTTAAAAAAATATCGCTATAGCGATCATTTATTGGAGAAAAAAAAACATCATCATAAATTTCATTTATTCAGTTGACAGAATAATGGATTTTATACCACCCTTACCAACTTTAGCATGAAATATCTCATGATGTGCAAGGTCTACACTAATGTAGATGGTATAAAATAGTTATACCATGTTTGTCCACCTGTACGTTAGATAATCCACTCGCTAAAGCTCGTGGATTATCTCCACGTACAGGCGGACAACCCATGGTATAACTAATACTTAATAGAGCTGAGCCCACATGCTACGGAACTAATTTCCCTTATGCCTGTTCCGGCTAACAAAATGCAGCTTTTTCATACATAATACATCCGAGGCTTGATTCTCGAATTGGGCCGGAGTTTACCGATTGAAGCGGGTATCTAGTTAAACATCAACAGGAAGGATACGCCTGCATCGGATTATTCTACCCATATACACTACATGTAGTTTGCCATTCCAAAACTTGTTCAAGCTTTTCGTGAAAGCTTATAATTGCTATGTATACTGAGGGACTTTAAAAACGCACCATTTTATATTTTCTGTCTCTTCCACATGATTGAGTTGATGATGTGTTCCTTATCATTTTTTATCCTCTTGCAAAATGGACCATGATTTGCCATGATTTCGATTTGCTCATGCTGTTCATTCTGACGTAATATCGACGTAAGTGTTTTTCAACGATTGTCGTGTGACAAATGTAAATTTGATTCAATTTGAAAACAAACACTTTAAGGTGGTAGCCAGATGTCTTAATAAATGGAAAAAACACAAAAGTTTTTAGAAATAATCGGTTTATTACACTCCCACTCGCAGCGTTTATTTGCTAACGTCAGTCTTAAATTTTCAAACATCAATAACAGGCGGGTGACGTACGCGCATGTCACGATACTTTTGTCTTTTATGCAACTGATTGAGGAGTATCTGTTGGCAACAAAAACAATTTGATTATTCCTGATCCTCAGGATATAAACGGCCAATTATGTCAAAAATCAATGACGTCGTGTAGACGTAATGAACGTTGCCAGAGGCCTAAAACTTCATGTTTTGATTTTGTCTTTCCTTTTGCTTTCAAGAACAAACATCGGTTCGAAAACTTTTTTTCGTTCATTATGGAAGGTATGGGTACTCTGTGACTTTTTAAATTTGAGTTGTCTCAGAATTATCGCGACATCACGGCAATCATAAGCCCCAGCGTTTCGATTTTCTTATTGAATGTAAGCTAAGTGACGGAACTTGTCAATTTTATTTTTCACATAATGAAAATATCCAATTTTCGACATAAATTAGCATTTAAGCAGGTGGTGCGTTTTTAAAGTCCTTCAGTATATATAACAAATTGTATGGTTTGCGTGTACGGAAAGATACTCCACGAGCTTTTGCGAGTTTTTTGCGAGTGGGTATCGCCCGTACAGACGCTAAACCATACAATAACTTGCTTATTGCACCAGTATGCATTTGCAATATGTGCATTGCGAGATGTCAGTGGTGTAACAACCATAGAGAGTTGGCACGTAAAAAATCTAAACAAAATACAATGTAGTCTTATGAGGGTCTCAATTGGGTACCTCTGAAATTGCTAATCAGTAAAATTTAGGCCAAAAATCGTTAATCTGTAAATTCAGACCCAAAAATCGCTAATCAGAAAAAAATTAAGCCTCAAAATCGCTATTCAGTTAAATTTTGGCAAAAAAACAGTAATCAGTAAAATTTAGGCCCAAAAATCAGTAATCAGTAAAAATTAAAACACGTCTAGAAGCATTTACGAGGGTCTGGATGGGGGGGGGTCAGATATTCACTATTCATTAAAAAATTTAGCCCATTATTCATCTCATTAAAATTTTGGGTTATTCATTAAAATAGGACCAATTAGTCATTAAAAATAAGAAAGGTGGAAAAGAAATCTGATTATTCACTATTCATTAATTTTTTCTTAAATTCATTAAAAAAATAGGATTATTCAATATTTTTTAGGCTCTCATTATTCACTATTCATTATTTTTTTGGCTCATTATTCACTATTCATTATAAAAAAGGGCCATTATTCACTAATCATTATACCCCATCTAGACCCTCATTTACGGGGTGGAATAGCTTTTTCCCCATCGAATTCGCTAATCGATAAAACGCACCAGTCAGTATTTAGGCCTTGAGCTGGCTATAGACCCCCCTCCCCCCCCAGGAGGAATTTTGTACACTATGATTTTCTAAAACTACATTATATAAGACACAAAATAAAAGATGTTAGCCCTCTGAGAGTGGCAGCGTTAATGTGTAACAGCATGTTATATACGTTACCCCCCAAAATAGCATTAAACGTCCCTGATAATGTCTAAACCATGACATGTTCGTACATATTTGCATGCTGACACAGGTTGATGAACTTCTTATAACACAGTTACATATTTTTAGTATTAATTTTATAAATTTCTTGAGTAATTACCGTTGTATATGTTACTTAGTGTTTCCTGCGTTATTTCCAAGTATCAGTATGGTATTTATTGACTATACGTGTATTACATCTGTCACAGAATATAGTAAATCTATAAGGCTGCTACTAAAATGATTTAAAGTTCTTTATTATGGTCGCTTACACTATTTTTCAGGTCCATGTTATGTATGTTACCTTCAAAATAGCATTAAACATTTAATTTAATGTCTCTATACCTATTTGCATGCTTGTCTCTTTAATGTCTCTATACTTATTTGCATGCTTGCCTAGGTTTATGTACTTCTTTTAGCATGGTTTACCTATTTTAAATATTCATTTAATAAATGCATTGAGCTTTAACTGTTATGTGTGTTACCAAATGATACATAAGTTATTCTGAGTATCTGTATAGAATTTGTTGACTATACATGTATAAAGTCTGTCAGAGAATTTAGAAAATTTATAAGGCTGAAATAAATTAAAGTTCCTTATTAATTTATGGTGACTTAAACTAATAATATTATGTGATCTATCAACCTTCGCTGTTTGCTCACATAAAGAGTATAGATACCATGCATTCAAATCGGAAGTCCTGAAAGTCAGTGACTGTGAAACAGCTAAGTTCTGGGCAAGGTATATGGATATGATTCATCAGATGGCGTTGACACTGATTAGGGCTACAAAGAAAACAACTTTGAATTGCATGTCATCTCTATCTGTATGCCTTGTTCCCAATGTTCATTGCAAAGGATCACAGCAACTACGCACAATATGTACCTGTGTAACTGATTACACTCATAAATGTGATACACATCGCAGATGCAAAGAACTTCTCGAACAAAATGGGTTTAGTGTGTCACAACCATTGGTTCTTTGCTTGAGAAATGCTTTTGACATAACTATCAGGCAAACAATAAAGAGGTATTATAGGCTTCAGCAACTAGAACTACGCTTCGTACTACAGATGGTATGGTGTATTACTCATCACATCAGAGCTCAATATATTGAAACAACTCTTCAATGCACTGAAATGAAATATTCAATCTGCTCAGATGCAAAGTAGAATTGTTTCTAGAGGCAGTTTCAGGCTTCACCAATCCTTTTAGTTCTAGTTTTGAAGGTAATGAACTGTACTTTTTGTCTTTCGGTGTGCCTGCTAAGCCTGGCATAGCTAAGGATCTTATTGAGGCTGATGACATTGGCAGGAATGCTGTTGCAGACTACATTGACTCACTTTTAGTTAAAAAAAATCTGTCTTTTACATCCCCCATAAAATGCTACAAGCTAATAAAGTTTTGATGCTTGCGATGTCAAGCAATAAGAAATTGCCCAATATACAAAATGTAAACAGCCAGATGAGAGCTTAAAGGAGAGTCTTTGGTAAGCTTGACCTTTTTTCTATTGGACATAATGTTGACCTTGAGTTGGCACTGTCGTTCCTTCTGGTTCCTGTACCATGGTCACTGTCAACTCCTGATAGAATTTCCACCAAAACTGACAAGTACAAACTTCAGCATGGCTTGCAATCACACATTGAACCAACATTAGATTGGCCATGTAGTGCTGCACATAATGTTGATGTTCATGCCGTAACTACAGAGCATAATAGTTTTTCCTGTCACCATCATGGATCTGATGGCACCAGTATTCAACCAGGCACTAAAGGCAGGGCATGTTGGTTTTGTCACTGATACATATATACAATGTATAAGCAGCAGTCTATACAGTCTTACAAACATTCTTGCAGAGGATAACCTGGGTGTTTTGTGCAACAATGGTGTATGCAACAAAAGGTGCACCTTCTGAATGTCAACAGCATTGGCCAGAATATGGGGGAAGAGATCTACAGTAATACACTGTTTAACAGATTGTGACACTACCAATGTGCCGATGTGTTAGTACTACGGAAAGGTTATTCCTATCAGACTGATAGAGAACCCCTCCCCCACTAGTTCATCAACATTCTAAGAAGGGTAGGAAAACAAGTAAAGAATTGCTCTAGGCACTCATAAGTGGTATGAAGCCCTAACATGTGCTATGTAATTGTGAATATGCTGCAGTAGGACATGTTTCTTAAAAAGTACCAAAGCCATACGCATATACTGACTATTTCAAATTGCATGAACATGAGCTTACCTCCACCCTGCTTTTCTGTCCTTAAGATGTGCATATTAAGATTGAACTATCAAGTCTTTCCCATGAAAACAAGTGAGGCTTTCCAGATATGGACAAACGGTGTGGAAAATAAATGGGAAGGAAATGGAGTACCTCTGGGTGAAAGAGAGCTTGATTGTACCCTAACAATTGAGCCACAGAATTATATTTCACATTTTGTGTGATATGGAGTTACCATGTTCAAAACTCAACAACTAAAACCTTATAAAAGATAGAAACATAATATTTGCAGTTTCCAAAAGGTACATAAACATTCTTTAATACAAAATGAGTTAGTAAGCACATTCATATTAAAAAAAAATATCAAACTATATTAGTTTCATAAATCATTTATATAGGAATAATGAAAAAAAGTAACATACGTAACACTTTGGGTGCATATTTGTTTTCAAAGGTCCATATCTGTGATGCAAAAATAGCTTACTTGGATGATATAGCCAATTTGGAAATCTTACCATATGGTTTGCACTTTTCAGAAGTCATGTCATTTACTAAAATTATCAAAGATGTTGATGGGTAATATACCGGTATATAAATGGCTGTTACAGGGTAATGGTGACATTACCAGAGTGCTAGCATATTGCAAAATCCTTCCAAGATAAATCTGATAGAGGAGTAATAAGTTGTATAGGTATATTCTTTAAAACCCTTGGACAATATATGGAGATTTGCTCTAGAACTTCTGTCTGATGGGTTTTCTTTGATCTTTTAAGTTGTTACTCGCACATTGCACTGAATGTTACAAACTTTCCATGAGCATCATGTCAACTATTTTTGATGTCTCTATAAAAGAAAAAAGAGTTAATGGTAGTTAATGTGTTGAGTTACTTCCTCAGCAAATGAGCCAGAGTAAAAAGAAGAACATGGACCTGTGCCAGCATGCAAATAAGTACAAGCAGGTCGTGTTGGAGACCATATCTTGAATGTTTAATGGTATTCAGAGAGTAACGTATGTAACCTGGGCTGTAAAATAGTGTAAGACACCATAAAAAGGAATTTTAATTCATTTGAATAGCAGCCTTATAGATTTACTATATTCACTTACGGATGTAATACATGTATAGTCAATAACTGCCATACTGATACTTGGAAATAACATATGAAACACTAAGTAACATATACAACGGCAAAAACTCAAGACATTTATAAAATAAATGCTAAACTATGTAACTGTGCTATAAAAAGTTCTGAAAACCTGTGCCAGACTTCAAAAAAAGTGTCAATATGTCATGTTGGAGACATTATCAAGAAAATTTAATGTTATTTTGCGGGTAACGTACGTAACATGATGTTACCTGCTAACGCTGCCACTCTTAGAGAGCTAACATATTTCATTTTGTGGCTTATATAATGTAGTATTTAGAAATCATAGTGTACGAAATTCCCCCTGTGGGAAACGGGGTCTATAGCCAGTGCGAGGCCTGGAGAATTACATTTTACATTTTTCTGTGATATGGGGGTACCATGTTCATCATCTAATAACTCAAAAAGTATATAAGATAGAAACGTAATGTTTGCAGTTTTTAAAAGGTCAATAAAATATCTTTAATGTTATGCCAAATCAATGAACATAAACTGGTTTCAATAAAATTTAATACAAACTATATTAGATGCATTTATCATTTAAAAGGTGGTTCAATGGAAAAATGTAACATACACTACATTGGGGGTGACTATATTTGTTTTCAAATGTCATTATCTGTGACATAGTAATAGCTTATTTAGAAAATATAACCAATTTGGAAATCTTAACTTATCTTTTGCACTTTTCTGAAGTCTTAAAAAGAATTTTAATTAACAAATATTTTGTAGGGTAACGTATGTAACAGGCTGTTACAGCTTAACGCTGCCATTGTCAGAGGGCTAACATGTTGCAAAATCCTTGCAAAACATTTGGCTTCATGAAAAATATGGTCTATACCGGGCCGCGTAGCGCAGTCGGTAACGTGTCTGGTTACAGAGGGTCGCGAGTTTGATCCCGGCCCGGTACCATACTTTCGTGGAGACTGATCATGAAATAATTTCTACGGTCATTCTCCTCCCTTCCGCTGATTTATTCAAGAAGGGTTGTTGTCAGTTACAAGCGAAAGTATGTGCACAAATTACTGGTTAACCGCTTGCTCAAGCCTCCCCAGGAAAACGTGTGGTTAAGTGAACTGACCGTCCCGCAATGACCATAGCTGTTGACATGGGACGTTAAGCAACAAAAACAAAACAAAAAAATATGGTCTACAAAATTCCCCCTGGGGTGGGGGGGGGGGTAAACCATATCCAGCCAGTGGCCTAATTCGGTAATTTTTTCGCCCCAAAATCGATAATCATTATGTTTAATTTTTAGGCCGAAATTCGCTCATCAGTAGCACCTCTCATTCCGCTATTCGATAAATTCAACCCTACAAAATTCGCTAACCGTTGAATTTTAGGGCCAAAATTCGTTAATCGTGAATTTAGGGCCATAATTCGCCAATCAGTATAAAACCCCATTAATACCTTCTCTTATTAGTCTAGATTTTTAGGGCCTACTGGTTTCAGCGAAAGGTGCCTAAAGTTGGTTTTCAAATGAAATGACTCTGACACATGAATGGTTGCCTGAAATGACCTACAATCAACAATGTATAAACAGATATGAATACACAAAAATCCCGTATGTCACAGCATATACGCATATAATTTAACATTGACCCACGCAATCTTCCTAGGCAGACACACAGACTGGCAGAGAGAGAGAGAGAGAGAGAGAGAGAGAGAGAGAGAGAGAGAGAGAGAGAGAGAGAGAGAAAGAAAGAGAGAGAAAGAGAGAGAGAGAGAGACCTTCTTTACAATAGGAATGAACAGAAACGTTTCCCTGCTGCAGTCTATATTTTGTCAGAGAGAGAGAGAGAGAGAGAGAGAAAGAGAGAAAGCATAATATCACAAACAGCCAGACGGATTTAAAAGATACGATACAGAAACGTTTCCCTGCTGCAGTCTATATTTTGTCAGAGAGAGAGAGAGAGAGAGAGAGAAAGAGAGAAAGCATAATATCACAAACAGCCAGACGGATTTAAAAAGATAAATATCTACCTGTAAGATTCTTGCTGTCTGTGATCGATCCGATGTTTTGTACGTATACTTGGATTTCCTAATTTACACCCATTTCCTTGAAAACCGTGGATTTCCTGTTATATTATTTTTAGCGACCTGGGATTTCAAGGAGATTTTCCACAGTGCAGCATCTGCTACGTATAATTATAATTTGATAGAATATATTTTATTATATTATCCGACGTTTGATTCTTTACGTCCCATCAACAATCTTTCAGTTATGTAGGGACGGTCTTCCTTGGTTGAACCAGTACTAAGCTAGGATTAATGTGTCTTGCTCAATGACACAGCGCAGTTACACCGGTGAGGCTCGAGCCGCTGTGCTTCCATATTATCCGACGTGGACAATCACTTATTTGAACGGAATCGCGAAAGGCACATTTTTGCAGGGTAATACAAATTTACTCACATACCGTAAATTCGGGCATTTTCGCGAGGGTTTTATTTTCACGAAACTAAAACCCTCGCGAAATGATGGAATTAATCCGTCGTTTACTTGTAGGCAGTAAATCATAACCCGGTCGCATTTTTACGTGGCAAATATGCCTTCTAACGCTATTCGCGAAAGTAAAATTCTCGCAAACATTTCAGAATTGACAGTTAATGGCCAACTTGAGAAAATTAACTTGTGGTGTGAATGAGCGCGTGACTGAGTTCGTGTTTATTTATGTTGAAAATTCAGGTGTCCTTCCCAGTTTGGCGATAAGAGGCCTTCTCGGATTTTTACGACACAAGGGAACAAGGCACTTTCGTTTCAAGATAGGAAGGGAAAAAAATATATAAAATCTTAGGGGAATAGAGTACTAAAACAACATTAGAGTACATGGAATATTCTAAGATAGTTTATTCGGGAAAAGGGGGAATGAGCCAATTTATTTCAGGAGAACAAGGAAACAGATATCCCCATATACCATGTCTAAGGATTGATACACATATAGCTTTTGTTCATAATGCTCTTACGCACACCAGATAGTTGGCAATCGAAAAGCGCTCTAAACAATCGACGAACGCGGGTCAAACTCGCTAGAAACAGTGATTGCCATTTGTCGCCAGTCGGACGACAAATGGCAACCGAAGACTCTTTCTAACTTTGTTTGATCTACGTTCGTCGATAGTATTAGCGTTTTCGATTGCCGCCTATCCGATGTGTTACTTTCGGGTGTCTTTTTATCTGCGTTCTACACTGTAAGTTAACACCATAAAAGCTACCACCCATTTTGGTGTAAATTTACACTCACTTTCTTACTTAGACAATTTGAGGCCTCCATTTCTCCAGTCATTAAAGTAATGTTATACATTTCTATCTTCCTCCGTATTAATATAAATGAACAAATAAGAAATTGAACGGGCATATCACGTGTCAGGCAGCTTAGCTGCCACCAAATAAGGTATTGTTTTAACTCACTGGAACTAGTCACAAACCCTTAAAATAAAAAATAGGCATACGTTTACTTTTTAGAGATAGACGTCTACATTTTTTTCTTAAGTTTGTGAATAGTACCTGTGGTTCCACTTATTTTCAATTTCTTCTTTTTCTTCTTGGTGGTCTGTGGTCGAAGAGTTTGGCATTTTCTGGTCATATTCTATGATCATTCTAAATGGCTTCTCAAGAGAGGACAGCGTGTAGCATATTTTATCCTCAAATTTTGTACAGCAATGTGGTTGGGTCACAATTTCCATGCGCGGATCCAGAAAATTTTGTCAGAGGGGGTCCAACTTTTGCAACATTTTTTTTAGTTGATGAAGTCAAGGAGTATTCAAATACCGCTATAAGCGGGCCATCATCGACCCGCCAGCGAAACGCCATTTGAATGGCGTTTCGCTGACGTGCCGATGATGGCCCAACTTTGAAAGCTTGCTTGGTAACTATGTGGTTTTCAGGGGATCCAGACCCGTATTGATAAAAACCAATATTTTTGCGAATATTCAGGGGGGGGGAGGGTCCGGACCCCCTGCCCCCCCTCTGGATCCGCCCATGATTTCTCACCCTTCCCCTTGTTCCTTAGTACAAAATAAGTATTGGTGGTGACACAGTGTAATGCATAACCTCAGCAAGTGTACGAAGTGTTAAACCTATGCAAAAATGGTTTAACACTTGAGCCGTGGCGTGATTTCCAACAATGTGGCATATTGACAAGTGTAGACTTAGACGAGCTTACGCGGCCTCCCCTTAAGCAAACTGCAAATGATGTTCTGTCAGAAGCTTAACACTAATATATTATTCATGCAACTAGCATAGGCTCTGATCAGTCTACGCGTATGCGCAGGCTGGTCTGAGCCTTTGCTGGCCGCATTTACCACATTGTTGGAGGCTCATTTTGTAAATTTCTTGGTCTGCTTATTATTTGAATACCAATACTATTTTGAGAAAATGGTATTTATCGTATTAACTAAATATGCATATATAATTGTGTCTCGAAATGGTAGCATTTACAAACAGTGTTGACATAGAACTACATGTAGGTGTCCCACATGGTCTTCGCTGTTTTCTGCAATAAGCACACTTTTTGTTATAATAGATGAAATAAAAAAGAATAATTCATAGATCAGCTTTATTTATCCTTTAATTGACTGCTAAATATTAAAATTGTGTCTACGAGGGGATAATGCCAGCCAAACCCATGCCAACATTGAGTTTATAGGGGCAATTGCTTCTCCGCACACGTTTCGTACACGTATCATCAAGAATACATCGAAAACTGAAATGTAAGCATTCTATATACATATTTGATTCAAATGTGCACTAAATAACATGCGTTCTTGCGTCAGTGCCGCGTCCAGTAAAGGACCATATTAAAGTAATATGAAGTCCCACGTCCAACAAAAACGAAACCTAAAGAACAATACACACAAATTTAAAACAAATCCTGAATAGCCATGCCACTCCCCTCCCATCTCCCTCTCTAAGCAGATGCTTGGCGTTGTGGAAGAATCAAGGCGACGTCGTCGTGGGTCTGTTTGTTTATGCTTCGGTACGTCGTCTATTCAACTTATCATACATAAATACTTAAAAATGTTTAAACGCCAGACAATGCTTTATACGAGAGCGCAGTGGCTCAGTGGTAGAGTGCTGGACTCGAGACCGAGGGGCTGTGGGTTCGAGCCTCACCGGCGTAACTGCGTTGTGTCATTGAGCAAGACACATTAATCTTAGCTTAGTACTACGGGTTCAACCCAGTATATAACTGAAAGATTGTTGATGGGATCAAACAAACGTATTATTTGCCTCATATGTCATTGTATTGACCTGAAAGAAATAAGGAATATGTTATATCCTGGTGAGGGGTACCAGCAGATGTTTTTACGGTTGGACAAATAGGGCAAGCATCAGGCACGCTTTATAATTTTACACAGCCTCTTTGAGACGGACCCGCTTTACATACCTTTTAAATTATGTACTGCATACATGTATATGTAAAAACCTCGGGGGCGCTTGAATGACGCTTGAATAAAAGACCGTCGAGCGTGACGAGAAAGCACTGTCATCATTTTCTATAATGCAAACTAAGCCGTGACTCATGTAAACATGAACCCAGTCAGCATGCAATCTCGAACCACCATCGACCCATCAGCGAAACGCCATATGGTGTTTCGCTGACGGACCGAGGGGGGGGCCGCTTTAACAGGCATCTGTGATTTATTACTTCTGCTTCTGTTTCATGGAACGTATTTAACAGTCACACTGTTTTGCTATTTTGTTTTCGTTATATCAACTGCATTGTTAGGCCAGACTTTTTAATTATTAGTTGATTTACGAGATTTTTTTTTAGATTTAGGGTCGGGGGGACGAAAAAAAGCTTTGAAAATGACCAGTCAACTGGTCATTTTAGAGGTTTTTTTTTTAAATATCTCCAGAACAAACAGTGAAACTAGTAAAGTACACCAGCAGTCTGTATTAAATCTTTAAATAATTCATAGTTTTCCTGCATAGGACAATATACAATTATTGACTAATGAGGCATTGGATATGATGTGATATCGACCAGATAATATCAATATTGACCGATCACATCATATCCAATGCCTCATTAGTCAATAACTGTTTTATTATATAACATTTAGAGAAAGATGTACAGGTATCATTGCACCTGGAAAAAATACTGAACTTATATACAAGTTTTGGGACAGTCAAGTATTTAGCAGAAACGATGCAAACCTAGATAAGACCACCCTTTTACTATTTTATATATGCTGTGCATGAGTGTCATCATTCAACAATTAACTAACAAGAATTCTAAAACGCCTCGCCTGTAGAGCCAATGTTAAAACAGTGTGATATATCAAACAATAATTCACAGCGTTGAAAGCGCAGGGAAAATGTGTGATAGCTGACGTCATTTGTTACTGGTAAATGACGTCATTCATGGCGTTAGACGGTGTAACGTCGTTTTTACGCTTGAAAGACGTTATAAATACATGTAAACGTATGCGACGTGGTCTAAGTATTGGCGGGAGTTCTTCAGCGCACAGGCGGAAAGTTGGAAGAAGCTGAAGAGTTCAAATTTGTTTTCGTTGTTTATTGTGCGATAAAATCGAAATAGATCAGCTCCAGTGCGTGATTTGTCGTGTTCTCGGCAACTACGATAGAATTGCAAGCGGCGCTTTAAGAAAGCAGAACCGGAACGGAAAAAAACACAAGCAATCTAATTTTAGTAACTAATATTCACCAGCAAGCGCGCGCCAGCCAGTGAATATGACAATATATTGACTGGCCACGTGAGCGCTCTAAGCCAATGAAAATCAGTCTTTTTACTTAGTTATATAATAATATACAATTATTGACTAATGAGGCATTGGATATGATGTGATATCGACCAGATAATACCAATATTGACCGAGGCGAAGCCGAGGTCAATATTGGTATTCTCTGGTCGATATCACATCATATCCAATGCCTCATTAGTCAATAACTGTTTTATTATATAACGTTTAGAGAACGATGTACAGGTATCATTGCACATGGAAAAAATACTGGTTTAGGGACAGTCAAGCATTTTAGCAGAAACGGTGCAAACCTAAATAAGACCCCTCTTTTAATATGTTGTGCATGAGTGTCATCATTCAACATTTACAAACAAGAATTCTAACACACTTCGCATGTAGAGCCGATGATAAAATAAGTGTGATATGGCAAACAATAATTCACAGCTTTGAAAGCGCAGGGAAAATGTGTGATAGCTGACGTCATATGTTACTGATAAACGACGTCATTCATGGCGTTAGACGGTGTAACGTCGTTTTTACGCTTGAAAGACGTTACAAATACATGTAAACGTATGCGACGTGGTCTAAGTATTGGCGGGAGTTCTTCAGTGCAAAGGCGGAAAGTTGGAAGAAGCTGAAGACTTCAAATTTGTTTTCGTCGTTTATTGTGCATTTCGAAATAGATCAGCTCCAGTGCGTGATTTGTTGCGTTTTCAGCAACTACGATATGATTATTATCCACGCTTTAGAAAAGCAGAACCGGAAAGAAAAAAAAAACAAGGAGTCTAATTTTAGTAACTAATATACACTGGCAAGCGCGCGCAAGCCAGTGAATATGACAATATATTGACTGGCCACGGGAGCGCTCTAAGCCAATGAAAATCAGTCTTTTTTCTTAATTATATAATAATCACTTTTAACAGTGGCACAGAACCTCAAAAATATATTATTTATTTCAACGAAACAAATAATGTTTAGAGTCGGTGGATAAAATAAATAAAAAACAATTTTAGAATTTTTTTTCTACTTTCCGGATTATTACAGCAGGAGGGTTCGTAAATCAACTAATAAAAAATTCTGGCCTTAGTGATAGTGTTACCTTGCTTTTTATCAGCAGTCCCCGTTTTCTTCTTGCTCTGCATCATTTTTCACTAGGTACCGTGAGTGCAAGCATCATGTATATTGCATAGCAACACATGACTGCTCTGAGCAAGGTTTTCTTTTTGATGCTTGAAAGGGAATTTTTACTGACAAACGCCGTCGCTATTTTGTGTGTACAAATACAAAATACACACCACAATACAGCACACTATTGGGTATGCTACGTCAGACTTACTATATATATTACGAGTCAGAACAGAGACAGCATTACATTTTGATTGATCTTAGTCTACACATCTATTGTTGATCTTGTATATTATGCCCCAAAAATATGTCTAACTTTATGGAAAAATATAAAAATATGCAATGCAGAAAGTGAATATGTCAGCATGCAATATTTTTACGAGATGTGCAAGTAAGTTTTGTTATACCGAACAGAATATTCTATTTTTATTTTTTTTACCGTTTTTTCTCTTAGGCCTACCATGGTAAGGGGGTGGTCCAAAACAATGCACAGCATATGCATGATTGAAAATACATATTTCACAAATGGTTCTTCTTTTTAACAGTTTGAACATGTTGAATGCCCGAACGGATCACTGGCGTTCGGTTAAACAAATTACAGTGACGTCCCCTAACATTGCGCACTAGCCCAAGTGACTATGCCACATAAAATATTTTATGATATTTAACATCAGGATGCTTTTGGAAAGAGAAAACTAGCAAAAATGCAGAAAGTGCGCAATGTTAGGGGACTTTTTGCTATCCTTAAACAGGGGGGGGGGGGGGGAGGTATGTGCACTTCAAATCAAAGTTGCTAGAGATTAAGGTAATACTTTGTGTATATATTGTAGAATGATTACTTTATTTCGCTGTGAACAATTTTTCAATTTTGTTCGTTTCTTATTATATCCAATGGAGGTTAAAAGGCTTAAGTGCGCAATGTAAGAGGCCTTCACCGTACGTCATAAAAAGCTGATCATGTCAAACTTAATACCAAGCAGCTTCATTTAAATGGAGATACTGTACAAGATGCGGTTTTGTTGCAAAAATGGAAACTTTGCCTTATCCACTCAAGTTTGGTCTCAACATGTTCCGCTCGTCCTAATTAAAATAACGAGTACACACACTTTCTGTTTCTGACCATAAACAGTGAAGTTATTGGGAGTGGAAAGTGACCAAAGCATGCCTCATGTCCGTCATTGTTGCTGAACGTCTCCTGACGAGAACTAACCGTACGCAAATCGGCGTCGCGCATCATAGACGAACGACTGATATTATACAATCATTGACTTCAATGAGGTAGACATGAGGATTTATCTACCCGAAAAAGTAATAATTCACCGAGGCCGCTAGGCCGCTAGGCCTCGGTGAATATCACTTTCAAGGGTAGATGAATCCTTATGTCTACCGAAATTGAAGTCAATAACTGTTTTTATATGACCTTGTTACTAAGAACGAAAATTTTCAACTTTCATTTTTGTTGTTGAAGTTCAACCTTCAACATTTTTTACTATATCTAAACTGGTGAATGTTTTATCTCGGACACAACAATGGGGTACCCTACTTGTCACTTGCATTCGAAGTTTTATGTACAGTTCGTTATTAGCACTGTGAAATCAAGGCAGATATCAAATATTCATACGCACGGGTTTTTATTGAAGTGTAAAAACCAATTATTTTTTTTTGTGAAGAAAAGGGTTTGACACCTTAATTAGGGGTAATTTGGTATGCTGAGTCCGAAAACCAATGTTGGCCAGTTGAGAAATGACCTCTTAATGACCTAATTTGCATATTTTTAAAATGGCCGCCAAAAATCATGGAATTTGACATATTACTGGATATTTTATTTTTTTTTGAAATGTTTTTATCCAAAATCATTTGTATTATGTCTTAAGATTGTTTTACAATTAGAGTACATGGTTTTGACGGCAATTTACATAGTTATTCCAGGATATTACCGTATTCATGGTAATAAATGTCCGTTTAGTCTATATAATTAGATATAAGCTTGCCTTATTCAGTATCCTGCTATTTTCAAATGTTAGTTTTATTCATAGAACGCTTTTGGACAGTTTACCAGCTTTTCAAGTAATAAATAAGAAAGAAACTTTGATAATTAACAAGTTGTTTTGTTTTTAAATAAATATGTTACAATGTCCATGCCGAAATATACGGTACATTTTGTATCTATAAAAAGTGAAAGAATACACATTCCTGAGTACACTAGGATCCAATTAGACAAACCTTGCACCATCAGGAAAACTTCTAATGTGTGTCAAATTGTTTTGGGAGACCACTTAAATGGGGAAAATATTGCCCTTAAGAATAACCCCATAGGAGCTATCTGAAATTGCATGGTTTCCATGGCAACGCATAATGCCCTTCTAAAGAATGGGTATGTCCCTACAAAAGTACTCATATCTCAGTAGCAACTCATCCAAACTTTTAAACTTGGTACCAACTGAATGTTCAGACATATGAATTTCATCCAATGTTCAGATATGCAAATTATTAAATTTTCATATTCATGAATATTAATGAAAACATTAGAAATAAGAGAAAAATCGTAAAAAATAAAGGGATGTACATGCAAATTTATCTACATCTCAGCTGCTTACTATCCTATACTACCAGCCTTGGGCCTCTTGGCTCTCGTTTGTGATGTCTAATTGTGACGTTGTCACTTTCCGATTGGTATCCTGGGTCAGGTGTGGTGCTTGATTGTATCTATTCCTGATCTTTGCCCTCTTTCTTACTTTGGTACCAATTAGCAATTTAATGCTAATACATAGCATGTTTACTTAATGGTCCAATATGCAAATTATCTAAAAAATGTATTCATGAACATTAATTAAGTATTAGAAAGAAGAAAAAAATTAGATAACAATTAATAGAATGTACATGCAAAGTTACTCATATCTCAGCTGCTATTTATCCTAGATTTCATACTCACTTACTTTCTAAACTTGTTCCCAAACTAAAGTCCAGAAAAAGTTCTATAATAGTGTTGTTTGATGCGCAAATTATTTAATTTGTTTATTAATGAATGTTTTTGAAGATAAAAAATTGTGAATAAGTATGATCAGGAAATAACACAATCACAAACCGCAGGCAGCCCCATGGCACCTTATTGATTCGTTTTCAATTTTTCTTCAGTTTTCTATAGTTTTCATCAATATTCATGAATATGTTTGTTAAATGATTGTATATCTGACCATTGCAATAAAATACTATGTCTCAGCCTTAATTTGATACTAAGATTAATTGTCTAGGACAAGTAAAGGATGAGATATGAGTAATTTTAGAAGTAGCCCCCACTTATTTTTCTACGGGTTTTCTCTCAGTTCTAATATTTACATTAATATTTAACAAATTTAAAAAATAGATTATTTCACATAGTGACTGTTGAGTAAAGTAAAATGTCTTTAAGTTAGCTTTAAGTCTGTACCAAGTGTGGTAGTCTAGGAATATTAGCAGCATCGATATGAGTACTTTTGAAGGTACACCCCCTTAATTTTATTACTATTTTACCCTCATTTCTAACATCTAAATTAATATTCAAGAATATGATCATAAAATGATTTGCATATCCGATCATGGCATAAAATTTGCTATGTCTTAGCATTTATATGGTACCAATCTTGTTAGTCTAGGACAATTAGCAGATGAGATATAGGTAATTTTGTAGATTGCCCATTTTAATTTTTCTACAATTTTTCTTTCTCTGTTAAATGTTTTCATTCATTCACAAATATGTAAATTAGATTGTATATCAGACTATAAAGTTATAGTACTATGACTCACCTTTCATTTGGCACCAATTTTGGAAAGTAAGCAGCTTACATATGGATTATGTTGTACGTACACCCCTTTAAATTTTCTAACATTTTTCTCTTATTTCTAATGTTTTCATTAATATTCATGAATATGCAAATAAGATAATTTGTATATCCTACTATTGAGTTAAAGTGTAATGTCTCACTTTTATTTGGTTACAAGTTTGGTAGTCTAGAATAGTTAGCAGCTGACATTTAGGTAATGTTGTACTTACCCTCCGTATTTTTCCACCATTTTCTCTTATTTCTCATGTTTTCATAAATATTCTTGAATATTCAAATTAGATCATTTGCATATTGTATCATTGGGTAAAAGTACTTTGTCTAGAATTTGATTTGGTACCCAGCTTGATAGTCTATGATAACTATCAACTGACATAATGTGAAATGTGTATAGGTACACCCCCTTATTTTTTCTATGAATTTTCCTTTCTTTCTATTTTTATTAGCGAAAATTTGAATATCAGCACATTGAATAAAAATCTCCGTCTGGGCTTTAATTTGGTACTAAGGTCGGTAGTCTAGGATGAGTTGCTGCTTAGATGGGAATCATTTTGTAGGTACACACACTTTCTTTAGAAGCATATTGTGAATTTTCACATTATTGGGGGAGGGTAAATTGTTCTATGCACGACTCCCTGGCCCATGTTTTTCTTTGCTATTTAGCGACCATTTTGTTTCGCCAGTAACTGACAGCTGTCTTTTCTTGAATTAGTGGAAGAGAGCAAAAATCCATGAAAATATGGACGACACGCAAGTGTCGATCTTGGGTCCACTTGCAAATGACCCAGCTACAGTGCCTGATAGGGTGCAATCTTATGTAATCCAAACAGATTTATTTTGGGAGAAAATAAGAATTTTTGGTATTGAGTGGTCCATATGAACAATTTCGCACCCATGAGTAATTGTCCTTGGGTGCAAGGTAAGTCTAATAAGCCCCCTCCAGAGGTGTGTGTGTGGGGGAATGGGGGGCCAAATAGTTATTCCATGATCTTACCTATATTTTTAGTTACATAAATATTCATGATTATGCATATGATTTTGTTTGTTTTGTTGCTTTATGTCCCAAGTCAACAGCTATAGTCATGGCAAGACGGTCAGTTCACATAACCACAATTTTTCCTGGGTAGGCTTGAACAAGCGGTTAACCAGTAATTCGTGCACATACTTTCGCTTGTAACTGACAACAACCCTCCTTGAATAAATCAGCGGAAGGGGGGAGAATGACCGTAGAAATAATTTCATGATCAATCTCCACGAAAGTATGGGACCGGACTGGGATCGAACTCGCGACCCCTGGATCTGCAGTCAGACACGCATCTGTAGCCAGACACGTTACCGACTGCGCTACGCAGCCCGGCATTATGCATATGAGAAAATTTTATATATGACTATTGTATGAAAGGACTTGTCAAATTGTATTACTGATGATATAATAACGTACAATAAGGACAGTTTGGGGCAGAATTCAGTTTATATTTGCTTTTTTGGGGGGTATAATTTTCCCCTTTTTTCTGAAATTTTCATCAGTATTGATGAATATGCAAATTAGATAATTAATCTGAATATCGGGCCATTCCATCGGATGAAAGTACTATAACCAAGCTTTAATTTGCTAGCAAGTTTAAAAGTGTAGGGCAAGTTGCTGATGAGATACGAGTCATTTTGTAGGTACATGCCCACTTTCTTTAAAATCGAATTAACCCCCTCCCCTAACTGAAACTTACAGAACATTGTTTAAATTGCCATATTTTCCTGCATTTTTTTAAAGATCTCAATTTAATGAAATCATTCCTGACGCATTTCGTCCACATAACATTTCTAATGTGCATGGACTATCATGAAATTTTTTTTAACTAAGTCAGAAGCAAGATTTTTGCTCAAGTTGTCCCCCCTGGTTACCTCTTGATCTTATTTTTAATTCTGATTGCATAAATTGATGTCAGTGAAGACCCCCAATAATGAGAAGATGTTTTGGGGTTGATTTGTACCAGTTTGGCATCCTTAACACGTTACTCTACAGATTTTTTATGGATTTTTCTTCAATTTGGTGGCCATCTTGGAAATATGCAAATTAGATAGTGAAGACGCCATTTTCAGCTTGCCAACATTGGTTTTTGGATTCAGCATACCAAAATACCCCTAATAGACATCTCAAAACATTTTCTTCACCAAATGCCTGTACCTTCTTAAATAAGCGTCTTTTTCTGATTTTTTTTCCTGACTAATGTATAATATGAAAGTTTTGTATGGGAAATTCACATGAGGTAAAATTGACTTCATTAAGGTACAGATAAACCAAAAGCTTTGATTACAATATTGATATGTTGTTCTAGAAAAAGGGTTTCAGGTTACTATAAAAGCTTTGACACACACAGATGGTCCAGCCTAAATGGCTCATTTTACACATTCTGCATCAATCTTTTGAAAAAGATAGACCCAAAGGAAATTTATCAGAGATAATGGTACATCTATAGACATAAGGATTTATCTACTCCAAAAAGAAATATTACCCTAGATTTTGCTGGTGACAGACGTCTGGCAACAAAGATTTATTCGTATTTGAGCTGGTGACAGAGGTCAGGTAGCAGCAATTTAGCCAACTTTTTGCTGCTGCCTGACGTACATGTCATCGGTGTCATTCCTATTTTCAATTTAAATATCATTTTAAGCCACTAAAATTTGTCCTGGATTTTGCCGCCGGATATTGGGCGCTGGTCCCGGCTATTAGACTTTCCCTTCCCAGCATTCTTCTCGATTTTCGATTTTTAAAGGCTGCATATTAATGATAAGAATCGCATATAAATATTATTCCATTTAAATAATAATCATTCCAATTAAAATATATTTATACCATATACGAGTAGTTAGCCTCATGCTTTCACAGAATATTTTTAAAGTATTTTTTATTAAGAGTCTATGGGAGCAAATGACCCCCATGGAGTGGCCAATTTGGACCCCTAGGTCATGATTGGCAGGGTTTACAAAGGGGAACACTATGCATTGCAACATACTAAATATATAAGCTTGCGGGGCATGGTTTTATGCAGAGGACCACTAGATATTGCTTCATGTATATAGTAAGTCTTAAATGTAAGTTTTTTTCCCAATTATAAGTCTATCCCTGGGGTAGGACCAGTTTGAACACCACGGGCGGGGCATGGTTGGCAGGATTTATGTAAGGAACCACTAGGCATTGTTACATACTAAATAGTATAAGCTATGTGCCTCATGGTTTTAAAGAAGATGATTGTTAAAGTTTTTCCCATTATAAGTCTATGGAAATCCCATGGGCGAGGCATAGTTTGCAGGATTTATGTAAGGGACCACTAGACATTGCTACATGTATATAGTAAGTCTTAAATGTAAGGTACGTTACATATTGCCATACAAGCAAGAAAATGATATTTTTCACCAGAAGCGATATAAAGTATAGGTGTCTACTATTGTTTATCCATAGAATGCTCATGTATGGTTTTTAAAAGTTTACATGCTAACTTTCAAAGTGAAGGGTTATTTCCTTATTCAACATTTTATTCGGGGTCACCATATTCAAAAAACTTATAATACTTAAAGTATTTATGATAGAAACAAGGCGTTTGCAATTTTGAAATAGCTAGTAAATTGTATTTTAGAAACATGGTATTAAAATCTAAATACATGTACTTATTATAAATATTAACAAATGAAACTATTGAACAAAATTTAAATGACTTTACTAGGCGTAGTTGATAATGTAACGTTAATGAAATAAATAGCATCAAAACATTTTTGATAATTTTTTAGGACCAAAACGAGCTGTTGGCAGTTAAAAAAGAGTGTATGCAACATCTGGGTACCATCTGGATACCGTTTCTTATTCAAATGTCGCAATTTTGATTTGATAGTAACAAATGGGGTAGGTGTATACAACGCCTCCTCCTGAAAAAATGCTACCACAATTGGACTGTACGACATGCCTAGAAATATTGAAGAAGGCTAGTCCTAACTCTTAATGAAGTAAAACCTTTTCTGGCAGGAAAAGCGTGCGAATAGAATTCTCAAATATTTATCTCCTTGGCTAAGAGCAGAGTTTGGTCTTGTTTACCTTACAGACAGTAGTATCGTTCCCTTTCCACATCCTCAATGCAATCTAACTCCATGTGCTATTGGGCTCACTTCTTACATTAAGAACTACATGAGAGGTCAAAGGCTCCTATTTCATCCCGCCAGTAGCAGTGCATTTTTTCACCCAAAAGAAGACATGCGCAATGCATATTTCGAGTAGATACAGTGTATCGAAGAGGACGATCAACTATTGCCATCATCATTAGATCATGCATGTCGTATGACTGATGCCCATAAAAATTACAATATTTTAATTTTCTGGGAACCATCAGCTTCGATTATTATTATTATTATTATTATTATTATTTTTATTATTGTTGTTGTTGTTATTATCATTATTTAGCATTTGCAAAAGTGAAATACAGACCGGGCTGCATAAACGCAGGGTTTTTGCTCCGTCACAGTGTGGGGTGATTCTTTATGAAAGTTGTCAATGATGTTTTATGAAAGGGTTACAGGTTATTTATAATTTCTTTAATCAGTATAAGGTAGGAGATGGGAAACTGCATTGAACATACGTTTTTGATGCCCGAAAGTATTTTATTTTTTATTAATCTATATATATTTGAAAAGCTAAAGGCTTTACTCTGCCAGTCTTTGTGATGATGGTTTATATGTCAGGGATTAATGAGCGGTTTAATTCAGAAATTGATAAAACCCATTACAAAAATCAGTTTATTTATCAAAGTACATATTCCATCAAAGATATGTAGCATACAACTTCAAGTTCTATCTAAATGCCTGTGAAAAAATCAATTTTCTCCTCATGTAAAACTATAAAGAGCTAATCTTAAATGACTAATATTGACAAGCCAAAAACTGGTGGTAAAGAATCAGTAACATATTTTGGTAACAGGCTCTTTACCAGTCCAAATGATGGATAACTGGTTCTTTATGAAAGAATCTAGATTCTTTATGAAAGTATTGGCAAAGATTTAATGGTTCTAGAATAAAACTTCAAGGCAATTAGACCTATTACTGCAGCCCTGGCTTGTTTATTTTTTGAGTTAAGGCTTAAAATCCCAGTCAACAATGTTTCTGTCATGTATGGACTCCTCCAAGAGACAGAGATAGACTAAAAGGGCCCCACCCCATCCATATTTGCCTCATGTAAAGCAAAGCATGCCCTATCATTAAGATTAAGGTTAAAATGTAAGTCAGTATTATATCAGTGATACTGAGACATAGCCTCTGAATTCGTTTAATTTAACTGTTGTTTGATTTGACTGAGCTACAGAGTCCAGATTGTTAGCTTAAGCATCGCATGTGCCTTTCCCAAGGGTGGGGGACAGAGGGTTTGCACCCACCTGGGAAATCACAAGTTGACATATGTTTCCTCAGAAAAACTGTTATTGACAACCACGAGAAGAAGTAAGAAACCTTGGGTCCAATTGCTTCGAAAGGGAGGCCAGGTACGCACTGCTGTCTGTGAAATCTGAATAAAGTTTCCAAGACACCCAACCCCCCAGACAGAATTTTCTGGATTCTCCCATGCATCAGAAACACCTAAACCCTGCTATCAGCATCCAGTACTTTAGCATTGTGTCCGAGACATCAGTTTGTGTCTTTCGAAACTCCCAATAGGAGCATGAGGGGGATTGATGGGGCTGGGATGGCTCAGCACATTAGGCGGGGACATAACATGAATAAGTGAGAGTTGAGACTGACAGGGCAGAGCAGGAGCATTTTGTTTGTTAGTTTGTTTGTTTTGATTTGCTTGGCTTAGTTCTTTACGTCAAAGTCAATAACCTTTCGGTCCTGACAGGATGGGTCTACCTGGGTGGGTCCAGTACTAAGCAGCAGTAAAAATGTATGTTTGCTTTGATGTTTTTTGTCCCAATCAACCATTTTGAGTCTTGTTGGAACGAATTCTTGTCCTTCTGTTTTATACCAAATATTGGTATATACGAGGGTCATTTGGAAAGTTCTTAGCATGGCATCATAACTTTACAATGCGTTGATAAAATGCTATCAAATAATACATTTTTGGAAACTAGAATTCAATGGCTACTTGATGGTTTAATTTTTGTCGAAAAAAGACTTGGCGTGCACGTGCAGCGCATGCTCAAAATGAGTAGGGGTTTATATACTGGCGGAAATTTTTAGCAAAATACTTGGAAAAAAGCGAAGGAAAATTTTGGACCTCATTTTCGATCATGATTTGACAAATTAACGATTAGGTGCCAACTTATTTTTATCAAAATATGTAAAGCGATCGTTGCTTGCACGACGACCGCCTTTAGATTCAGAAAATGTTGACTTATAGAGAAATTGTAAACCTTCAAAAATGGGACTTTTTTCAATTTTTCTTTATACTTTTACTATAAATTGTGTCAATACAGGAGCACGTAAAAAGCCTATTGAGTATATGTTTGCTTTATTTATTACCAACAATGCATAAAAATCATTTCGTCGCGCGAAATGTGTGGCTTTAATAGTTCTGTATTCAAAAAAAAAATATTCCTAATAACACTGCCCCTACTTTCAAGAAGTGGGTGGGGTAACTCAACCCCACATATTTTGTCGATGGCATAAGAACTTCTCAGAAGTGAACTTGCCCATGGAAAGATTTTGATAGTTATCTTCCCCTTGCTCTGGTTCACAAAAATTATTTTCGTTTCAATACAAAGAGCATAAAGTGTCTTTGACAAAAATACCAACATAGACATTTTTATACTACTGTCGGTTATATATTTTCAAAATATGTGCATTGTGACATGCGGGTTTTAGACATAAAATAAGCGCATTGCTTTACTTTCTAAACGGTTGTGGTATTGCTGTTCCAGTATTTATTTATTAGAAACATCCGACCTGGTCAGCAATTGTATAAGCACTGTACCAGAGTGTGGCCTACCAAACAATACAAAATTATCTAATTTCATGAACTATTCTAAAAGTTCTGCGCACTTTTCCAAAGGTAAAATGTTATATTTTCCACTGAAATTCTGCGTTTTCCAGCATACAAACAGTACATATCCTCATGAAATGTGTGCTATAACAAAGAACAAAGATAGCTCTTTAACATGATACCAAACATGATAGGGTTTGTAAATTGGTTACGAAGATAAAAGACCATGCTAAGAACTTTCCAAATGCCCCTCGTATACATATATGATACTGAATTGAAAGTATCAGTCTAAAAGCGGGCCTTCGTCGGCACGCCAGCGAATCACTGGCGAACTGATGGTGGCAGACTGCTTTCGATTTTGGGATATAACTTAAGTCACTGTCATAAACTGCTTGTGTGATAGTACTAGCGGAGATCAGACAGCAAATATACAAGTATGTACTTCCCTGTAAATATGTTTGGGTCAGAAAGTAAGTAAGGGTGCAAAGATCAGGAATCGATTCAATCAAGTATCACACCGGGCATGGAATACCAATGGGAAAGTGAAAAACTCACAGTTGGACACCACAAACGAGAGCCAAGAGGTCAACCCTTTCCCAGGAGGTGACCACAAGGCACATATAAACAGACACGCACAACGGCATAGCAAAAGACATGAGAGAAAAACATAAAATATCCACAAATGAAGTACCGCCTTGGAACGTCAGTCAATTTTTTTTTACTTGAGGGCTTGTACCGGTTTCACGGCGCCAACCTCACCCTTAAATTAGATGTGGATCAAGACACATAGATATTTGGTTTGCATGAAAGACCCGTAACTTATCAATGCACCATCTCCTATAACATATAAATCAAGATAAAACAAGGAGATAAATCAAACATAAGGACTCAACAGTAAATAAAACTGAATATCAGATTGAAAGAAATCCAACAGGTAAACCCTGGTGGGCTCGACAAATAGCCAAAGCATCAGGCCCCTACCATCTCATCAATAGATAAGTCTTTAAGTCTGTATCGTCATAGATTCTGAAGTCCGACCCACCGGCGTGCAATTAAAGAGGAAACGGTGATTGGATTGACCACCAAGCATGCAGTCTGTTGCAATACATTAATATTATAGCCAATCTTTTTTATAATGGGAAATTATTTTAATGAACTGCGCTGAAAAATTATTAGAGCCAACAATCTTCTTCAATTTCTAAAACACGAGCGCAAAAGCCTCCAATAAACGGTCATTATAACGTATCCCCCGGGGCTAGAGGTTAAAATTTGGTCTCAGCTTACTTTGCATAATTATGCAAACAGTGATCGCTTTTGCCTTTCTGCGCATTACTATGTGATACGGTTCCGCGTTTTCACAGATTACATCTGTCTTCGCATCGGAACAGTCTAGTCATATTCTTTGTTTTCCAGCTAAAGAAATATTGGACCCTTGGCTAACAATAGATCGACCGTTGAAGATTCTGATAAGACTGCCCGAAAGCGCAGGCGGATCTTAGTCTTAGATTGGCGTGCATGCCAATCTGTACCTTTTCATGGATACCGACCCATTTCAACATTTAAGTAACATGTTTCCTTGATGCATTGGAATTTTAATCATACATGTGTAGAAGATAAATCTAGTCTTTTTGCGCAAGTACTCAAGATAAGCCGTTTATAGACGAATCAACGCATATATATCAAATAAAATCTTCCTATTTTCATAGCCTTTATTACTCTTATATTAAAATATAAATGGTCGATGGGCAAAATTTTCAAATAAGGTATGAACATAGCTTTTATGGTGGCTATCCGAACAGCTCTTCATGAGATGCAGTATTAAAAACGAACCGGTTGCATGTGTACCTGATTGGCAAATGCTGACATATTTGCTAGGAACTTCCTGTAGACTGGAGCAGGAGAAAGACGTGTACATGAACCTGTTTCTCTGAAATAAATTGGCGTTTTTTCCATACTCCATTAAAAAAAATTCTGATTCTCTCTGTCTTGTCCCCAATATTGTCCTTGTTCTTTTGTTTCCCAAAATATTTGGTATTTTCTCTCATTTCTCTGTATTTTTCTCGTAAGAAGGACACTATTTATTCAACTCCAAATGTTGCGAATTTATCAAATTATGGTGATACTGTACATGAATTATATGCTACACAAACGTCAGGTATACCAGTCAGATTCTTTTGTGCCTTGAATGGACCTTAAAGTAGTATTTTAGCCTTATGCGACGCACCAATGATCCGTTCCTATTATCATTCAATATAAGGGAGAGAGCGCTTTCCCTCTGGTGATGTGTTGCGACAATTATCTATAATCTTTGACAGTTTCAAAAACTTCCTTGTTTTTAACATACAGATGTATCCCTTATCGAAAGTTTAAAGCTGAAAAGGGGTGTACTTGGATAAGGTCAGAAAAAAATGAGGTAATGAGTTGTTTGGTGTTTGGCCGGAAACTATCCGTCACTGATTAGATTTTTAACGCACCAAGGAAAACGTGTTGGTGAAACTTTATTGTCAGACGTAATATACTCATTAATAAATTTATTACATGTATAACTTTTTCTTGCACACCCGATAAGTATATCTTACCCAGGACGTCAAGTATACGTCATCATGTGAAATCCCATCTTAGCGTATGCAGGGACTTCTGGAAGCTTATTTTAAAATAGATAAATAAATAAATAAATAAATAAATAAATAAATAAATAAAAACAGTGGTGAGCAAGATAAAGATACCATTATTCGTGTGAGAGTACAACAGAAAAAATCTGTCCCTCGGGATAACGGTTTGTCATCACTCGGCAAGCCTCGTGATGCCAAACAGCGATCCTCAGGATGGATTTTTCTATCCTACCCTCACACTTATGATATATTCTTGTGATGAGATTTTGGTACTTATCGCATGACCCCAAATACCTCTTATAAAAGCCAAGGTTGATATATCCGGCGAAGCTAGAGGTTCGAGGCATCATCCACATCAAAAATGTGTGTATGTATGCAAGGAAGGCCGTGGTAAGTCTTTGTTTATGCGGGTATCGGCAGACTCGCTTGAACCTTCGCCGCTCGCTGATTTGATAAATGCAAACATCTTGGGCACTAGCCCTACTGTTTACTGTTTCTGTAGGGAAATGAGGATCCCTGGTGGCTCATGTTTCCCCCTCTGTAACCTTCTCAAAACTTTGTGACTTCTGGTGTGATATTAAAAGTCAATAAGAGTTTATTTGGATGCAAATATTATCTACATATGTTAGTAGATCTCACTGGTGTCGAAGCGTTCATGCACAAGGTGTTTACCTAATAATGTCTTGAAACTGGTAACTGTTTAGCAGTAACAATTTCTTCTGTTAAGTTGTTCCAATGATCTACTACTCTATAACAAAAAACTTTTCTGTCGCAATGACGTTAATGTATTATGTTTGACCATTTTTTTTGCTGTGACCTCTTGTATTGTGTGTTCTGTTAGTATCAAGTTTTTATCATAATGTCCATTCAATATATTGAACACTTGAATTATATCATCTCTTTTCTTCTGTATTTCAAAGTGGGCAAGTTTAGTATTGTAAGTCTGTCAGTGTAATTAAGGTTTACCAATTCTGGGACCAGTTTTGTTCCTCTCCTCTGAATGTTTTCAATCATTTGAACATGCTTCTTAGACTTGGATTCAACACAGAATCTCCATGATCAATTTTAGGCCTTATGATTGATTTATATATTATTAAGAGTTTGTTTCTATCTATATAAGAAAAGGTTCTTTTAACTAGGCACAATAGTCTGTTAGCTTTATTAACAATATTGTTTTATATGAATATCAAATTTCATGTCATGTTGAAATGTTATTCCCAAGTCTTTCTCAGAAGTGACCGTTGTTAGCTCATATATGTTTTCAATATTATCCTTCATTTGATATGTGAAAGCTGGATTTCCTTTTCCAATATGTATGACCTAACACTTTTGAATATTAAAAGAGAGCAACCATTTGCACATCATCTTGTATATCTTCAAAATCTTTTAATTGTTTTAATTCTTTGAACAGTTTAGCATCATCGGCAAAGAGAACACAGTGGGATTTATCTTTTTGTGGTAAATCATTTATATATAATATAAATAACACAGGGCCGAAGAGAGACCCTTGTTGCATGCCCGAGGTCACTGAAGACCATTTGGAAGACTTCCCTGAATAAACCACATGTATACATGAACTACCCGTGATAATTATCTAGGTGCGCTATTGTTCGCCCCATCAAATGTTACTGGTCGACTTATTGCCATAGTACGGTTTTGAAGATTTTTTATTGCTTGCAGCGCTCACGCGTCTAGCTGGTTGTCTGGTTGTATAAACTAACCACCTTCAAGGACTTGTGGGAAAGTGTCGTTCTTAACGAAAAATACTGTTTGCATAACGGTCGTGTGCAGGGAACAAGACAGTTCACCGACAGGGGTAACGCTAAAATGCATAAAGGACCCCTTTACGCGTAAAGAACTCGTTTTTAATTTATTGAAAAGGTCTTTTATTATTGCTAAACTGTTTCTTAGGTATGTGTATGTTTAATACTATTTCAAAAATGAAGTTAAAAGAGATAAAAAACCATTAAACTGTAAAACGTGAACTGACACAGGCCAGTTTGGATGCATTTCAAATGAAACACAGTTATGCACAGTCTGGGTACAGGTTATGACATTCCTATGAAAATACTGTTTGAAAACACACAGAATGTTTATGTAACTGTATACAGATGGAATATTCGACAATTGGAGACAGTCTGGACAGCTCGAATATGCTAAGAATGAGGAATGGTTTGCATCGTTTTGATTATATACTGTGGGAAAAAAGTTTAGCAATATACTTTGGGGATTCACAGTTTAGAAGAAATATGACTTTGAATTTCATAGTGTCAAAAATATATTTTGACAAACGTTCACGAGTACGATGACATTAACAGGTTGACATTTCACATAATTTATAGTCTGGTTTTATGCCCCCTTGCTAAAACAGCTTATCTGGCAATAGTGCGAATAGTTTTAGACTAAAAGTTTCATTTTTCTGTCCAATGTGTAGGTCCAAAAGCAAGAAAGTGAAAAACGGTTTAAAATTGAATGTTATGCTCCTTCTTTTCGTACAGTTTTGAGTTGAAACTCGTATATTTCCAAATTACCTCCCTTTGAATTAAATAACGTTTGAAATTAAAATGCTCAGCAGATCAAATCCTCACTATGAATTCGGATTTTGTTTCCTTTGGCCACTTTCGGGTAGCCATTAGGTCATTTTCAAACAACTGACATGTTTGCAAACCTGCCACTTAAAAAGATCTAATGCTTCAAAGATCGCCTATGGGAAACCCCATTATAAACAATTGCTAAACTATTTTCCCTCAGTATATATGGTTGAACAAATGGTAGGTCAGATTAATCCTACTGAACTTCAGTTAAATAAGGCGAACTCTTCTGATACTGAAGCTCCGTTTTTGGACTTGAACTTGTCAATAACAAATGGAATAGTTTCTTCTAAAATCTATGATAAACGAGATGATTTTAATTTTGAAATAGTAAATTTCCCCTTTCTTGATGGAGATGTTCCTCGCTCTCCTTCCTACGGTGTATATATTTCTCAGCTTATTCGTTTTGCTAGAGTGTGTTCTAATGTTGATGACTTCAACAACAGAAACTTATTTTTAACTGCTAAGCTATTGGGCATATATATATATATATATATATATATATATATATAAACAAGGTTATAGATATCATAAAATTCGAAAAGCATTTTCTAAATTCTACCACAGACACTCAGAGTTAATTGTTAAATATAACATTGGGTTAAAAACTCTTCTGCAACAAGGCATATCAGAACCTATATTTTATGGTGATTTAGTTTATAAATTCAAACGAATTGTTGGAAACCCTAATTTTAGTGATCAATTCAAAAAGAAAGTAAAACGTTGTATAAGGGTTAGATATAACTTGGATATCATGCGACAGTCTGCATGCCTGGATTTTAACCTAATCACGGTTTATAGCTATGGTTTCCTCTTTAATGGCACGATGGTGAGTCAGGCCTCAGACTCTATGACGGCTCTGACGTAAAGCTTTAATCGGTGGGTTGGTGAATTTCGACCTCAGACGGATCAAAGATAAGACGATTCGAAATTACAGCACGTGAAAGGGAAAACAGGTAGAAACCGTTATAAAGCGGTATCGTAAGCGTTACATAATACATTATCATGATTATATAGGTAACTTTCAACAGTTTACTCAACTTTCTCTGTAGTTCGGTAGGTAAGCAACAGTACATTAATTTTAGTCTTATAAGGTATAAGTATTCCTTTATTTAATGGAAGTTCGAGTCTCGGTCAGGCCCTTTTTACTTTTAATATTAGTGTGTGTGTGAGTGCGTGCGTGTGTGCGTGCGTGCGTGCATTTATTTTAGTTCTTTTCCTATTGTATATTTTCATCATGGTATATATTTTATTTCATAATTTATTAAATTCCAGATACAATTAATTTCATATGCCCTCTGTCATGCTTGCAGTGTCAGTTTCAAAGCTGCAGTCGGAGCCCGACGTAAGCTCAATCACCACTGGCTCATGATCTTCCTCTGCCGCGATCTCCTTTAACCAGTATGTATACCCGCACCTCTGACAAAACATGATCGACGCACTTCGCCCAGTCACCAGGTGATATGTCTCTTATGCCCTCTTCAATCAGTTCCTTGATAGCAATAAGGTGAAGGCGAAATTATTACTCGCAATGAAACAATAGGGTGATACAATTTGCCACAGAGTAGTCAAAATAAAAGTTATCGTGTTTTGAAGATAACAGAAAAATAATAAAGTAAAGTTCGGAACCGCGGGCCGCCATTCCCGCCAACTTGCGATTTTTCTAGAAAATTACAATGCACTAAATTGTCATATCACTGGTACCCAAAGGCAGTAGATTAACCATTCCTACCCCCCCCCCCCCCCCCCTCCCTCAAAAAAAAGATATGTTTATAAAAATATCTTTGGGACTCGGACTCTGGAATTCGAACTCAGCAACCTTCCAGGGAATATCTGCAATTCAAGACGTTGACCGCTCGACTAAGTCTGTAGTTGTTGTATTGGTCATGTCGTAACATTCTTATTGACAATTTTGTTACGTCGATAGCACGAGCAGTAATCGTAGGCGAGAAATAACCGTTACTATCTTATTTACCTTTCTCGTGCTCATAAGTAGACTCGTCTGGCCTTTGATCTGTCTGAGGTCTAAATTGACCTATAGTAGCCATTTTACGGTCATCAATTTTGGCGATTTTCGTTTTTACAAATGTAGCGCAAATAAAAGTGTTATATTTTGTTTGATTTGATGCATTACTTCCCAGTCATCCTTTTTTAGTTACCTGAGGGGGATCCTCCTGGATTGAACCGGTACTGGTATCACTGCATAGTGCCCTCGAGCAAGACATATTAATCCTTGCTTTGGTTATGTCTTGCTTAAAGACACTACGCAGTGAAATTGGTCACGCACTGAGCTACTGCGCTCCTATAAAAAGTTTTTTACAGTAATATATGTTTCACTCGTTTGCATTTCCGCGTTATGTTAATCACGGTTATACTTGTGTCGTCTTTTGATAGCGAATTGCAAACATTTTGTATCCACATCAGGCCCGAGTCGGGCATGATCTTGAATCAAATTGTTTGACACTCTGATGGTACACCTGAAACCAAGTTCAAAAACTTGATTTTGTAAAGAAATGCAAAAGTACCCAGTAGACAGAGAGTTGAAGTGAAGCATAACTTGTATGCTTTTATTATCTATTTCAGACATGCAGTGATGACGTCACCGAAAATAACAGTGAGTTTCAGAATGTATCCATATGAATTAAGAAATTTGACCATATTGCATATGCACCAACTACGTTGCTCTCCCTTTTTGAATGTGTCGAAATCCACTTTTTGTTCAACATCATGCTTCTTGAAAAACATAATGAAGTTAAAATGCTCTAGAGGATTTGTTTGATACAAGTTAATCCACATCTTTGGAGATTTCATCAGACAAGACTGTAATATAACGAACGTACAAAAATGCCTTTTGGATCTTTCATGCTTTCTTTCTGTCTTGTCCACCAATAGATATAATTCTATGTTACCATCTGTTTATGTTTCACCTCTGAAACTTCATTCGGCCACTAAAACTAATTTACATGGAGTTTCTGACGCTGCCCTTTTAAGAAACCACTTAAAAGTTAGTCTTCCTCCTCTTAAGTCACCTGTACTAAGGAACTCTAGGAGTAAGTATAGGAGAAGTGTAGTGTATCCCTCTATTTCTAAGTGCAATGCCAAGAGGTGTAGCTGTTGCAAACATTTATGCTGTAAATCAACTATTAATTCTAACGTTAATGGTAGACAATTTTCTGTAATTACTAATTCTGATCTTGATTGAAGATCAACTGATGTTATTTATCTTATATCGTGAGAAGAGAAAGATTGTGGCATGTAATATGTTGGCCAAACTTGTAGATTTTTAAAAACTAGATTTTCTGAGCACTTTCGTCGACCAAAAAAGCCTCGCAAAATTGATAATTTTCTTTATAGGCATTCAAGCAAACTAATCACTCTACTAGCAGTATGTCTATTCAGCCTGTTGAAAAGATCACATATGGTGATAATTCCACTAAAAGATAAAAAAATATTCTTAGGCATGAATTAGAATTAAAGTGGATAAAATTATTACCAGCACCACATCTACTTGGTTTTAAATACTATATTTACCATGAGGGTAACATTTCTAGATTACCTGATTTTGATGTTTTTTCTCTTTTATATATACGTAAACGCAATAACCGATCTCATGGTAAACGCACAAATGGACTTTTAAAACGCAAAAATAAATATGTTTTAACTCTTTCAGAATTAAGTATCATGTTAAAACAATCTGGCCCACATATGGTCCTTTCACGTTTAGTAACTCTTTCTATATCTTTACTTCGTAATTTGGATATTGAAGCTAATAAATTCTATGATAGAGCTCATTGACTTTATGATGCAGCAATTCTTACTTGGTGTTACACTCAACATGCTCTTTCACCATACTTAGACTCTGAAATTAATCATATTTAGCATTTTATCAAAATTCAATTTGTCAACAAGGGAATTGAATTCATTAACTTACCCAGTATATTTAAAGATGAATCCATTATCTCTTCTATTCCTAACTATTTTGAAAATAAGGAATCCCCTATCATTTGTTATAGGTATAATAAAACTATTCATAGTACTGTTTTACTATAACAAATAAGGAACAGAACTTGATATCGAAAATTCTATTCCTGACTCTTGAGAATGTAAGGACTCTAAGAATTGCTATCAGCCCGCTGGTCATATAGTCACAAGGGATTTAAAAATCATAACTGATTCAAGAATTCGGTCTATTATATGTAAGGGACCAAAATATAGATTTCCTTGCCAATAGACTTCAAATCATGTCGTGAGGAAATTGCAGGAGCCTTACAAGACTTTTGTAATCGCTGGTGTATACGAGAGCATGTTTAGTCTAACGCTTTAAATAGTTGGAAACTAAATATTTTTAAAATTATTGATGGTAGAATTTCATTTTATTGCAACAATTTAGATCTTCTACCACCTAAACCTAAATTCTCTTTTAGATACTTGAATAAAGGGATCCAGGAATTCCATAAGAGGTGTGTTATGGCCCCCGTAGATAAGGCTGCTAACAATGTTGTGGTTGTTTGAAAAAGATACTATATTAACACCGTTAAGCAAGAACTAAGCACTGCAAAAAACATATGAGCATAACAGGCTTGATAAGACGCCTATCGTTGATAGGCATCGATGCCATATGGCAGCTAAGTTTGGGTTGTTTGTTGATGAGGACCATAGCAAGCTTCCCAAGTTATACTGGTTATCTAAACTTCATAAACGGTCCCATAAAACGCGTTTTATTGCTAATTCTTGTGCATGTACAACTACTGAGTTGTCTATTCTTTTGACTTCTTGCCTCACTGCGATTAAAAACCATGTCATTAAATATCGCACAACAGTTTATGAAAGAAATGGTAAAAAAATATTTTGGTCTATTAAAATTTCTGGTGAAATTCTTTATAAATTGAAGTCTAGAGGTTTTCCAGCATCTGGCTTGTCTACACGTGGTTTCTCTACTCTCTATACTACATTGCCATTAATCTAATTAAAGAAAAACTAACATAATTAATTGAACAAACAATTAACAGAGAGAGGCTCACTTTATTTGCCTTGTTATGATAAAATGCCTTTTTACTTCTGAACAACCTAAACGATATAAATTGTGGTCATGTAAGAAAATGTGTGATGCGCTGCATTATCTTTTGGCCAATATATTTATAAGATTTGGCTCGAAATTATATAATCAAATTGTAGGTATTCCAATGGGTACTTATTGTGCTCCTCTTGTTGCAGATTTGTTTTTGTTTTGTTATGAGAGAGACTCTATGTTGTCTCTGTCAGACAATAATCAAACTGATATTATTGAAGTTTTTAACTCAACCTCCAGATATTTAGATGACTTACTTAATATTGATAATCCTTATTTTGAACAAATCGTAGGTCAGATATATCCCGTTGAACTTCAGTTAAATAAGGCGAATTCTTCTGTAACTGAAGCTCCGTATTTGGGCTTGAACTTGTCAATAACAAATGGCATAGTTTCTTCCAAAATTTATGATAAAGGGGATGATTTTAATTTTGAAATAGTAAATTTTCCCTTTCTTGGCGGAGATTTTCCTCGCTCTCCTTCCTAAGGGGTATATATTTCTCAGCTCATTCGTTTTGCTAGAGTGTGTTCGAATGTTGATGACATCAACAACAGAAACTTATTCTTAACTGCTAAGTTATTAAAACAAGGTTATAGATATCATAAAATTCGAAAAAAGTTTTCTAAATTCTACCACAGACACTCAGGGTTAATTGTTAAAAACAACATTGGGTATCCTGGGTCAGGTGTGGTACTTGATTGCATCGATTCCTGATCTTTGCACCCTTACTTATTTTAAATGCGTCAAATATTGAACCAGTATTGAAATTACAAGCCATTTTAAATATTACCATGACATCTACAATTTTAATGTATCATCATCATCATCATCATCATCATCATCATCATCATCATCATCATCAGCAGCAGCAGCAGCAGCATCATCATGATCATCTGCAAGCAAGAAAAATGGATCTGTTTGAATTGACTTCCATTCACTCAGAGAGATTTTAAGGGTTCGTTTAATCCACACTATAGTAGTTTCACTTCACAGTTCTAATTACTGTCTGCTGTCTCTGGTCTGCCCAAGCCCCTCATTTTCGTTGTATTGCGTTTTAAGCTGTGCTGCGCTGCTCTTAGTGACCAAGCCTTCTAATCTTGCTGACGGGATGCCCCCACACTTTTTTCTATGCCTAGCTTCATAATTTTGTCAAGTCGGGAGGAGTGGTGGGATTGGGTCTAGGCACAAAAACACCATCGTCCTGTCAGCAAAACGCCATTTAATTGCCAGACACTAAATGATGCCTGGGAAGCTTTGTGAGTTTTCAGGGGGTGAGGGATCCAAACCAGTATTCCTAAGGAAACCTACATGTACAGCCTGTGATATTTCAGAGAGTCCAGTTCCCAGTTTCTTTCCCCCCCCCCCCCCAAAAACAAAGTCCACGCCATCGATTTGCTGGCGGCCCAATGGTGGCCCTAATCAAATATCTGAGCCTGAGCCTGGACCCCTCCCTGGCGTAAATTTCTGGATCGGCGCACGAAGCAAGGCATCAAGGACACAGAAGCAGTGTCCTCCGTCAAGGGTCATGCAATTGCTTTTTCGAATAGGATTTGTGAAACAATGATTTGGATAAAAGTGCGTATTTATGAGTTATAAATACGCACTTGAGTATGCACTATAATCACTATATGAGTCTATCCATGCGTCTGTGGTCAGTTAGTGAAAATACTTACTCTTGAATCACATTCTATATTTTAATCAAATGTTGTAAGCAAATGCATGTCAACAGTATCTATCCACTGACATGTGTAACAACCCTTTCTGATGGACGAGGGTTTGCTGAGCATCATTTCAGCCTGCTGTGAACAGTTACTAATATGCTCATAACTCTTAAACATTTGGTATATTTGGATCAAATTCTGCATATTTATTTATTTAATATTCTTGCCATTGGTGTGCAAAATGCTGACATGGACTTGTAAAGTATCACTTTTGCCAGTCTAGGTATTTTAGTGAAAATGCTCATAACTCTTGAACCACACCATATATTTTGATCAAGTATTGCATACTTATACATTTAACCGTTGTTGAGTCACTGGGATAAAAAAAGATTACATTGTTTTGCCAAGGATAGTTGGGCAGGTCCTGGTCAGATGCTCATAACTCTTGAACCACATTATACATTTTGATCAAATTATGCATACATATACATTTTATCATCGTTTAGGCACTGTTATACAAAACAATGACGAGGATTTGCTGAACATAAGTCTGGCCGGTCATAGTCTGTCAATGAAAATGCTCATGACTCTTTAGCCACATGGTGTATTTACATTACATTTTAATTACTTATACATTTTGAGGTTGCCTTCGGTATATCAAACAAAGTTAAATAATAATAGACAACAAGAAAAATGTCACTCTTAATAATCTTATTTTTTTCATAAATCCCAAGAAAGTAAGTAAGGGTGCAAAGATCAGGAATCGATACAATCAAGTACCACACCTGACCCAGGATAGACATAATATAATAATATTAACTTTTATATGGGTCAACAGAATTGTCTGTCTTACAAGGAAATAAACATTTGCCTATCACATGGCCAATCTGCAATAAGCTAACAAAAATAGTGAATATGATCAGGAAATTCAACAATCACAAACCACAGACAATCCCATGGCACTGCGAAGAAGAGCAACAAAACCATCATGAGAAACCAGGAGGACAAACTAAGCAAAGCAATCAGCTCTCTCTTCCCCATCAAGATGATTGCAAAACTAGAATGAAGATAAAGTAACGTACAACATAACATGGAACAATTATAGACTCCCACAATGGGAATAACAAATAACAACAACAGAACCACCGCCTTAGAACAAAAAGTCAACAACAACAGAACCACCGCCTTAGAAAGGACAACATCCTCAGACACCGGGGGGGGGGGGGGGGCTTAAATGCATTTTACTGGCACCAAATCTGCGCCCTAGAATCCGCTGATTTTGAAGTACAAGACATTTTCAACTCGCATGGATGCCTTCTAACTACAGCAATGTATTATCATGGAGAAACATTCTAATCAAATTAACACACTATGGTGACACATAGTAAGGGCTCAAGACTCACATAGAGTCAGAGCTAAAGAAAACCTCAAGTTGAGCAACGTTGGGTCCAGCTACAGATAAGCATCGGGCACCATCCCACTGATTAAAGCTTTACGTCGGAGACGTCATAGAATCTGAGGACTGACCCACTGTCGTGTAATTAAAGAGGCAACCATAGCAAAGAACCGTGTTTGGGTTTAGGCTTAGGCTGCTGTCCGTTCTAAGGCGGTGGTTCTGTTGTTGTAGATTTTTTGTTTATTGTAACTCCCATTGTGGGAGTCTGTAATTGTTCTGTGTTTTGTTGTACGTTACTTTATGTCCATTCTAGTATTGCAATCATCTTGATGGAGAAGAGAGAGCTGATTGCTTTGCTGAATTTGTCTTCCTAGTGTCTCGTGATGGTTGAGCGGCTCTTCCTCGCGGTGCCACTGGGTTGTCTGCGGTTTGTGATTTGGTATTTCCTGATCATACTCACTTATTATTTTAGAACCAGGCATGCAGACTGTCGCATGACATCCAACTTATATCCAACCTTTATATAACGTTTGATAATCTTTTTGAAATGATCACTAAAATTAGGTTTCTCAACAATTTGTTTGAATGTATAAACTAAATAACCATAAAATGTAGGATCTGATATGCCTTGTTGCAGAAGAGTTTTAACCCAAAGTTGTATTTAACAATAAACGCTGAGTGTCTGTGATAGAATTTAGAAAATACTATCTATAACATTGTTTTAATAACTTAGCAGTTACAAATAAGTCTCGTTCAAATTAACGAGATTCTCTTGTACCTGTAAACAGTCACGGTTGTTTTTTCATTTTTTCGCAGGTGTTTGCTTTGATGGTATTGGCATGCGTGGTGTTCAGCCAGCAGCAACCCTACCACGAACTCCGAGACTGCCCAACTCCCCCACCTTCACCTTGTCACTGTGATAAAGATATCGTTGACTGCAGAAATCGAAATCTATCCTTTATACCGCATTTCTTTAAGAGAAGCAGATACCTCTTCAAAGAACTTAGATTAGGACATAACAGAATAAGCTATATTCCGGACAATGCCTTTCAGAACATAAATGTCACTTCAATACATCTAGATAACAACCTTATCTCATCAATTCGTTCGGACGCTTTCACGTCAGTCCAAACCCAACTGAAAGAACTAGACTTAAGCGGTAACAGGCTCAGAAATATCCCTCATGCCATCGGTAAATTGGACAACTTAACGTTGCTGGATGTTTCATGGAACCCGATTGATTGTGCTAACTACACTGATGATGCCATGAAGAGCTTGGGTGACTTTATAACTGTCTTCAGGTTCGGAGACACATCACTGACCTGCTGGCCAACAACAATACGTCATTTCCAAGGTCTTCAAGAGTTGAGCTTTTATGGCGGCCAAATGCAAAAACTGCCAACTACTGCATTTACTGGGTTTGAACGGACACTTCATAAACTCTTGATTAAAGGGACTGGGTTGATCGAGACCCCTATAGCACTACAGGATTTACACAATATAAGCGAGCTACATTTTGACGACAACGCTCGTGTAGGTGATGCAGGGATCCTCATTCCAGCCTTCGTTGGTATGACCAACAGTTTACACACTCTTTCCCTTGAGAACAATAGCATGACAGTGTTTCCCCGAGTCCTCATTACATTGCATCAAGTCCATAACCTCAGTCTTGCCAGGAATGACCTACAGTTCATCAGCGACCGGTCGGTCTCCGCAGTTGGTAACAACAATATTACAACCTTGAATCTACAGTTCTGCAACCTCAATCGCATTCCAGGTGCCCTCTCTAAACTCACAGAAATAATCAACCTCGACCTTTCCAACAACACCATCACAACCATTGAAAAGAATGATATTCAGAAACTACGTCATCTCAGAAGTTTAAATATCTCTTTCAACCCCCTGCAGTATATTTCGAAGAGCACATTCTACGATTTGAAGGCCCTCGAAGAGTTGATTCTACATGACACAGATTTGTTCCAAGTTCCGAAAGCGGTGACAAATCTGCCGCATTTGCGCCATCTCGACCTTTCAAACAACCCACCAACAATCGAGTGCACCTGCAACATACAATGGCTGTCGTGTTACTTGAGCAACAACACTGCTCTTACTATAGTCGGGCAATGCTACACAATTGACCAAGATATTCAGAATTACGCTGCTGTCGATATTCCAGTGGTTTGCCCGTGTACTGATTAAAGACCAATGGTTCCATTAATTGAGGAGATGATGCATTGATAAGTTAGGGGTCTTTCGTGCAAACCAAATATTTTTGTGTCTTTATCCACATCTGAATTAAGGGTGAGGTTGGCGCCGTTAAACCAATGAAAGTGTTAAGGTTTTAAAATACTTTGACTTTTACCATTGCTATGGTAACAAAAATGGCCACCAAAATAGGCTGAAAACAGAAAATTGACCACTTTGGAGCAAAATTTAGAGGTTTGACAGAGAAATTAATATAGAGCACAAGCAAATACCAAACAGATATTTTAACAGAAGATGAGAATTACTACGGCATACATCACTTTAAAAGGAATTTTTGTTATTTAGCTGTGCTGATATCTAATTCTTAAAAATCGGTCTAAAAAAGCGTTAAATTTGGTCTAAAATAGCAATTTATCTGTTTTACGCCTATTTTGTCGGCCATTTTTGTTACCATAGCAACGGTAAAATTTAAATAAGTGCCGAACATTTACACTTCATATATTCTTCTAATAAACCAATCAAAAGAAATTGGTTAAAAGCAATTTTCAGTTTTTGGCTCTATAGGGGGCCAAAATAGCCCCTTTATGCTCGTATCCCTTTCTTTTATATCAATTAGAAGATACTTATTATACCAATAAAATGTATTTTAAAGCATTTGAATTAAATTTATAGAATTTAAATGATATAATAAATGCATATAAAACAAGAATATTGCACTTAAATAGAATTGTACAAGGTTAGCTTTTAAAAAAGCTTAGAATCATCGCATGGCGTTTTACAATTATTAAGAAGAACTAATATAGTGTTTTAATATTGCATTTGCTGAAGCCACTCTTTTCAGCGCTTTATGTGCTTCAAGCTCTGGGTATTGTTTGTTTTAGTTAACGATTTGTACAAAGGTGATCCATTGGAAGCAAATAAAACACATGAAATATGCATATTCCAGTAAGACTCTGCTCATGAACACACTGAATAACGGTAGAGTTAACCCCCTCCCCAGCAGTATGTATTAAGTCATTCAATCCTATTCCTCAATCGAAGACAATGCACATAATGCCTAGGGGGCATATAGAAACTGACCCATCTACATCTAGTTATTTCGTCACACATAGTCTAGAATATCCGAAGGGTCCATGTTTGATCAGGATTCTAGCTCAGTGGTAAAGTCACTTATAGGCATTGTCGCTTTTAGAAGCAATCTGGTATCCAAAGCAATGATTGAACTTTGGAAGTAGCTTGGTCGACGGGGAGTCTGATAGGCCACTGGCTGGATATGGTTTACCTCCCCCCAGGGGGAATTTTGTAGACCATATTTTTCTTGAAGCCCAATATCTTGCGAGGATTTTGCAACATGTTAGCCCTCTGACAATGGCAGCGTTAAGCTGTAACAGCCTGTTACATACGTTACCCTACAAAATATTTGATAATTAAAATTCTTTTTAAGACTTCAGAAAAGTGAAAAAGATAAGGTAAGATTTCCAAATTGGTTATATTTTCAAAATAAGCTATTACTGGGCTACAGATAATGACATTTGAAAACAAATATAGACACCCCCGATGTAGTGTATGTTACATTTTTTCATTGAACCCCCTTTTAAATGATAAATGCATCTAATATAGTTTGTCTTAAATTTCATTGAAACCAGTTTATGTTCATTAAGTTGGTATTACATTAAAGATTTTTTATTTACCTTTTCAAAACTGCAAGCATTACGTTTCTATCTTATATAATTTTTGAGTTATTAGATGATGAACATGGTACCCCCCATATCATACAAAAATGTAAAATGTAATTCTCCAGGCCTCGCGCTGGCTATAGACCCCTCTTCCCCCAAGGGGGAATTTCGTACACTATAATTTCCAGATACTACATTATATAAGCCTTAAAATGAAATATGTTAGCCCTCTGAGAGTGGCAGCGTTAGCGGGCACCATCATCTTACGTACGTTACCCACAAAATAACATTAAATTTTCCTGATAATGTCTCCAACATGACATATTCACACTTTTTTTTGAAGTCTGGCACAGGTTTAAGAACTTCTCATAGCACAGTTACATAAGTTTAGCATTTGTTTTATAAATGTCTTGAGATTTTGCGGTTTTATATGTTACTTATTGCTTTGTATGTTATTTCCAAGTATCAGTATGGAAGTTATTGACTATACATGTATTACATCCGTCAGTGAATATAGTAAATCTGTAAGGCTGCTATTCAAATGAATTAAAGTTCCTTATAATGGTGTCTTACACTATTTTACAGCCCAGGTTACATACGTTACTCTCTGAATACCATTAAACATTCAAGATATGGTCTCCAACACGACCTGCTTGTACTTATTTGCATGCTGGCACAGGTCTATGTACTTATTTTTACTCTGACTCATTTGCTGAGGAAGTAACTCAACACATTAACTACCATAAACCCTCTTTTCTCTTATAGAGACATCAGATATATAGTTATCATAATACTCTTGGAAATTTTGTAACATTCAGTGCAATGTGCGAGTAACAACTTTAAAGATCAAAGAAAACCCATGAGGTAGAAGTTCTAGAGCAAATCTTCATATATTATCCAAGAGTTTTAAAGAATTTTCCTATACAACTTATTACTCCTCTATCGGATTTATCTTGCAAGGATTTTGCAATATGCTAGCACTCTGGTAATGGCACCATTACCCTGTAACAGCCAATTATATATATTACCCATCAACATCTTTGATAATTTTAGCAAATGACATGACTTCTGAAAAGTGCAAACTATAAAGTCAGATTTCCAAATTTGCTATATCATCCAAGTAAGCTATTTTTGCCTCACAGATATGGACCTTTGAAAACAGTTATGCACCCCAAAGTGTTACGTATGTTACTTTTTTTCATTATTCCTATATAAATGATTTATGAAACTAATATAGTTTGATATTTTTTTAAATGTGAATGTGCTTACTAACTCATTTTGTATCAAAGAATGTTTATGTACCTTTTGGAAACTGCAAATATTATGTTTCTATCTTTTATAAGGTTTGAGTTGTTGAGTTTTGAACATTGTAACCCCATATCACACAAAATGTGAAATATAATTATGTGGCTCATTTGTTAAGGTACAATCAAGTTTTCTTTCACCCAGAGGTACTCAATTTCCTTCCCATTTTTTCCACACATTTTGTCCATATCTAGAAAGCCTATCTTGTTTTCATGGGAAAGACTTGATGGTTTAATCTTTGTATGTACATCTTAAGGACAGAAAAGCAGATTGGAGGTAAGCTCATGTTCATGCCATTTGAAATAGTCAGTATATGTGTATGGCTTTGGTACTTTTTTCAGAAACATGTCATACTGCAGCTTATTCACAATTACATAAATAGCACATGTTATGGCTTCATATCACTGATGAGTGCCTAGAGCAATTCTTTATTTGTTTTCCTACCCTACTTAGAATGTTGATGAGCTAGTGGGGGAGGGGTTCTCTATCAGTTTGATAGGAATAACCTTTCCGTGGTACTAACGCATCGGCACATTGGTAGTGTCACAATCTGTTAAACAGTGTATTAATGTAGATCTCTTTCCCCATTTTCTGGCCAATGTTGTTGACATTCAGAAGGTGAACCTTTTGTTGCATACACCATTGTTGAACAAAACACCCAGGTTATCCTCTGCGAGAATGTTTGTTAGACTTTATAAACTGCTGCTTATACATTGTATATATGTATCAGTGACAAAACCAACACGCCCTGCCTTTAGTGCCTGGTTGAATACTGGTGCCATCAGATCCATGAAGGTGACAGGAAAAGCTATTATGCTCTGTAGTTATGGCATTAACATCAACGTTATGTGCAGCACTACATGGCCAATCTAATGTAGGTTCAATGTGTGATTGCAAGCCATGCTGAAGTTTGGACTTGTCAGTATTGGTGCAAATTCTATCAGGTGTTGACAGTGACCATGGTACAGGTCCCAGAAGGAATGGCAGTGTCAACTCAAGGTCAACATTATGCCCAATAGAAAGAAGGCCATGCTTACCAAGGACGCTCCTTTAAGCTCTCATCTGGCTGTTTACGATTTGTAAATTGGGCAATTTCTTCTTGCTTGACCTCGCAAGCATCAAAACTTTATTAGCTTGTAGCATTTTTTTTTGGGGGGGGGGGGGGGTGAAAGGCAGATTTTTTTTAACTAAAAGTGAGTCAATGAAGTCTGCAACAGCCTTCCTGCCAATGTCATCAGCCTCAATAAGATCCTTAGCTATGCCAGGCTTAGCAGGCACACCAAAAGACAAAAGTACAGTTCATTGTCTTCAAAACTAGAACTAAAAGGATTGGTAAAGCCTGAGACTGCCTCTAGTACTCATTCTACTTTGCATCTGAGCAGATTGAATATTTCATTTCAGTGCATTGAAGAGTTGTTTCAGTATATTAAGCTCTGATGTGATGAGAAATACACCATTCCATCTGTAGTACGAAGCTTAGTTCTAGTTGCTGAAGCCTATAATACCTCTATAGTGTTTGCCTGATAGTTATGTCAAAAGCATTTCTAAAGCAAAGAACCAATGACTGTGACACACTAAACCCATTTTGTTCGAGAAGTTCTTTGCATCTGCGGTGTGTATCAACTTTATGAGTGTAATCTATTTCACAGGTACATATTGTGCGTGGTTGTTGTGATCGTTTGCAATGGACATTGGGAACAAGGCATACAGATAGAGATGACATGCAATTCAAAGTTGTTTTCCTTGTAGCCCTAATCAGTGTCAACACAATCTGAATCATATCCATACACCTTGCCCAGAACTGAGCTGTTTCACAGTGACTGTCTTTCAGAACTTCAGATTTGAATGCATGGTATCTATACTCTTTATGTGAGCTAACAGCGAAGGTTGATAGATCACATTATATTATTAGTTTAAGTCACCATAAATTAATAAGGAACTTCAATTTATTTCAGCCTTATAAATTTTCTAAATTCTCTGACAGAGTTTATACATGTATAGTCAACAACTTCTATACAGATACTCAGAATAACTTATGTATCATTTGGTAACACACATAACAGTTAAAGCTCAAGGCATTTATTAAATGAATACTTAAAATAGGTAAATCTTGTTAAAAGAATACATAAACCTATGCAAGCATGCAAATAAGTATAAACAGGGCTTGTAAGAGACATTAACTTATATGTTTAATGCTATTTTGAAGGTAACATACATAACATGGACCTGAAAAATAGTGTAAGCGACCGTAATAAAGAACTTTAAACCATTAAAGTAGCAGCCTTATAGATTTACTATATTCTGTGACAGATTAATACACGTATAGTCAATAAATACCATACTGATACTCTGAAATAACGCAGGAAACACTAAGTAACGTATACAACGGTAATTACTCAAGACATTTATAAAATTAATACTAAGAAATATGTAACTGTGTTATAAGAAGTTCATAAACCTGTGTCAGCATGCAAATATGTACGAACATGTCATGGTTGAGACATAATCAGAGACGTTTAATGCTATTTTGGGGGTAACGTATATAACGTACTGTTACACTTTAACGCTGCCACTCTCAGAGGGCTAACATCTTGTATTTTGTGTCTTATATAATGTAGTTTCAGAAAATCATAGTGTACAAAATTCCCCCTGGGTCTATAGCCAGCTCAATGCCTATGAGAAGAACAGTAAAATGCACTGCTGCTGGGTAGTTAACAATCGATCCATTTCCGCAACTTGCTTATGGAACAGGCCCAAATCGAACACGCGCCCAATGGAGGTTTACTAACGTATATCACCAGCGCTGACGCTTGTGGTGAATTACTACTGCAACGTTTCACATGTCATACACTTCTTCGTATATCTGTTTTTTTTCTTGTTTATTCATAAAACTGGAATAAAACTGCGACAAAAAAATCAATATCCAATTGGCAATTATGGTAATTTACCTAAATGGAAACAAAATGCACAATGACATCGCACGTAATTGCATTGCATTCATAAGACTGGAATAAAACTGCGACAAAAAAATCAATCCAACTGGCATTTATGGTAATTGACCTAAATGGACACAAAATGGACCAAAACGGTACACACTGACATCGCAGGTAATTGCATTGTTTTTCGGTACTCATGCATTTAATTTCAATTGCGTTTTGGGTGATTTTATTTTCATATTTACGCAAATACGCTGCCTATCTGCATGACTGTTAACAGTTACCATGCTGCCCCTAGATATATTCCGTTTTGAAAACTGTGAACCCAGACCAGCTGGCTTATGTGAAGCCACCTGATAGACATCAACACTGCTCTGCATGTGAATTCATGATAATAACTGAGTTCTGGTAATTAAATTTGATAGAATTGGCGAGAAGTGTAGTACATGAGATATTAAGCATTGCAAGTGTTGTTATTTTTTAAAAAGTCCAACATTTTTCAAGCATAGTATTCTAGAATAATAATTCTAAGTAAGTAAGGGTGCAAAGATCAGGAATCGATATAATTAAGTACCACACCTGACCCAGGATACCAATGGGAAAGTGACAAACTCACAGTTAGACACCACAAACGAGAGCCAAGAGGTCAGCCCTTTCCCGGCAGGTGACCACAAAGCACATATAAACAGACGCGCACAAAGGCATAACAAACACAAGCCAGAACTAAAGTTTCACCGGTTTCACGGCGCCAACCCACACCCTTAATTCAAATGTTTATCAAGATCAAATTCAGCTGTTTTATTTGTCGCACAGTCTCATACACTTGGGAAGTTTATCTCCCCCCCCCCCCCCCCCCCCCCTGAATGAAAAAAAAAATATTTTGCTCATTCTACTTAATTTAAACTATCTGAATGTGAAGATGCATCAATCATAATAATAATCCAAGTCAAATTCTGCTGTTCTTTTTGCTGAATGGTTACATACGAATGGATGCAGGGGTGGAGCAAGCTGTTCACGGCAGTTTAACTTGCCCACACCTGCATAATAAAAGCTTATTCCACATATATCAAACTATCTGAATGTGAAGATGCATTGGTTATCAACATTATATAAGTTAAACTGTCCAAGCAAGATAAACTGCCCTGAACAGCTCCCCCCCGCCCCTGCAACCAACCATACCAAACCATGCGAAAAATAAAACAACTGAATTGACTTGAATTTGGATTATAATTGATAGATCTTCACATTCAGATAGTTCAAATAGAGTAGAATGAGCAAATTAATTTAACTTTTGTTACCCAGGTGGGTGGGGCAAGTTATTTGAAACCGTGCCACAAAGGAAACAGCTCTGTTTGACTTGAATTATGTTTATAGTTAATACATCTTCGCATTCAGATAGTTTTTAAATAAGTGGAATGAGCATCCAGAATTTACGTTTTATTAGGCAGGTTGGGGGCAAGATAAAAGGCCCTGGACAGCTTGCCCTCCACCCCTACAACCAAGCGTTGAAACCATACAACAAAGAAAACAGCTGAACTTGGATTGAATTATGATTATAATTGATACATCTTCACATTCAGAAAATTCAAAATAAGTAAAATGAGTAAAATAATTTAACTTTTGAAACACAGGTGGGTGGGGGCAAGTTAGACTGCCCTGGACAGCTTGTGCCCCACCCCTGCAACCAAGCTTATTGTTATACCCGTGGCTATTACAGCTATTTATCTATCAATAGCCTAGTGTCGAATTGCCTAGTTTTAAACCCAATCACGGTTTATAGCTATGGTTTCCTCTTTAATTGCACGACGGTGGGTCAGGCCTCAGACTCTATGACGGCTCTGACGTAAAGCTTTAATTTGTGGGTTGGTGCATGATGCTTATCTGTAGCTGGACCCACCGTGGCTCAACTTGAGGTTTTCTCTAGCTCTGTCTATCTGTGAGTCATGAGCCCTTTTCTTTGTTTCATCATGGTGTGTTAATTTGATTAGAGTGTTTCTCCATGATGCTACATTGCATTAGTTAGATGGCCTCCATGCGAGCTGAACATTTCTTGTACTTCAACAACAGCAGAATCTAGGGCGAAGATTTGGTACCAGTAAAATGCATTTAAGCCCCCCGGTGGCTTAGGCTGCTGTCCGTTCTAAGGTGGGGGTTCTGTCGTTGTTGACTTTTTGTTTATTGTTACTCCCATTGTGGGAGTCTGTAACTGTTCTATGTTTTGTTGTACGTTACTTTATGACCATTCTAGTATTGCAATCATCTTGATGGGGAAGAGAGAGCTGGTTGCTTTGCTTAATTTGTCTTCCTGGTGTCTCGTGGTGGTTGGGCGGCTCTTCCTCGTGGTGCCACGGGGTTGTCTGCAGTTTGTGATTGTGGTATTTCCTGATCATACTCACTTGCTATTTTTTAAATGATTAAATTAATGCATATAAAACAGAAAGATTGCAATTAAGTAGAATGTTATGAATATAGACTAAGAGCCCACTGTACCCTAGGTCCCCCTAGTGGGATTTTATGAAACAAATATCACTGTAAAGCTTACTATCTTCCGCGTTGAAGGTCACTTGCTGGACAAAAATGGATGCAGGATAAACTTACTGTATGTAATTGATTAACTGCCCTTGATTTCTAAATATTTTATTTTTTGTGAATTTATATAAATGAGAATATGGAGTACAAATTTACTAATTCTCAAACCACATTTTTTAAAATTAATATTGTGTTAATTCATATATTTAAATAAGAAAGGATAACTCTTTTTGTAAAGTATAAGGCGTATGCCCCTTGTAACTGTACAAAATAGCCAATAAAGCAATTATATACATTGATTAATTTTTCACAGTTTGCAAAAAACACTGAAAATAGTTATTTAGACAGTTTTTACAAAATATAACACTATCTTAACATGTCTATGAGATCTGCTGCTTTAAAAGCCGTGTCCTTGGTGGGATGCCATCCATCATACTAGTCATGATACTCCAAGTATTTAAATTAAAAGCCCTTATGAACACAGTTTCCAAGTGGGAATTTATATGAGTCGACTGTGGAAGATAAACATAGTATTTCCTTGTAATTGGTATTTTACTGATTATGATGATATACCGTAGATAATACATTTAATTTCCAAGCTTTACAGACTTAAGGAGAAAGAAATTGCCCTGTAAGATTTTGTAGCAGACAAAGTATTGCAGTGATTTGACATTTATTAATATTTTATACAAATGTAATAGGAACGTGCATGTACGAGGTTTTATAATTTTGTTCTGTTACAAGTACAATGCTTCTAATTATGTCCATCATAAATATATAAGCCAACTGTTGACAAAATATTCTTGGTAATAAAAAACTGCGAAAGCAAATTTGGGTCACATGTGCCTGCATGTAGCTGGCTAGCTACATGAATAGTAGATTTCACACCGCATCTCTAGTTGTTCCTTCTTGGGGTTGGACTGTTGTTCATTGAGCTTCCCTTCATGACAGTCATTCTCTGTCAGTTGTTTCCATGTCATCTTGCCCCCAACCGCTGGGATGCACCTTCCATTAATGTGTATATCACATGCTGACTGAATGCACCACAAGAATGCACCACAAGTCAAAACCAGTTAAGCCACCTTTCTCTCAAATGAGGTTACATTTCTCGAGCTTAAGTTTTACCAGTAGTTCTCTTAACCAAACTCAGTGGCCGCCTACTTTAGCATGATATTGAAGATTTGTCTGATCATGGCCAAGTCTTGAGCTGGAAGTGCTGAAAGTTCTGCCTGGTCAACGGCCAAGTTTCACTGTCATGGAGGATGATGCTCCTTGCGCAAGAGTTCTACACGTGACCACAGGACTTTTAAGAGGATGGGGGGATGTTAGAATTGACATTAGATCCCATGCAGGCCACTTGATCATGAATACTGACTGCCACCTCACAGCCTCTGCCAACGGAAGGCATGTCATTCAGGTAGTAGAAGGAAGCTACCACCTCCAGCTTATCAGGTTCGACCTTAATAGCTCTCTCCAGTCTGCTGTCAATTGTTTCTCTACCATATTATCAAGATTATGAGCAGAGTACTAAGTACAGAACGATAGCGGACCTCACCATTCACCTTAATTTCTTGGCTGTAATTATAAACAACACAGATATGCCTTAGCGCATTGGTGTTTATTCCCTGGGTGACATCGCTTTTTCAGCTTTCACTAGATACATTTTCCAGGGGCATTGCTAATTGCTTCTCTAGGTTCAGGAAGGCCATAAAAATCTATTTGTTTACTATTAGGCATTTCTCCTGCATTGGCCGCACCACAACAATTGCATCTGTAGTGCTCTTCCTGGGACAAAGCTTGACTGGTATCCTAAAAAGACACCACCTGTTGTCTGAGGCTATCGACACTCCTCTCTAGGATCTTTATGGATGACCACTCAGTTTTATCCTCGATGGTCGCCTCCGTCCTGAGTATCACCTTTTCTCCCTGTAATTCCAGACAATGAAACTTTGCTTCCAGTGAGTTGGACTCTTGTTATATCTACACTTTTGGAAAGGTAGGGGCAATGATTTAGGGCTTGATTTGGGACAGCGAATCAATCAACATGTCACTTACCAGTTGATGGCTACATGGCAACCTCCTTTACAGAGATAACTATCACATCAGTAACAGGCCCATTTGAAATAACACGTGATGTATTACCTGACTTGTCTGTTATGAGGTGACTGTTGCATTTCTTGAGTCACATGTTACAGATGAGCAGAACATAAGCCAATGAATATTCCAGGATCTTCTCACCTTCAATATCTGAGACTGGATTATCATACCCATAATCACCATGTACCTATTTGTAACCTGAGCCTGTTCTGCCTCTGAGGCTATAACAATCATCAAATGGGATGAGGGATGCTGTTGCTTGGGCTATTGTAGGTATGGCACGTAGTTGATCATATAAACGATCCTTTACAGCATCCCCAGGACCGCATTGTGGGGAACAGACAGGAAGTAAAACACACGCTGATTGACTAGGATCTTCACCAAGATGACCCTGTTAAAGACTTTCTTTATCTCAAATACCTACTCCATCCACCCCACCATCAGTACGTTTGTTAATTCCTCTAATCAGGGTGTTCCCTGTTTGCTGATAGACCGTTCTGTTTAAAAGAAAAAACAACAACCAACAACTCTAGAAATTGAAATGGATTGGTCCCATTAATTAAAATAGGAAATTCTCTTTAGATTATACGGCTTAAAAGCAACATGTGCAAATGAAATATGACTTCAAATAGAACACCGTTGGCGGTTGGTTGTATGAACCAGCCTCCAACACCGATAAAATACATGTTCCATGATGTGAAACATTATTACAAGGATCATCTCTAAAATAGCAGAATTTTCCCTTTATAATATAAGAGTTTGTACCATTGAAACATCACAAATGTAACCATTAGGTGGCCTTACTTGTCACACATGTAACAACAGATAAAAAAAAGTTTGATGGGAGGTGATGTCGCCTTTTGCTTCACAAAAACAGTTGTCTTAAAATGGTTGCCATGGTTAATGACATTTGCAGATTAGTTGCAAAAAGGATCTATTATCTAAACAACAACATAAGGTAACTATTCTGTACAGCTCCTTCACTTCTTTTGAAAAATGTCAAATTGGCAGGTACGTTTAGAATGAAAAAGCGACAAAAATGTTAAAATTGTGGCTTCACAAATTGGGGTAGAAGTCATGAATTAGCCCTTTAATTATCGTTGGTTGGTATTAAAGTTTTGAGCCATCCTTAAATTATTATAATTATATATTCTCTAAATCAAACAGTATGTATTAAAAGCATGTATCAAATGTGTCTCTTGCTGCCTAGCAACAAGAATATAGACCATGCAAAAATAGTCCAATTTTCCACAATTACGTGATTGCTTAGGCAACTGTGACTAACTTGGACATGTTAATTGTAAAATTAAGAACAATCAAACTAGAACAAAGTAAATGACAAGTTATGTTCAGATTCATGATACTAGTTGAACGTCAGATTATGTTTCTTTAACATGAGGTTTTGTGTGAGGAAAATCCAGGTTAGCTTAAATATTAATTTTTCGTTGCTAAGCAACAGCCAACCGCACTATCCATCAAATATTTGGATATGTTGTTGCATGTTCTACAAGTTATGCACATAATGGTTACATTTGAGATGTTTAAATGATACAAACTTTTACATTATAAGGGAAATCCTGCTACTTATTGGATGGCCCTCGTATATTGACTTTTAAAGCAAAGATATTAGTTTTGTCGATGTATTTTACTAAATATGGGGCACATATGTGCATAGAATAGAATATGTAGTTTTAATGTGTTTACAAAAATACCGCCTATTTCATCTAAAATCCATTTCCTCGCACAGTTTCAGTTTTTCTTATTTTGGAGGGCCTTTTACCCCACCCACTCTTTTGTTATACTTAAGCAATATTGTGTATCTATTGAGCAGTAAATTAAACAAAAATGACCTGGTTACTTTTTGTACCATTCTTAACATTTTAATGTAAAAAAATGAAGAAAAAAACAGATATTGCACTCATTTGTTTAAAACAAAAAGTTTTAAAACAAATTGAGCATGATTTTTAGATTCTAATTTATATTCATGAGTATGCATAAGAGCAAATCATAAAGGTAACGTGCAAGACATGCAATAGATATATCGAGAAAATTTTAGCACTTCTTAGACTGATTTATAAGCATTATCAACAAGATTTTCTTCAGAATAATAGGATCAATACTAAAAATTCAAAATTTTGGTGGCTGCCAAGGAATCATGCTTATGTTCGCTTATCCAGCATCCGATTTTCGTCCATCAACTAGGATTTGTTAACATATACCCTAAGCTTTAAGAATATATAGGTGTCACAAATTCCCGTTAGGGAGGGAGGGTTTCCATTATCTGCCCTTGGACTATTATTGCAACGTTTCACATTACATAGTCGTGAAAGAAGACATGTTTGATATGAGTTACGTGAGAAATTAAACAAGAGGCTCAATGAGCCTAAACCGCTCACATGAGAAGTTAGCCTTATGTTTTCAGAAAAGATTTTTAAAGTTTCTTTTTAAATTATGATTCTATGGGAGCAAATGACCCCCATGGAGTAGGCATTTTTGGACCCCTGGGCCATAATTTGCAGGTTTCAAAGGGGAACACTATGCATTGCAACATACTAAATATTTAAGCTGACGGGACATGGTCTGCAGGATTTATGTAGGGGTCCACTAGACATTGGTACATGTATATAGTATGTCTTAAATGTAAGTTTTCCCCCGATTATAAGTCTATAGGAACTCTTGATCCCTAGGGTGGGGCAAGTTTGGTTGGCAGGATTTATTTAGGGGACCATTAGATATTGTTACATACTTGATATTATAAGCTATGTCCCTCATGGTTTTAGAGAAGAAGATTTTTAAAGTTTTCCCATTATAAGTCTATGAAATCCCTGGGGCGGACCAGTTTGGACACCATGGACTGGACATGGTTTGCAGGATTTATGTAGGGGACCACTAGACATTGCTACATGTAAGGTACGTTGCATATTGTCATACAAGCGAGAAAATGATATTTTACACCAGAAGCAATGTTAAGTATAGCTTTCTACTATTGTTTATCTACAGAATTCTCATTACCTTCCCGTACACACTGCATTCATCATGGATGCAGTGGGTACGGAATGGATCACGCATAGGTTACCGGGGATATATATATATATATATATATATATATATATATATATATATATATATATATATATATATAAAGTGTTCAAACATTTTATTCGGGGTCACCAGATTCAAAAACGCATAATTCTTAAAGTATTTATGATAGAAACAAGTTTTTTCGTAGTTTTGAAATAGCTAGTAAATTGTATTTTAGAAACATGGTATTAAATTCTTAATATTTATTAAAGAGATTAACCAATGGAACTATTGAACAAAATTTAAATGACTTTACTAGGTGTAGTTGATAATGTAACGTAACTGAAATAAATAGCATCAACACATTTTTGATACTTGCTTAGGACCTAAACAAGCTGTTGGCAGTAAAATACGAGTGTATGCATCATGTGGATACCGTCTATATACCGTTTCTTATTCAAATGTCGCAATTATGTTTAAGTAACAAATGGGATAAGTGTATAAAACGCCTCCCATTGAAAAACTGCTACCACAATTGGACTGTACTTATAGGCCAGTCATAATAGCTTTTTGGGTACCACTAATTGCTACAGAAACTTTTTTGTGCCTGAGCGAAAGTTTCTTATGTCATCTACAACATACTAAAAGTCCTCACAAAATATCTGAAAGGAAACGATATTATAATACCTTAATCTACTGCTCATACAACACTTTCTGCGGCGGCCCTGTAAGTCCACCGTACATTGTACTTTCTCTCCCTAGGAAACGCTTCCGGTTGTATAGACGACTCGAATAAAATCTTTGTCGCAGTTTTCCTATGACCATTACAAACGGGTAATTATCTTTGAGTAGTTTTTTTGCCGATCAACGTATTTTTGATCATCTCCCAAAGGCAACTGACGCTCCAGTGCGTTTGTAAGAGAAAACTAAGCTCAATATTCCCTGATGTCACATATTTTCGTGGCTATAACTCTCGCACCACTTTTATTGTTATTTTATTTTATATCACATAGAAATCGTTACGAACCGTAGCGATCGGAAAGAAAATATGAAATACATATTAAATTGCAGGAACATTATTTTTTTTTATTCATATTATTAAAATAAGTTGCGCTCGAATTTTGAAAGTACGGAAGCACATTAGTGTCATCATGAAATTGAATATACTTGTACAAAGCGTTTTTGGGCGATTTTCGAAGCATTTCTACGAATAACATAGCAAGGATAAGGTTTACAGCTTGATCTCACTTCTGAAGAAGGTTTTTAATTAAAAAAGATTGGTTTTTCATCTTGAAAATAGAAAGAATCAGTTGTTAGATGTCTCTAATAAGTAATTAGACGGCATTACTGCTCTGTATAAAACTATCTCCGTGGTGGGAACAGTGGCCATTACTGTTTTGTATAAAGCTATCTCCCTCTGGGGAACAGTGGTCAGTACTGCCCTGTATAAAGCTACCTCCATGGTGGGAACAGTGCCCATTACTGCTCTGTATTAAACTGCCTCCATGGTGGGAACAGTGGTCATTACTGCTCTGTATAAAGCTACCTCCGTCGTGGGAACAGTGGTCAATACTCCCCTATACAAAAATAGTAAGTAGGATTAGGAAATACCCAATCACAAACCACAGACAAACCCATGGCACCACGAGGAAGAGCCGCTCAACCATCACAAGACACCAGGAAGACAAATTAAGCAAAGCTATGATTGCAATACTAGAATGGACATAGAATAATGTACTACAAAACATAGAACAATTACAGACTCCCACAATGGGAGTAACAATAAACAAAAAGTCAACAACAACAGAACCATCGCCTTAGAACAGACAGCAGCCTAAGCCAACGGGGGGCTTAAATGCATTTTACTGGTATCAAATCCTAGCCCTAGATTCTGCTGTTGCTGAAGTACAAGAAATGTTCAGCTCGCATGGACGCCTTCTAACTAATGCAATGTATCATCATGGAGAAACACAAATTAACACACCATGATGAAACAATGTAAAGGGCTCATGACTCACAGATAGTCAGAGCTAAAGAAAACCTCAAGTTGAGCCATGGTGGGTCCAGCTACAGATAAGCATCAGGCACCAACCCACCGATTAAAGCTTTACGCCAGAGCTGTCATAGAGTCTGAGGCCTGACCCACCGTCATGCAGTTAAAGAGGAAACCATAGCTATAAACTGTGATTGGGTTTAAAACCAGGCATGCAGACTGTCGCATGATAATCAAAACATATCCAACCCTTATATAACGTTTTACAATCTTAATGAATTGGTCACTAAAATTAGATTTTCCAACAATTTGTTTGAATTTATAAGCTAAATCACCATAAATAAAGGTTCTGATATGCCTTGTTGCAGAAGAGTTTTTAACCCAATGTTGTATTTAACAATTAACTCTGAGTGTCTGTGGTAGAATTTAGAAAATGCTTTTCGAATTTCATGATAGCTATAACCGTGTTTAAATAACTAAGCAGTTAAAAATAAGTTTCTGTTGTTGAAGTCATCAACATTAGAACACACTCTAGCAAAATGAATAAGCTGAGAAATATATACACCATAGGAAGGGGAGCGAGGAACATCTCCATCAAGAAATGGGAAATTAACTATTCCAAAATTAAAATCATCCCGTTTATCATAAATTTTAGAAAAAGCTATGTCATTTGTTATTGACAAGTTCAAGTCCAAAAACGGAGCTTCAGTATTAGAAGAATTAGCCTTATTTAACTGAAGTTCAGTAGGATATATCTGACCTACAATTTGTTCAACGTTACAAGATTATCAATGTTAAGTAAGTCATCTAAATATCTGGAGGTGGAGTTAAAAGCTTCAATAATATCAGTTTGATTAATGTCTGACAGAGACAACATAAAGTTTCTCTCATAACAAAACAAAAACAAATCTGCAACTAGAGGAGCACAATTAGTACCAAAGTTTTGAATAACGGGAATGTTGGTCACTAGTGCCCTGTATACAATTTTCTTCGTCTGATGAACTGTTGTGTATATTGCCTTATCTAATGTTGGTGACCACTATGCCAATTGGTAGAGGGAAATGCTTATCTGGCCTGTCCGATCTATCATACAATCCCATTTTAAGTCTGCTGAGTGCAACACTAATGGTGTATACCATCGGGATACCTTTATAAACTTTAACATCTTAAGGTGTTCATTATTATACTTCTTCAACAGAGCCACATATGATCTGTCTAAAACGAACCTGTCAAAAGTCAGCCCATGGCTAAGACAACGGTTTTGCCAAAGACAGGTGGAAGTCTTAACAGTTTGCTACCACTGTAACTACAGACACATGGTTGTCGTGCGAAAAATCAGAAAAGAATATGATGTAAATCACACATCATATGTTAATTACCAGAAATTATGACAAATGAAACTGGACAACCCTGAGAGGACAGAAAGAAACGCAATAAAAACAACATAAAAAACATACAGTGTGCAAGAAAATATATGATAATATAGGCCTAAACTTCAGCTAGCCATTTTTTAAAGCTATGACTTGTTAAACATATAAACAGATTACGCTACCATACGAAACCGCAGCGAATTTTACTACATTCCCATGGCGGAGGAAACTGAGAACTGGCACCGGAGGTGCCCAAGAAGGAGGGCCGGTGTAACGTAGAAAAGTTTGACGTATGGAAAAGGTAGACATAGCGGCCACTGCGGATGCGCAATCATATTCGCTCTGCCCAGCTAAGTAAAGGCTCTTGTGCATGCTTCGTTATTATAATTCGCTGTTGCTGCAACTGTCGTGTAAACTGACATCGATCCATTACATGGGAAAAGGGATCACAATAAATTTTGCGAACGATATACATTGTATTGGGGTTTGATGCTGATTACCAATTTGAAATGTCAGAGAATAATGATTTCCTAAAAATGAAAGAATATATCTATTATCAAATGAATAAAAGAAAATAATTAACACTAGGCTATTTTGGAAGATCCTGTCCTCCGCACATAACATATAGCGTCATATTTAAGGCCATAAGCAAACAGTGCAGAGTTTGATCAGACGCTGGAGAGCTCTCCATCGCTCGGCATCTGATCAAGGTTTCACTGTATGCTCACTGGAATGATAAATGATAGAAATAAGACAAAATCAACGTAAGCCCTACAATTGGGAATTGGCTTGGTCAACTAACACGGTAGTAGTTCGTCAAAAAGGTTTTTTTTTTTAAATAATATCGACGGTTCTTGTTAAAGTACTGCTGCATAAATAAGAAACACGAAAAATCGACTTTAAGTACACCTGTTCACGTTATTTCTCTTGAGCTTTTCAATATGCGGAAAGAAAAAGATGCAACCTTTTACAAAATTTTCAACCTGGTGTTTTTGCTGTATTTTTCTGTTATTAGATGGAATTTTGGCATAGTTTTGGTTCTTTTCAATGGGGGAGTATTACTGTTGGTAGAATGGACATAAACTGACCCAGTTACTGCACAACTGATCTGCAGCTTTGTTTTTGCATATGCGAAAATCTGGTTTTCTCATGTCGCGACTCATATAGTATAACTGGGGTTTACACGGGTATACATTTTCTCTTATTTTTGCTCTAAAACATTTCTTTGTGGGTACTTATTAGAATCGCCTCATAGTGTACCCACAATCTATGTTTTGAGCAAAAATAAGAAAACTATCTGAAAATTATCATTTTTACAGCCGTAAAATATTGCAGTATATCGCACAGCCTGTCGGACATGTTTGCCTAATGTTTGTCTGGCTCAGTTAGATTGGTGAAGTTTCTTTTTTCAAAATGATTGTGCCTTCATATCCATAGCAGTAATGTTATATATAAATTTATTCTTCATTGTAAATAGCTGGAGTTTCCAATCATACAAATCTTAAGTTGGTTGATTACAGTACTATTGAAATGAGTGGGTGGGGTAATCTTACCTACCCGCTGATATTTGGTTAGCCACTTTTATAGAAGATCTGATACACCACATAAAATAAGCCTTCTTAAAGTTCTTGTATTCTGTTGTTCATGAACTGCATATTGCTAGGAACTGTAGTGTCTTGTATATACCAACTATGTTTATTTACCAATAGTAACACACATTTTTTTGCGGATTTTAGGTGCCTGACTCATATAAAAAAAATTATATTTCCCATCATGCAACATTTGAGGACTTTTTTTCTGAGATGCATATAGGATTATATATTTCAAAAATGCACTTTTCGTTTCTGTAGCAATTAGTGGTAGGTTTGACCCAAATATTGGCTAAAATGACTGGCCTATTAATGCCTAGACATATTTTAGAAGGCTAGTCCTGACACATTATCAAGCCAAACATTTTCTGGCAGGAAAAGTGTGCGAGTTGAATTCTCAAATATGTAGTTCCTTGCCTTAGAGCAGAGTTTGGTCGTGTTTGCCTTAGCAACAGTAGCACACTGGTAAATGTATACGTCGATTTGGTGGCATTTACGCCTATTGCCGGTACTTTATAGACCGGAAGTGGTAGTTATTGGTGTTTATACAATATAGAAAAATATGCCACATGCCAAAAGGACTAAGACTTCAATCATTTTAAAGAATTCAGTATGTACATGGCGATTTATGTAAGCATTTAGGAATAGATTCGAGTACCGATCATCCAGATCGGTACTCGAATCTATTCCTAAATGCTTACATAAATCGCCATGTGCATGCCGAATACTTAAAAATGATCTAATTCTGTAGTCCTTTAGGCATATGGCATATTTTTCTATATAGTATTAACACCAATATCTACCACTTCCGGTCTATGAAGTAACGGCAATACGCGTAAATGCCAACAAATCAACGTATACATTTACCAGTGTGAGTAGTATCGTTACATTTCCACATTATCCATGCAATCTTATTACATGTGATTTTGGCTCACTTCTTACATTAAGAATTGCATGAGAGGTAGCCGGTTCAAATTTCATCACGCCAGCGGCAGGGCATTTTTGCACCCACAAGAAGACTTGCGCAGTGCACTTTTCGAGTGGATACGGTGTATCGAAACTTGCAACCAAGTAGAGGAAGATCAACTATTGACATCACCATTAGATCATGTGTGTCATATGAATGGTGCCCATAACATTTACAGTATTTTACTTTTCTGGACACCATCAGATTCGATATTTCTATTATTATTATTATTATTTCTATTATTATTATTATTATTTCTATTATTATTATTATTATTTCTATTATTATTATTATTATTTCTATTATTATTATTATTATTTCTATTATTATTATTATTATTATTATTAAAGCATTTGTAAAAGTGAAATACAGACTGGGCTGCGTAAACATAGTACACTTAACAACACTTATAAGATTACACATATAAGTGGACCCATATCTTCATAAATAAAAGTAAGATAATTTTGAAATTTTCAACAGATATAGATGACATTCATGGCATAATATTCCATAAATTTTGATTTTTATTAAACTTTTATCTTTTGAAAATGCGAAGTAAAAATTCAAATATATCGTGAAATCAAAGTATCTTTCTATGACATTTCATTTATGCATATCATTTTATAGTTAAGCATTTTTGAATAAAATTAGGTGGGGTAGATTTTGGCTCAGTTCCAAGGAATATCCCGTGGGAATTATTACTGATAAAACGTGTTCATGGTTTTGGGATGAACTAAACCGCCGTGTAAGGATAACGGGCTATTCCGAGCACACTGAATAAACAGAGAGCATAAATTCTCTACGAGTGGAACAACCCTCCCTCAGAATTACGTTCAGCGTTATGTGACGTCAATGAGACGCCGTGGACAGTACGGGGGGGGGGGGGGGCATACCCGCTACTAAATTAACATGGACATGGATGCCGCTGCAGGATTTGACGTACATGTATGAATATTGTGATATTGACTTTGTTTTGTGATATATTCAAGTTTGGTCTCTTCTAAAGTATTATTAAAATGTGAACTTTGAGATTACCATAGTTTGCATTTTAAACTGTTTTATTTTATTGCCAATAAAATACAAGCAATTTTATGACACACATATCGTTAATATGTGTTGAAACTTTGAAAATGATCTGACCAGTATTGACGGAGATATGAGCCCATTTATATGTGCACTCTTATAAGTGTTGTTAAGTGTACCTGCAGCGACATACTATTAAACAAGGAGTTTCCGACTGTGACGCCAAATAAGATGTGATACTGAATTTAAAGTATTACTTGACTTTTCGCTTACTGTAAAGGCGGCGCCTCATGAATGCGTAATTAGGACTAGTCAACCTTAGGCATAGGTAAAAGCTGAAAAGGAGGCGTGGTTTTATTCAAAAGTAACTGTATCATCTTGTGCCACAACCTCAGACTTTATTTAGTCCTTAAAACGCCAGCAAAATAATTGCATCTGAAAATGTCTATTTAACTTAAGCAGGGAGGCAAACATTGTGGACCAAGATCAGACTGCTCCTACAGGAGCAGTCTGATCTGGGTTCACACTGTTTATCTATGAGGTTTCAAATAGTTTAGTGGACGACAAAAAAAACATACATTTTGTGATTATGCGCTTTAAGGATTAATAAATATGAGTTCAGTGTGTATACGGTTAGGATTTTCATGAAATGCACGCACGTTTGCGCGGCTTAAAAAGCTTATTAACTCTTTACCAATTTAAAATTAAAACCTGATTTCCCTTCCTTAGCATGTGGAATAGCCGAACCACACCCAGATATGAATATTAAAGTTGCCGCTTTTACAGTAAGCGAAAAGTCAAGTAGTATCAGTCGATCTTATTGAGATACCCGGTAAACATCTAAAAGCGGGCCTTCATCGGCACGCCAGCGAATCGCTGGCGAACCGATGGTGGCCGACTGCTATCGATTTTGGGATAATACTTACGTCACTGTCATAAACTGTTTGTATGATAGTATTATAGGAGATCGAAAATTTAAAGCAAATATACAATTCTTTCCTTTCCTGAAAATATATATGGGCCAGAACACGAGCGCAAAAGCCTCCAATAAACGGACATGGTTACGTATCCCGCGGGGCTATACGGGTCCGAAATTTGGTTATGGCTTACTTTGCATAAATATGCAAAACAGTGATGGCCTTTGCCTGTCTGCTTAGGCTCGCCTAAGCTTTTGCTGCTCGACCATGCGATACGTTATCAAATATGCGTGCGCTTCCGCGTAAAGCTTTTTCAAATTACATTAAATTTGAGCCGGTAACCAGCCTATGGTGCACGTTGCATGTGAGTACCTCAAAGGTTATAATCTGTCTGCGCATCCCCACAGTCTGATCATAGTCTTACTCTTCCAGCTGAAGAAAGGTTGGACCTTTGGCTAACGATAGATAGTCCATCGAAGACCCTGATCAGGGCACATGCCAACATGTACCTTTTTATGGATACCGGCCCATTTTATCATTTAAATAACATGTTTGCCTTGATACATTGGAATTTTAATCATACATGTGTAGTAGAGAAAACCAGTAATCAAGATAGGCCTTTTATAGACGAATCAATACATATTCATCAAATACAACCTTCCATTTTTTTTGCTTAGACCTGGTCATTTTTAAATATCATTACATTTGTATGGGTCGGTGGTCAATATTTTCCAATTATCAAGCGTTATGAATACAGCTTTTATGGAGACAAATGCTGACATCTAGGCAAGACACTTAATTTTGTCCCTCGCCGAAGGCGGAGGGATATTGATTTGGCGTTGTACGTCCGTCCGTCCGTCTTTCCGGTTTCTTCGTCCGTCAGTCCCTCCGACTTTCCGTCCTCAGCCATAACTAGGTAACCTATGGATAGAATATATTACCATAGTGGGGCTATGCTAGTAAAGTTTTATTGGAGTGTCGTCAGTTATAGCGGAGTTATTGCCCTTTGATTGCCTAAATTTCAATTATTTTTCCGTCCTGAGCCATTAAAAGGTAACCTATTAATATTTCTTGAAACTTATAACGAATATATATTACCATAATGGGGTTATGCACGTGAAGTTGTATTGGGGTGTCGCCAATTATAACGGAGTTATTGCCCTTTGATTGCCTAAATTTCAATTATTTTTTCCGTCCTGAGCCATTAAAAGGTAACCAATTAATATTTCTTGAAACTTATAACGAATATATATTACCATAGTGGGGTTATGCACGTGAAGTTGTATTGGGGTGTCGCCAGTTATAGCCGAGTTGTTGCCATTTGATTGCGTAAATGTCAATGTTTTTCCGTCCTCAGCCATAAATAGGTAACCAAGGGTTGGAATTTCATGAAACTTATACTGAATACGAGGGTCATCCAATTAATAACGTGAATTTCCTTATAATGTAAGAGTTTGTACCATCTTAACATCACACATGTTATCATTAAGTGGCATAAGTTGCTGTGCATGCAACAACATATCCAATTATTTGATGGAGAGTGAGGTTGTTTATTGCTTAGCGGCGAAAAAATGATACTAAAACTAAACTGGCCGGATTTTTCTCATACAAAAATAACATTCTAAAGAAAAGTAGTCTGCCGTTTAGCCATTTTCATGTATGTACATAGTTTGTCATTTACTTAGTTGTAATTTAATTGTTCTCAATGTAACATATCAAATATGGCCATTAACATGTACAAGTAAGTCAATGTCGCCTAGCAACCATGCAATTGTGGAAATTGGACTATTTGTATATTCTATATTCTTCTTCTGCTATGCAACAAGGCGTACATTTGATGCATGCTCTTTTAACTGATCTGCAGATGCCAGTAACCATGGCAACCATTTTAAGATATCTGGCCAGGTTAGCTTAAATACCATGTTTTTGTTGTTAAGCATCAAGCGATATCATTTTCCATCAAACTTTCGTATTTATTTAAGAAATGAATTCGATTTTTGGAATTTTCATGGAATCATGATTACTTCTGGAATCATGAATACTTCGGGACTCCTGCATAGTAAGTGAAGCCTGTAGGGTTTGCGTTTACTTTGCAAGAGACATGAAGTATTCATGATTCCATGAACATTCCAAAAGTGTATTGCTTATATTTACATTTAATTATACTATCTAAAATATACAAAAGATATTTTAATTTAGGAATTAAAACAGTTTTGTATTTAAAATATAATCGTATAAATGGTTTAGTCAGAGTGCAAAATGGAAAAGCGGAACAGCCAGCTTGAGGGCAGACAGCCAATGGAGCAAAAAAAAAAACGAGGTTTTATTTATGTTATAACTTGAACTGAAATTAATTGTGGAATGCAATATGTTGGACAAACTGGCCGATCCCTTAAGAATAGGTTTCGTGAGCACTTTCGTAAAATGAAAAAGCCTAAAAAATTTGACACATTTCTTTATCGCCATTTTAAAAGTAATGGTCATTCACCTAGTAAAATTGTAATTCAGCCGGTGAAAAAAAATATATATGATCCAAATTCATCAACTAGATTAAAAAATTTAAGAGACATGGAACTGAACTATATGGATTAAATTTTTGCAATCACCTTTTCCTTTAGGCTTTAATGCTAATATATACCATGAAGGTAACATTTCAAAAATGCCAGATTTTGATGTTTTTTTCTGTTATAGAATGTAAATACGTAAAAGTAGATCTCATGGTAAAGGTGGAAATGGCAACATTAAGCGCAAATTTGTACTGAAAAACGCTTAAATACTTCTTTAAAGGATCTTTCTATAGCTTTAAATAATCATGGTTGGCATGGCTTATTTTCATTTTTAAGTTCCTTGCCTATCTCAGTTTTACGTAATTTAGAGTTAGAGGCTAATAAACTTTATGATAGAGCAAACAAATTATATAAAGCAGCACTTCTTACAAGGTGTTATGTTCAAAATTTCCTTAGTCCTTATATCGATTCTCAGAATAAACCATAAACGACATTTTATCAAAATTCCATTCATTAATAAAGGTATGGAGTATATTGATTTACATGGTATCTTTAAGGATAATTTAGTAATTTCATCTATTCCAGATAACTTTAATTTTTGTTTGTTTGATTTGATTCTTTACGTCCCATCAACAATTTTTCACTTATAGAGGGACGGGTCTTCCTGGGTTGAACCAGTACTAAGCTAGGATTAATGTTCTTGCTCAAGGACACAACGCAGTGACGCTGGTGAGGCTCGAACCCGCGGCCCTTCGGTCTTGAGTCAAGCACTTTACCACTGAGCCACTGCGCTCCCATAAAATTACTTTAATAATTTTGAAACTCCTATCATTTGTTATAAATATAACAAACCAATTAGGTCTACTATTTTCAACTTTAATAAAATTGTAACTGATATATATGTAGATTCCAATACTCCTGAGATTGTCAAAATTCTAATTATTTACATCCCTCGGCAGGGCATTTGATTACACGTAATCTAAATGTTATTCCTGACGCTAGAGTTTGCAATATTATTTCTAAAGGTCCTAGATTAACATTTTTAAGATTATTGATACTCGTATTTCATTTTACTCTCGTAATACACATCTTTTATCCCCTAAACCTAAATCTACTTTTCAGCATCTTAAACGAGGTATCCAAGATTTCATATGAATCATGGTTTGGTTCCAGCAGATAAAGCTGCTAACAATGGTGTAGTTGTTTGACGATTGTATTTTACTAATACTCTTAAGCGTAAGCTTGTTGACACTAATGCCTATAAACTGCAGCCTTCTTTGAGTGAGAGGGTGATTGTCGATGGAAATGGTTGTCATACAGCCCTAAATTTCAGTGTCAAAACTAAAGAAAATCAAGACAAAGTTCCTACGTTATACTGGTTACCTAAACTACATATTAACCCTATAAAGCAATATTTGTTGTTAATTCTAGCTCTTGTACAACAACAGAACTTTCTAAATTGTTAATCTCGTGTCTTACAGCTGTTAAAAGACATGTTATCAAGCACTGTGAAAAGGTATATGAAAGATCCAGTAAAAACCTATTTTCGTCTATTAAAAATTCAGGTGAAATTTTAGATAAACTTAAAGCCAGAGATTTCAATGCGACTAGTTTGTCTACTTATGATTTTTCTACTCTTTACACTACTTTACCTCATACTTTGATTAAAGATAAACTTATTGATCTTATTTAAAGAACCTTCCAGAGAGAAGGCTCTCCTTATCTTGCATGTAATGACAGAAATGCATTTTTTTACTTCAGAAAAACCTAAAAAATATCATGCATGGTCATGTCAAAATGTATGTAATGCGTTGACCTTTTTGTTTGATAACATTTTTATTCGATTTGGCACCAAGCTGTAAAGACAAGTAGTTGGGATTCCTATGGGCACTAATTGTCCTCCCCTGGTTGCCGATTTATTCCTGTTTTGTTATGAGAGGTGTTTTATGATGTTTCTTTCTGATGATAAGCAGGCTGATGTCATTGATGCGTTTAACACTACTTCTAGATATTTGGACGACATTTTAAATATTAATAATGTTTATTTTGGCAATATGGTAAGTCAAATATACCCTTCAGAAATCCAACTTAATAAAGCCAACACATCTGATACCGAAGCCGCATTTTTAGACTTGCATTTGTCAATTTCTAATGATATTGTTTCTACCAAAATTTATGATAAACGTGACGACTTTGATTTTGAAATTGTCAATTTCCTGTTTTTAGATGGTGATGTTCCTCGCTCTACATCCTATGGAGTTTATATAGCTCAACTCATTCGTTTTGCTAAAGCATCTAGCCATGTTGCTGACTTCAACACTCGCAATAAATTGTTAACTCAGAAACTTCTTAAACAAGGCTATCGGTATCATAAACTTCGAAAAACCTTTTCTAAATTTTATAGACGATACTATGATTTGATATCTAAATTCCAAATTGGACTTGAATCTCTCTTGTGCCAAGGAGTATCGGAACTTGAATTCTATGGTGACTTGCATATGCATATAAAGTTTCACCAGGATGTCATGAGGTATAGAGGGTTATCGCCCTTTGATTGCACAAATTTAAATTATTTTTTCTGTCCTCAGTCATCACCAGGTAGCCAATTATGTAATGTCTTGAAACTTATACTGAATATATATGACCATAGAGTTGCTATGCACTGTAAGTTTCATCAGGGTGTCATCAGTTATAGAGGAGTTATTGCCTTTTGATTGCGTTAATTTCAATGATTTTCCCCATCCTCGGTCATTACTAGATAACCAAGGGATAGAATTACATGTCTTTTATACTGAATATATATGAAAATATTGTAGTCATGCATGTGAAGTTTCATAAGGGTGTCATCAGCTATAGAGGAGTTATTACCCTTTGATTGCCTAAATTTCAATGTTTTTATTCCGTCGTCAGCAATAATTTTGTAAGCAATGGATGGAATTTAATGAAACTTATATTGAATATATATGACCATGATGTGGTTATGCATGTGAAGTTAACTAGGGTGTAATCCGTTATGGAGGAGTTATTGGCATTTGATTGTCTTTATTTTGCATTTTAATTATTTTTTTCCATCCTCAGCCTTAACTTAGTAACCAATGTGTAGTTATGCACATGGAGTTTTGTCAGGATATCCTAAGTTTTGTAGGATATCCTAAGGAGTTATTGCTTAAATTTAAATAATTTATTCCATCCTTAGCCGTAACTAAGTCAGCAATTGATCAAATTTTATGACTTATTTTTAGTATATCTATATCTGACCATAATAATTTTGATAATGCATATGAGGTTTTGTCAGGATTCAGAATCAGCCGCATGCAATGCACGAATGATCCGTTCCTATTATCCAATTCAATAAATAGCATTGTGGTTGAACTGGGCAAAGAGGGCTTTCCTCGGGTGATGTGTCTCGATTATTATCTAGGCTTTGACAGTTTCAAAAACTTCCTTGTTTTAAACATACAGATGTATCCTTAATCGAAAATTTAAAGCTGAAAAGGGCGTACTTGGATAAGGCCAGAAAAAAGTTGAGGTAATCAGTAGTTTAGTGTTTGCGCGGAAATGATCCGTCAATGATTAGATTTTTTACAGATCGAAGAAAACGTGTTGCTTTAAACTCTTATTTTCAGACGTATTATACGCATTACCATATTTAGTATATGTATAACTATATATTTACTACAAAGCCAGAGGTCTAAGGCATCGTCTACATCCTAAATGTGTGAATGCGAGCAACAAAGACCCTGGTGAATCTGCGTTTATGCGGGTATCGGCAGACCCATCTGAACCTTGGCCGCTTGCTGAACATCTCGTGCACTAGCCTTGCGATAAACTACATCACATTATGAAAGACTGGTCGACTTATTGCCAAAGTACAGTTTGGACGGTTTCTTATTTCTAAAGCTGAGAACAAACTTTAAAATGAACCAGTGCTTGAGATTTCCAACAATATGGCAGTTTGACAAGTGTAGACTCAGACGAGCCTATGCAGCCACCTATTAAGCTTACAAACTCCAAATGATGTTCGGTTAGTAGCTTAACAGTCACTAGCAAAGACTCTGATCAGACTGCGCGTATGCGCAGGCTGGTCTGAGCCTTTGCTGGTCGCACATACCACATTGTTGGAAATCTCATGTCGCGGCTCAAATAATAGACATGTATGGCATTAATGACCACTCTTACACTAAAACTCATTCTTCCTATCGGAGCAAATTCTTTCCCTATGGGTAGCTAGCCCCTTTTAGGGTTGTCTTATTGATACGAAAAGCAATATATCGTACATGTTGATGATTGCATAGTGTCAATTAGTACATGTAGCCATTTTGCGGTCATCAATTTTGGCGATTTTTGTTTCTACAAATAAAAGTGTTTTCATTTGTTTGATTTGATTCATTCCTTCCCAGTCAACAATTTTTCATTTATGTCAGGACGGGTCCTCCTAGGTTTAACCGGTACTAAGCAAGGATCAATAAGTCTTATTCATGGACACTACGCAGTGACATCGGTGAAGGTCGAACCCGCAACTCATCGGTCTCGCGTCAAACACTCTACCACTGAGCCACTGCGCTTCCATAAAGAGTGTTTTACTGTAATTTATGTTTCACTCGTTTGCTTAACATGGTTGATACATGTAATAGGCCTACATTTGCCGTCTTTAGCAGTTTGGACCCACATTAGGCCCGATAAAGCGTCGGGCCCGATCTGGAATCAAACTGTTTGACACTCTGATGGTAGAGAAGACCGGGCATAGTTGATGCCTTTATTATTCTTTTTTGATAAATCTCGTTAAACGGACTGACCAATTTTTATCTTGTTCGTATACACTAAAAGCTCTATCTTGAAAATACAATGATAAGTCTTGCAATGTGGTATATATTTTCTCAGTTTAAGCAAATTACTTTTGGCAAGCCGAATGTAGCAACATGCAACGCTTTTGGCGAGTGTTTTTCTTGCCGTCACAAGTCCATGCAACGAGCACTACAATAAAAACATACTGCTTTTGAAGATGATTGATTTCTCTACCAGTTGTTTTATTGTTTGCAAAGATGAATTACAAATAACCGCTGACGAAATTTGCAAATTGTCATTTGATACATTTTCAGGCGTCAAAAAAGAAATTTTCTTCACCAAAGTCCCATTGTTGTCCAAAGTCAATAAATCCTTCAATAAAAAATTTGGCCTGTCAAACATTTCTGTAAATAATCATTTCAGACTTCACGTAAAATTGAATTTCGTCGTTTTACACTCACTACATTAACTTGCCCCGTGCATTGTAGTATGGCCGATGCTTTTTTCTTTGATATTTGCTGATGTTTAAATCAGACACCCTAGAATAACGAGGAAGGAGGAGCTTAAAACCGTACTCTAACTTCCAATTTTAGTTAAACAACGATGTAGGCGGGAACTTTCTAAATAGCGACAAATTAACCCGTAGGTAAATGTAATATAATTGACAGCTTAGGCCGGATGCAGGGAGGAGCGAATGTATATTTCGTCAGGTGTCAGTAACACGTGTTTATTTGCGCATGTTTCATACTACAAGCTAAATAAAGGATCTTTCCTCGGTTTTCTGTTCAAACCGCTCGGTGGGCTACGCCCACCTCGCGGTTTAAACAAGAAAGCCTCGGAAAAGTATCCTTTATCTATTACCAGTCTCCCATACTCATGAAAACATTTTTTGAAAAACTTGAAAGTTTATACTAAAAATGAAAAATTACCCACTAGACTTGTATTTTATCTATTTCAGATATACAGCGATGGCGTCACCGAGAATAACAGTGAGTTACATCACAGCTTTAAAAGAATATTTCCACATCAATTAAAAAAACGACCATTTTGCATATGCACTTACTACATTGCTCTACCTTATTGAAAGCTGCTTCTCTCATATTTTTATGTGTCGAAATCCACTTTTAGTTCAATATTATAATGAAGTAAAAATACTGAAGAGGATTTGTTTGATACAAGTTAATCCACATCTTTAAAGATATCATCAGACAAGATATTGTGTCCTTAAATTTATATGTTGATGTAATATTACGAACGAAACAGCCTTTTAAATGCGTCAAGATAATGAAAACGTATTGAAATACCAAGCCTTTTTATATATCCCATGACATCTGCAAATTTAATGCATCACCATCATCATCATCTGCAAGCCAGAATTAATCATCTTCCCAAAGTGCGACCTGTCTGCTTTCACTTTCATTCACTGAGAGCGGTTTTAAGGGTTCGTTGAATCCATACCTTTACATTTCTAACTAGGGCCGTAACACAATGGGGTTATTCATAAATTCTGAAAATATAGAATGGGGCTAAATGAAAAAGTATGAATGGAGCTAAAATTATCTTACACCTATTATAGGGAGCACGGTGGCTCATTGGTAGAGTGCTTGACTCGAGACCGAGAGGCCGTGGGTTCGAGCCTCACCAGCGGCACTGTGTTGTGTTCTTTAGCAAGACACACTTATCCTTGCTTAGTACTAGTTCCACCCAAGAGACCCGTCCCGACATAACTGAACAACTGTTGACTGGGACGTAAAGAATCAAATTAAACAAACAAACACACCTATTATAAAGAATAAAACAAAGGTAATTGCTCAACATACTGAGCATATCAGTTCTTTCTTGATGTGTTTTATTGATTAATGAGTTCACAGTATATATATAACAGTTTATCAGTTTTATTGATTCCATACAGTATTGCGAAGGACATGCTGCGTATATGTATGTATTGCTGATTGAACTTACATGCCTAGCCTGGACTGACTTATCATACCATTTCTATGTTTCATCAAATTCAAACTCAGAATTTGCTTATTTTACTCTGTGTTCTTATTTTACTTTGTCTGACCTTAGTTGTATAATACATGTCAGATGTTTTAACAGTATTGCTTTTACTGTTTAAAAAACGGGTCAAATACAAGTTTAGCCCCATTGACCTCTAACAAAAATTCTGGTAAATTATCCCCATTCATATTTTTTCCTAATCCCATCGTATCTTTTTTTAGCCCTATCGTCTTGCCAATTAGCCCTATAATGTAGTCCAATGTCTTCTGTCTCTTGTCTGCCAAAGCACCTTTTTACGTTTGTGCGTTTAAACTCTGCAGCGCTGCTCTAAGTGACCAAAGTACGAAAGGAGGCAAAGATCAGAAAACGATACAATTAAGTACCACACCTGACCCAGGATACCACATGGGAAAGTAACAAAAATACAATAAATATCTCCAACAAGAGCCAAGCCAGCAGGTGGCCACAAGGCAGCAATGAACAGATGCAAAAGCATGAGAAACACAAGACACATAAAAACACAAACGATCCACAAAGGAAGTAAAGACTTGGAACGGTCAGTAGAAATATTTTACTGGAGGGATTAAACCAGTTTCACGGTGCCAGCCTTACCCTTAGTTCAGATGTTGATCACATAGATGTTTGGTTTGCATGAAAGTAAGAAAGAGGGCAAAGATCAGGAATCGATACTATCAAGCACCACACCTGACCCAGGATACCAATGGGAAAGTGACAACGTCACAATTAGACATCACAAACGAGAGCCAAGCGGCCAGCCCTTTCCCAGCAGGTGACCACCAGGCATCAACAAACAGACGTGCATGAAAGCATAACAAAACAAGACAGAAATAGCTTAAATTTATCCACAAAAGAGGCACCGCCTTGGAACGGTCAGTAAAAATATTTACTGGATGGATTAAACCGGTTTGACGGTGCACCAACCTCACCCTTAGTTCAGATGTGGATCAAGACACATAGATAGTTGGTTTGCAGACCCCTAGCTTATCATTGCATCATCTCCTAGAACACATAAATCAAGATAAAAAAAGGAAATAAAGCAAAGAGAATGACTCAACAGTAAATGAAACTGAATACCGGAGCAAAAGAAATTCAACAGGTAAACTTTGGTGGGCCTGGCAACAGCCAAAGCATCAGGCCCCTACCATCTCATCAATAGTTAAGTCTAAAAGTCGGGACTGTCATAGAGTCTGAAGTCCAACCCCATCTTACTCTTACTGGCGGGAAACACCCACCCCACTTTATTCTTGATGCTAGCTTCATAATTTTGTCAAGTCGGGGTGGGGGAGGGGTGACGAAAAGGCTCATAACTCTTGAGCAACATGGTATAGTTCCATTAGATTTTGCTTACTTATACATTTTAAGGTTGTCTTCGGTATATCAAATGGAGTTAAGTAATAATAGACAACAAGAAAAATGTCGCTTTAAACAATCTTACTTTTTTATCATAGATCCTAAGAATCCCTCCAAAGTGATATTAACTTTTATATGGGTCGAAAAAATTGGCTGTCTAATAAGCAAATAAATATTTGCCTATTGGACAAAACAGGCTTCAGCAAAAAAATAGACTCTTACACAGCCAAACATTCTTTATCAAGGGACAAAACGCAGTCGAGCAAAAAAATGCACAAACAACATTAGTTACTAATCTCCTTGCAAAAACTGGTTTAACAGTAGTAAATTAGCACCCTTGTGTGAAACGTTTGCACGACGTTAGTGAAGCTGCAACATGCAATAACGCACACTATTTCACTCTAGTGATACAGATATTTAATATTTAGATATTAATAACCATATTTTCTAATAGAAGGGACTGTACAATGTTATCTGAGATGTTGGAATTAACAAATATCCATATCTTGAGCAGGCAGCAGTAATGTTTGTTTTTTTTTAAATTTGAGAGCTTCATTTCAACAACCAGAAAACACAACACCTTGTTGCCAGGGGTCCAGCCTTTGATTCCTGTCTCCACCAGTCTGTCAGATGAATCTAAGACATGGCCCTGTCTTCCGAGCTGTTTTAAACCAGAAACACTGTAGGTTGAGCAATAGAATTCTCCTGTACATAACCCATATAACAATTAGCCCACCTGACCTAGTTCAGGTTATAGTAGAGGACCCAGGGTTCAGAAATGTAAAAAAATAAGCATTTAGGTATGCCCCCCTTTTAGCAGAATTTCTCTTGTTTTATCTGTCAATATATAGCACAGCCAACATGAAACCAGATATTGTACTCAATCTGAATCTTGCAAACATACCAGTAACAGTGTGTTTGCTACGTTACCCTTAATTTTCTGAAAACCAAAACTATGTAATCAAAGTAAGTAAGAAGACAAAGATCAGGAATCGATACAATCAAGTACCACACCTGACCCAGAACAGCACATGAGAAAGTGACAAAAACATCACATACAAGAGAGCCAAGAGGCTAGCCATTTCCCAACAGGTAACCACAAGGTTGCAATGAACAGACAATAGAGCATGACAAACACGAAACAAAAATAACAAAAGTGATTCACAAAAGAAGCACCTCCTTCGAACAGTCAGTAAAATAATTACTGGAGGGCTAAAACTAGTTTTATGGTACCAACTTCATCCTTATTTCTGATGTGGATCAAGACAGGTTCGCAGGCTGTTTATGTAGAAGTTGAAATGATAGTAGGGCAAAACAGTTATGCAATCTGTATATTCTAGGGGCAAAATCTCAAATTTTGAGTTCTGTTGCACGCCAGGAAGAAAAAGTTGGCAACTATTTTCAGTCAGAGACATGTCTGGGGGCCTCAGAAACCCATGTTTTATTAAGTTCTGTGTGGTCAATTTTCTGTAAATGGCCTGTAATCACCGTTACCCTACAAACATTGAAAATAGCAGTACACAAAATACAAGACTAATGATATATTTTAAAATAGTATCAATGAGTTTATTTGAGCTTAAAGTGTTTAACATAATCATAAATATTAATTGCAGACATCTGTGAGATGTATTGCAGCTCGGCAGCGTAATGTTTGTCACTTTTTATACGAAATTGCGGATAATGACTTTATAGAATGCAAATAAGAATGAACCAGCCACAGGAAGAGAAACTTGGTTACTATTTTCAGTCTGGGACCTGTCTTTGGGTATTCAAAACCTATGTTTAACTATGTTTTCTTTAGTCATTTTTCTGTAAATGGCCTGTAATTAATATTACCCTACTAACATTGAAAACAGCAGTACAAAAAATACAAGACTAATATGATATTTTCAAAAGCATAAATGAAATTATTTGATCTTTACATGTTTAAGCTAGTCATAAACATCAATTGCATACATGTGTGAGATGTATTTATGCTTGTCAGAGTTACTCATGTTACATTTTTACGAATTGCACATTTTTACGAATTGCAGATAATGCCTTTATAGATTGCATATAAGAATAAACCATTTCCCCTAACCTTAAATGTGTATTAAAGATCTCTATTCTAAGGATGAATTTCCATTTTCACATATTTTAGGCTATTTACAACTTGTAACTGGCAATAGAGGTTGAAAAATAAATATTTAAGTATACTTATAAGCATGTCACTTCTAATATTGGCGTAGAGATTTTCTATATGACAATTTTTATTGCATTGGAATGTACAATGTCTTCTTTACCACTTTCACAATGAAACGAAATAATAACTATAAACAAATTCAACTACGATGGATAGTTTGCTGCTGTTAATATATATCAGGTAACATAGGTAATACCATTATCCCTTGCATAAATTGATAAAAAATTCTAATTTAAAAAGTGTGGAAAGTAGACTCAAATTTCACCTGGGCCTGACAACAAGCCAGGCCCAGAATATATTTGAGTCTTCTCTCCACATATTATTTAGATATTTTCAATTATGGACAAATTATTCCAAATAAACACTTATTTAAGAGAATTTTGAAATATTGATTGATTATTTTACTTTGATATGACAGTTTACAGTTTGTTTTTTTCAATGGTACATGTCAATATGTAGAATATCTACTTCATAATTCAAATATTGGACTGAATGTTATACTACGTTTCCTGTGGTCTGTTTTACTTCGTTTCATATTGTTAATGTTTCATAATAGGCCTGTAAACTCTACTACCTAATAAATGAGGATAGAAAATTTGTAAGCCAGTACAAATTACATGCTAATAAGCATATTTATAAAATAATACCACTACAGTTGCAAGTAATTAACAGCTTCAAATTATATGTAAAAATGGAAATTTACCATTAGAATAGATATCTATATTATAAGTTTAAGGTTGGGGAACATGGTTTGTTCTAAAATGCAATCTATAAGTCATTATTTGCAAATTAGTAATTCATAAGTAACGCTGACAAGCAGAAACATATCTCATAGATGCCTGCAATTGATGTTTATGTCTAGCCCAAACAAATAAAGCTAAAATAAGTTCTTTTACACTATTGAAAAAATATCCTATTAGGTAAGTGTGTCTTAGTTGGCCTTTTGGTGACTAAGGCTCTTAACAAGGTTATTCAATTATATATACATATGCTATGCAAGAATCAGTCATTCACCATATTGCAGCAGCAAATAGCTTGAGTGTACATCCGGTCTATCATCAGTTTATCTGAGGTCATGTCAATGTTTGGAGAAATAACATCACAAAATGTTTATCTAATACAAAATTACGAACATAATCAGTTGGTTTAATGTCTGATTTGCTTGATGTAGAAAAAATCCCTAAGGTGGGAAACTCGCCTGTCCTTACATATAAAAAATGCATCTGTGTTTTAACCATATTAATTTGCTAAAACAGTGATTCGTTGATTATAGGGTTGGTCTTTACTTTAAAGTTATCTACTACATGTACAAACCAGTGCAATATACGAGATTAGCTTGCACTTGTAATTTGCAACATATCTTAATATAGCATTACACGTAAAATAAAACTGAAATACTTTTCTTTAACCAGAAACAGACCTCAAACAATGTTAGTATTAACAAATATATACATGGATATGGGTGCAAGAATGAGTCAGTTTATGACTAAAATTATGTTTACCAGCTGTTGTTTGCAGTATTGCTCACAATATTTTATGGTTTTGCATACATTTAGGCTAATTCAGTAAATCTTTGAAACCAACAAACTGACCATAAGTCTCCTACTCCTCATGTGTAAACACGTATCAGTTTTACAAATAGCTCAACAAGACCCAAAGACGCAAAAAAAAGATAGAAAAAAAGAACTTCCTTGTGAATAATGTAAGAAAGATAACAGCTGTGCGTGAGCCATGGCACTACTTTTTCAACAGACACTCATTCGACAATTTAATCTGTGAGTTTCAGAAATTCAAACCATTTTGTTGAATGAAAAAGAGCCATGTATATGATTAAAGCTTTAGAATAATTTTTCAAAATGGACTTTAAAATAAAGCTTTCCTAACAGACAAAACATGTGTAATTCATGTTAACATAAAGTAGCTTTGTAATTAATGTTACCACGTAATATGCTTTTAAGTCAATGCGCATCGCTCAGGCTGCTTTGCCTCAAACTTGCTTGGTTAACAATCAAAATAATTTCTTTCAAAGATACTGTATAATATAATAAGATAATAAGCATTTTACAATATGATATAATGAATTGTGTTCAACAAGAGAATAGACGATTGCAATTGTGACAGGCCTAGGAATACATTGATTTTGTTTTTCAAATATAGTTGTCAACAGTGAAAATTAATGTATTAAGCATACAAGAAAAAAAGTAATAGTGAAAGTAGTAGATCTACAAAGCATCAGGTACATGTTGGTATAAACCGTGCTATTTCTATACTGATAAGTACTTTGATTGACATCATTTTTTTTTAATTTTGAAAAACGATAGAGGAAATTAGATTATAACAAAATGCAACCAATACCTAAAATGTTATGCGTTTCTTGCTCACGGTACCTTTGTTTGATCTACAGTCTGTGACTATGGCATTTCATGGTCATTCTCACTTCTTAGCAAACATAGTTTTTTCAGGCCTGATTAAATACTTCTAATGGCAAAAAGTAGCAAGTTGTCGCAGGAAAACATATTTAAGCTAAATAATTACAGTGTGCTGTTACATATGTTATGGGCTTGACAAATATATGCATATAGTGTAAAGGGTTAATATCTTGTAAAACAGTGAAACATCAAATTTGACCAATTTGTTACCCATTCAAAGAAGGCTCAGCTGGAACTTTCCTAGTTTTAAGATGTGTCCTTTGTGTAAAGTCGACAGAAAGCCCCTGCTCTTGAAGACACCCACAATATCCTCATGCCTTGATACCATATGAAGGATATATTGCTTTCCTATTTAAATTTAGTTATTGAGGCACAGTATATTCAGTCCAATATTTGAATCATACAGTACATATCATGTTTATTGCTATGAACCATTGATAAAAAAAAATCTGCCAATTACCTTACATGTATCAAAGTAACAGGATCAAACAAAGTTACAAACTCTCTTAGATTAATGTTTATTTTAAATAATTTGTCTATTAATGAAGTTATTAAAGCATTATGTTCGATTTTCAATAGATCACGTATATAACAAATTTAAAGACAAATAAATATTGCTTTATGCCTTAAATTTTATATCACTGGGTAGTTTATTTCGTTTTTGAAAAGATGCTATGTTTGATGGGCATGAACTAACCATTTTTCCAATGTTCTAGTTAAGATGCTATGTGTTAATGGGTGTATATTTTCTTTTTTAAGCTGAGTATATAGCTTTGCTTAAACAACATCATATTGTTTGGTGATTTTACTCATTTACATGTTATAAAATTTTCAAACTAATAAATTGGTAAGTCTGATGCAACATCGCAACTAGAATGCATTCCCTTGTTATGTAAAAAGGTGTGTGAGTATGAACAGGAAATACCACAATCACATACTGCAGACCAACCAACCCACGGCACCTTGAGGAAGAACCACATAACATTTATAGTAACAATAAATCTATAAGACAATAATAGCAAAGCAACCAGCTTTCTCTTCCGCTTCAAGATGATTGCAAAACTAGAACTGACACAAACTAATGCATAACAAAACAAAGACAAACACAGAACTCCCACAAACAACGGTAAGTACATTAAATATAAATCAACAACAACAGAACCAACGCCTTAGAACGGACAGCAGCCTAAGCCACCGGGGAGCTTAAATTCATTTTACTAGTGCTAATCTTCGCCCTAGATTATGTTGTTGTTAAAGTAACATAAATAACTATAGAAATATATATTACGATTACATATTTGTCTCAACTGTTTTCATTATACAACTGAATTTGAAAATATAATACAGATTAAGATGTTTGCATATTCTTCCATTTGATTTGAAAAAAAAGCATTTTGAAAGCAGCCCACGCGTTATGATGAACCAGTTCACACTTGTTAATATTATACAAAAAAATAACAGATTTGTCCTTATCAAATATATAAGGCTCATTTACCATAAAATATCTTCGAATTACTTAAATACTCTGTGGATAGTGGAAATTTTGTTTGTTGTTGCTCCCATTGTTTGTGGGAGTTTTATGTTGCCTTTGTTTTATATTTTGGTTTTGATGCCCTTTCTAGTACAACAATCACCTTGTTGAGGAAGAGAGCTGGTTGCTTTGCTTTAATTGTGCTGTGGGTATCCGTGTTCTGTGTCCCTTTCTCATGATACCGTATGTCAGTCTGCAGTCTGTGATTGTGACATGTTCACTGGTTGAAAGAAGATGTTAGCTGGCAATCCAGATAGCATCAAACCTTCATGAAATTAAAAAGTGAAATGTTGTACATGTTGCATGAAATATATGGCAATACATGTGTATGTAATTGTTTATTCTATAAAGAGAGTGGCTCCATTATACAAATTGTTTTGCCCAACTCTATTTGTGCACATATCAAAACTGAGAAGGTTATTTTTGACTTTATACTGGCCATAAAATATGATTTTCAGCTCATTTCTCACATGGCTTTCATTGTTTGATTAATAAAACTGATAATTATTTCAGATTAATACTACTAATCAATTTATAAAGCAATGTAAACTTTAAAAGTGAATGGGTTATTTAAGGGTTATTTAAAATGAAACGTTCCTGCCAAAATCTGGGGGAGGAGAGGCAATCATTCACAACTACTATGAGTTTTACATGGCAAGAAAATAATCACAAATGATGAGATCATATCCAATGAATCTGTTCAATTGTTATTTACGATACCAGTTTTACTTTATAAATCTTCAACAGACAGAATAAGTTGGACCAAAATTGACCAGGTGTCATTCAATGATTGTAAAATAGATTTTACATATTTTAAAGGTTAGAGAGAATAGCAAAATGTTAAAGTAAAAAGTGGAGTCATAAGACCAAACTTTGTTTATCAATTAATGCTTATATAGCTGATATTTAGTTCTACCATAGTATAAATGCAGTTGGTGAGTCATTCGATCCCATTTTGAGCAACTTATTGCAGGAGTCCTGTAAATTAATTCAATTATATAGCAGAGTTTTATGTGCATTAGATGATAGACGAGCTGTAAATGCATCAAGGTATAGAGACAAAAGACATATGCTAAGACTGCTCTAACAAAATTTAAAAATTGCACGGAAGCACACTAGAGATGGCACTCTATTCAGTATCATTACTATCACTACAATAGCTTTGGTTCCAAGGACTTTAAATTAATGAGATTCTCTTGCACTTCTGTACATTCACGGTTGTTATTTTTTCACAGGTGTTTGTTCTAATGGTACTGGTATGCGTGGTGTTCAGCCAACAGCAACCCTACCAAGAACTCCGAGACTGCCCAACTCCCCCACCTTCACCTTGTCACTGTGATAAAGATATCGTTGACTGCAGAAATCGAAATCTATCATCCATACCGCATTTCCAAAAAAGAAGCAAGTATCTCTTCAAAGAACTTAGATTAGGACATAACAGAATAAGCTATATTCCGGACAACGCCTTTCAGAACATAAATGTCACTTCAATACATCTAGATAACAACCTTATCACAACGATTCGTTTGGACGCTTTCACGTCAGTCCAAAACCAACTGAAAGAACTAGACTTAAGCGGTAACAGGCTCAGAAATATCCCTCATGCCATCGGTAAATTGGACAACTTAACGCTGCTGGATGTTTCGTGGAACCCAATCGATTGTGCAAACTACACTGATGACGTCATGAAGAGCTTGGGTGACTTTATAACTGTCTTCAGGTTCGGAGATACGTCACTGACCTGCTGGCCAACATCAATACGTCATTTCCAAGGTCTCCAAGAGTTGAGCTTTTATGGCGGCGCAATGCAAAGACTGCCAAACACTGCATTTACTGGGTTTGAATGGACACTTCAAAAACTCTGGATTAAATCGACTGGGTTGATCGCGACCCCTATAGCACTACAGGATTTACACAGTATAAGCGAGCTACATTTTGATGACAACGTTTATGTAGGTGATGCAGGGATCCTCATCCCAGCCTTCGCCGGTATGACTAACAGTTTACACACTCTTTCCCTTGAGAACAATAGCATGACAGTGTTTCCCCGAGTCCTCATTACATTGCATCAAGTCCATAACCTCAGTCTTGCCAGGAATGACCTACAGTTCATCAGCGACCAGGCGGTCTCCGCTGTTGGTAACAACAACCTTACAACATTGAATCTGCAATTCTGCAACCTCAATCGCATTCCAGGCGCCCTCTCTAAACTCACAGAAATAATCAACCTCGACCTTTCCAACAACACCATCACAACTATTGAGAAGAACGACCTCCAGAAACTACGTCATCTCAGAAGTCTAAATATCTCTTTCAACCCCCTGCAATATATCTCGAAGAGCACATTCTACGATTTGAGCGCCCTTGAAGAGTTGATTCTACACGACACAGATCTGTTCCAAGTTCCGGAAGCGGTGACAAATCTGCCGCATTTGCGCCGTCTCGACCTGTCAAACAACCCACCAACAATCGAGTGCAACTGCAACGTACAATGGCTGTCGTGTTACCTGAGCAACAACACCGCTCTTACTATAGTCGGACATTGCTACACAATTGACCAAGAGATTCAGAATTACGCTACTGTCGATATTCCAGTGACTTGCCCGTGCACTAATTAAAGGTCAACGGCTCCATTAAACGGACGCTGACAGGGGCCATTTCATTTGACGTGTTTAACTTTTTGGCAGACACTGGATACTTAGGGTAAGGTGATCGTAACTCGGACGGTATCATGAGTCGGACACCTTTTTGGTGCTTCTTTGGAACGAGAATGTGTCGTGATATCTTGAAGCTTATTAGTGGTTTGAAAACCCCAAAGTTAAACTTATCAAAGTTATGAGCGTAGCATAGGCCTTCACTACTATGTTTCAAATGCAGTACCCGTAAAACTTCGAAAATCGAGCAAAACAGCAGCAATAAAAACCAGCCTTTGCTTGTTTTGGAACAGAGTCTTGACCAAAACAATAAAAGTCTTGTCTCAGAAAATCATTTATTTGTGTAAATCTGTCTATCTTGTGTTCAAATCTACTATAGAATATGCATTTAATGTTTGATTTCTTAATAAATTCATCAGAACCAGTAACCACTCGGTGATAATGAGACGGACACGTGAAATTTTATATGGATAATGACTCGGACGCCAATGTCCGACTCAAAATCACCATGCTTTCCTTTATTCTGATTAACAGCTTTCAGGATATCTACAGGGGAAATGGTGCTGGGGAGGGGCAATTCCAGAAATCTTGGACAGTTGGATGAACTCTGACAATATCAGTTACTCGTATCAATTACCCGAATTTACGAACACAATGGCTAAGTGGTCACACTATACTTGAGCTCGACGAGTCGCTGTTTCGAGGTACATGTAAAAGAATCACCTGGCCTATTGTTCTTAAAGAGTATGGCAGCGGCAATTACCATCCGTATTTATATTATATATCATACTATCATGCTGCAGAGAAACGTACTTTCAGATCACTAAGAATGGTAATAAAGTCACTTGAGCGTATGATGTAGGTCAGGATCACTGGGTCGCAACACGTGCTCGACAGGTATATGTGTAGAGAATGAATGGTTTGTATCCATAGTTTCCTTTTTAACTCACGACGGTTGATCAAGCCTATAGCTATGGCTTAATGATGAACCTGACTTCTAGATGTTTCCAAGCTCTGACTGTCTGTGAGTTTCCCTGACTCATCCTGACTCATCACAGTTGATTATTTCCCTGTGATGTTACACTTACTGCAGTTGTTGACCGTTCATAGGCGCTATTTATGTTGTTGTAGGTTCATTGATGTTATTCCCAAATTGTGTTTTTTCCGTTTTGTCCTGGTTTTTCGTATATTCTTTCGAGTCCTGGTTTCCGAGGAAAAGATTTACATTTAATTTTATGTGTTGTTTATGCTTTTTGAATGTTGTATGTCTCTACCTTATGGTTCCATGGGCTGGCATGTGATTGTGGTATTTCCTGCTCGTACTCCTCGCTTACCTTTTGACTCATACAGTTGCAACTTCAACATGAAACACTCTTTAATGTACTTTGCAGTTGTGATTTTAAATTGTTGATATACGCCATCAGCGGATTCAGGAATCTTCGTTATGTGGGTCCAGGTCCATCTGTCATAAAAAAAGCTGGCAACGTGTTTTGTTTTTGTTTTTGTAGTCCTCAACTTATTTTACAAAAATCCAACGGTTGATTTTAAAAAAATCTATATTTTTCAAAGGCTCATGGAGAGGGGATCCAACATTTGCCAGGGGTCCAACTATTTCGAGGGCGGGGTCCAATTACTTATTTCCTTAAGACGCTTATATAACTTGTGATTTACCAGGGGGATCCTGACCACCTGTCCCACCCCCTCTGGGTCTGTACATGTACGCAGGTGAGAAAAAAATAGGATAACTAATAAATAAAAATGCATGCATATCATATATGTCTTATATGTCATATACGTTACATAACCATAAAAAGCCATCTAATTCAAACAATGTATTATCTTCGATTCTTGTTTTTCTTCTTTTTTTATTTTGGTCATGGGGAGCGCAGTGGCTCAGTGGTAGAATGCTGGACTCAAGACCGAGGGACCGTGTGTTTGAGCCTAAACGGCGTCACTGCGTTGTGTCCTTGAGCAAGACACATTAATCCTAGCTTAATACTGGTTCAGCCCAGCAAGACCCATCCCTACATAACTGAAAGATTGTTGATGGCACGTAAATCATCAAATCAAACAAAAACAAAGTATTCTGATTCTGGTCACATTTGGTTTAAACAATATTTTATTCAGGTTAGGTACATGATACACATAAATACAATGTTAAGATAATAGGATAGTGGCTTATTTAGATGCTATACTATCTGCATTTTATATGATGGTTTTGGACGAGTTTAAACGCGCAAGTATAAGAGAGAGAGAGAGAGAGAGAGAGAGAGAGAGAGAGAGTCCTAACTTGAATACATTACATCCAGCTGATTACAAGTATTGTGTCACCCTTTTGCAAACCCAAATGCGTTTCAGTCAATTTTACAATATACAGATACACCCAACCAGCATCAAATCTCGGGCCACTATCGGCCTGCCAGCGAAACGCCAGTCGGGTGGCGTTTTGCTGTCGGGCCGATGGTGGTCCGATTTTACATGCTTACTGGGCGTGTGGTTATGTTCATTGTGTAACGCATACTATGCCATTGGAAATCAAATTACTTTCTGAAAGCTTCAACTAGAAGCTTAGATAAAAAATAAGCACCCTTTTTCTCAATTAAAACATTAACTCCATGCAGTTACGCCTAAAACTTTCAAATTACTTTTTTCAAAAATGACTGTAGGGTTACATATGTAACGGGTTGCCATAACTGAGGAGTTACAAATTAGGCCTGGGCTGGGGGTGAGGTTGGTGCATAAGCCCCCCAGTATTTTTTTTTACTGGCCGTTCCGGGGCGGTGCTTCTTTTGTGGATCATTTATGCTATTTCTGTCTTATTTTGTTATGCTTTCATGCACGACTGTTTGTTTATGCCTTGAGGTCACCTGCTGGGAAGGGCTGACCTCTTGACTCTCGTTTGTGATGTCGAATTGTCACTTTCCCATTGGTATCCTGGGTCAGGTGTGGTGCTTGATTGTATCGATTCCTGATCTTTGGCCTCTTTCTTACTACCACAACTTTCAAATGTTATTTGTTCTTCAGATCTATACGTAACATATTGTAAAACAACCAAATCACCAGCTTACGTGCCCAAACATATAGAGAGTCCCTGGGCGCAGTAACAATAGCTTTTTATAGTAGGATATATGAAAAAAGTAATTCCCAAGTTAGTGATGGGAAGTATGGACCCTCTAACCGAACATCTAATGTACTTATTTACAAAAAAACATGTCCGTTTTCCGTACGAATGATTGACCCGTTGGCTGTGTGGAGTTGACAATTAAGTCCATACGATGTCTGTAATGTCGCTAAGTGCAAGAATATCTCGTTTGTGCCTGCAGTCCGACTCAAAATCTGTTTTCAAGAATGTGTCCGAATCATGATCTACAGGTGTCCGAGTCATGATCCACGGCGTCCGAGTGACGGTTCAGTTTGATAGCCTTCAATTTCCACGAGTTATGACCCTACTGTGCCATCTAGCTTTAAAGAAACTTGCTGAAAATGAAGATTTGGTAATTGCCCCCCTTTACAAACAGTTCTCAATTTAATACAGCGCAACTGTACGTCGGTATGAGACGAAAATAGCGAAGTGTGTCCGAGTCACGATCACCCTACCCTAAGCATTAAATTTCACGAGAAATTTTAGTATACTTGAAAAACGTTGTACTTATTAACCCTTGCAGTGAACTACACTCCTCACTAATTTGATTAAATTTAATCAATTTAGGGATCCCGGCATGTATTCACCTATAGAATGGAAAACCATCAAAACAATTGATCCTGATCAGCTGGCTTTTATATAGAGGATCTTACATGAGAGCTCATGTTTTATTGATTTTATTACACGAGTTGGGGAAAGATATAAAATGAGAGGCTTGCCGAGCATTTTATATTTTTTTCGCAACGAGTTTAATAAATTCAATAATACATCAGCACGAATGTTAGATTATATTTATCATATGACATTAAGATTACTTTGAAATCCCATTTCATGCGTAAAATGTGATTATTTTGCTATTATGTACGCAACGTTGTTATGGACGTCATGACGTTTCCCGAAAATCTGTAAACCACTATTCTTGCATAGATGTCTATTCGTATAGCTGTTTACACCCATTGTCAAATGAACGAAATCCATGTTCAAATCAGGAGATTCACGTGCTGTTTGAACATGGGTCTGAACTTGAAAATACTTAAATGAGACCTGCATTATTTGCATGACGTTATATACGGAAAGCGCTGCGGACCAGACTGATCATTTCGCCGATGTTTTTGTTCGCGAAAACGTTGCGCACGGTTATGACGTTATGACGTTCGAAAGTACAAGGCCGACGCCATTTTGTTTAAAAAATCCAGCGTAAGAAAATGGACAATTTAATGTTTTAGCAGCGTTTTCAGTGCGAAATGGGCTAGAAAAGGTAAAATATGCAAGAATAACGATCACACATGTTTGTTTCATTGCATTAACACTTGCCGGGTCCCTCGGATGATGTTGAACACTCGGCCTATCGGCCTCGTGTTCAAACAGCATCCTCGGGACCCGGCAAATGTTAATGCATGAAAAAACATGTGTGATCCCTATATTCTTGCATATATGTATGCTCGTATAGCTGTTTTAACCCATCGTCAAATGAACCGTGATTCCATGTTCAAATCAGGAGATTCATGTGCTGTTTGAACATGGGTTTAAACTTGAAAATACTAAAAATGAGCCCCGAGTTATATACGGAAAGTGTTGCGAACCAGACTGATTATTTCGCCGACGCTTTTGTTCGCGAAAATGTTGAGTACGGCTATGGCGTCGTGACGACGTTATGGTGTTCGAAAGTTTGCAGCCGACACCATTTTATTTAAAGTTGTCCAGTGTAAGAAAAGGGATATATTAATTTTATAACAGCGTTTTCAGTGCGAATTTGGTTGGAATAAGGTAAAATATGCAAGAATAACGATCACACATGTTTGTTTCATTGCATTAACACTTACCGGGTCCCTTGGAAGATGCTATCGGCCTTGTTTTCAAACAGCTTCCTCGGGACCCGGCAAACTTTAATGCATGAAATAACATGTGTGATCACTATAGGGATTTATCGATTTTAATGCCTGGCGTTTTATCACTCCGAGACGCGACGTCATGTGATAAACGAGATATAGCGAGAGTCAGCGTGGTAACTTTTGTCACATTTTAATGAATTAAAACCTCTCTTTTGATTTTATTTTCTTCGCACCATTATGGCATGCTTTTGGTTATTATGAGCTGCTTGATCGTAATTTCAGGAAAAACTTGATAAATGTATTTAATTTGACAGAGTAGACCCCGATGGGAGCATTATATATTTTACAACATCTCATCTAGACTTGCACTTTATAAACATGCGAGGACATTAACAACATTATAGCACGGACGCCGACATTTTAAATTACAAATGAATTGATACCCAAATTGACTCATATTTGAAAATAGCATGTCTCCACTATTTTCACTCTTATTCCCGCTTAAATATAGTTGTTGTTTATGAGCACTTAAACACAATATATAAGGTGAGAATTAGAGCTGTACCATGGAGGAGCATGTGACCAAATGTAACCAATCATGGGACCTCTGTCTAAGATTAAACTGATGTCATTTGTAAATATAGATTTGTCATTTTCTGGTTTCCCAGTCTATCTTGAAATTCTGATTGCATCATGTTCTTCAAAGATTGACCTAGGCCGACCTGGTATGACATTTAGCCACTATTCTGCTGAAGAGAATAATAAGACGGTTGGTCAGTCAGAAATCCAAAGTAAAAAGGGAGCTTATTAAAGCACAGATAAAATGAAATTATACAAGTTACACGATGCATGGATTTTGAAGAGGCAAATAGTCAAGTAGATTCTTTATGTGGTGCCTTACCCAGAGATGATTTGCGAATGCATAAATGCATATAGTCTGACATCTCTAAGGTCATGTACCCGATGAAATGTATGGACCCTTTGCATGCTACCTTTCAGACCCTAATCAGACTAGCAAAATGTTGGTTGTCATCCAAATCCAAACTGTTCGACATACTTATGGTATTGGATGGTACTTTAAGTCTAGACTGGCATCAGTCCTGAAAACAAATTGATACACCAGAAAAATAAGAGTATCTTTTATTTTTAGTTGGAGGTATTAGACTGGCCCCAGTCAAGACAGAAAAATCCCAATTTTCCATTCAAGCACTCTTACTAAATGATTGCAACCTTTTGAGTGTGCTAACAGATACAATTATAATGACTAATTTGTTCAGTGGAATAGAACAGTTTGTATAATTTTGGTAACAGGCATTTTGAGGATCCTAATATATTTCTCTGAAGTTATTTTAAAACGAAAGATAATCCTCTTTTAGGACTTCCGTTATGCGTCTGTTCATCATCAGTGTCATCAATATATACTGACTGACAAAAGAAATAATTAAAATTCAAAGCCATGTCACATCAATGTTTAGACATTTGGTAATAAATGTAAATTTGGATTATTTTTTACTTTTAAATGCATGTTAATGTTGTACCTCAAAATGTACCGCAGAGGAACAGATAAGCCGCTTTATGGGGGTATTTAAGCAATTAAATTTGTGAAAAAAAGCAATTGTTTTCAAATGAAGGGGTAACAAAAAGGAATTAAATTTTGGAAAAAGCAATGGTTTTATAAATGAAGGGGTAGCGAAAAGCAATTAAATTTTGGAAAAGCAAAAGAAAAAACAAACTGATCTAAATATGAATATATCCCATGTTAGCACACTTAGTGTGGTAGCCAGTTCATGCCTTTCTTTTGTTGTGATGTTACTAAGTCTCCTTTGAAGTTTGATACATTAAGCAAGTCGTTTGTCAGTTACTGGCTAAAGTATTTGCACAAAGTACTTAAAGTCACTCAATCTGTATGTTTCTTCCATTACGAAAACTAAGATTATTATTTAAATTATTAACTAAAATTATTAGGTACTTTAATTATAACTTATAAATAAGCAATTTCAAAAATCTATTAAATATTTTAAGCAATTGTTTTTGGAAAAAGCAATTCATAAAAATCGTGTGGGGTAAATACCCAATTGAACTGAAAGCTTATCTGGACCTCTGTACCGTCCGAGAAAATTCATTGGGTAAAATCAAAACATGGAAAATTGATGTGTGGTTTATTGAAAACAAAAACATCAATATTTTTGTTTGTTTGTTTGTTTGTTTGTTTGTTTGTTTGTTTGTTTGTTTGTTTGGTTCTTAACGACGCATCAACCCTTGTGGGTCATTAGCGTCAGACGGTATTAAACTAAACATGATGAAGATGGAAAAAGTAAAAATTTATAAGATAAAATAAAAGGAAAAATGATGATGAGTTTGTATAATGATAATTAGTTGCAATACGATTGTTGGCAGGAGAGACCACGTACAATATCTGACAGTTTCAAAGAGCTATTCAGATAACTGTACATGTTCTTTAACTGAACAGAATACAACATTAAAAAAAATCTGTATTATGGTCTGATACAAATGTAAAACAAAACATGATTTTAAAAATATCAATTAGATTTTGTTAAAAAGATTTATTTGTCTTAAAAATGTCATAATACTATCAATATGTATATCTTGAAATAATTCTTTCATGTTATCAACATGGAAGCAATTATTTCTTACTTGTGCAACATCGCCACATTCCAAAAGGAAGTGACGTACAGTGAATGGTGCGTCGCAACCAACACATTGTGGCGGCTCTTCACCTTGTAGTAAGTATGAATGAGTGACTCTTGTATGACCTAAGCGGAGTCGAGCTAAAACTACTTCTTCTCTTCTAATGTTTCGAACAACTGATTGATATTCACCAATAGTTGGTTTGATGTCAAGAAGTTTATTACCAATGCTGTTATTCCATGAAGTTTGCCATTCTTCCAAGATATATTTATTGATAGATGGCTTAAAATTGGAAAATGGAATCTTAAAAGAAGTTGGTTCTAATGAAAGCGATGTTTTTGCTTGCTTATCTACCATTTCATTCCCTTGAATACCTATATGACTAGGAATCCAACAGAGAGCAATTTCTTTATAAGGTAAAAGCTCATGACATTTTTCTAAAAGTTTCTGAATCTGTGGATTCTTTGAACTGGTATGGTTCATTGCTTTCAATACAGAAAGCGAGTCAGAAAATATAATAAATTTATTGTTAGCATCACAAGTGCTAATGAAATCTAAAGCTAGATCAATTGCTTTAGCTTCAGCAGTGAAAATTGATGAATCGTCAGGTATACGTTGCATATTACTATGGTTGTCTGATATAACAGCACAACCAACCTTTGAGTCTTCCTTTGACCCATCAGTATAAATTTGTTGGTAATTCTTATAACGACTTTGCATTTTTCTGAAATCATCTTTTAATATGTGTGGATTTGATTCAGATTTTTTCCCAGAATGTAAATCAAAAATTATTTCAGGTGGTTTCATGCACCAAGCTGGAGTATTTGGTGTAAAATGTTTTTCAATATTTTGTGGTTTAATATTGGCAGATTCTAAGAGTGGTGAAATTCTGATGCCAAATGATTTAATAGCTTTAGGTTTTTGTTCATATAAATTAACATAATTTGGTGGGAATGTAACTTCATGAGCAGGATTTGATGGGTTAGCAGCAAGTCTTATAGCATATTGCAAAGAGAGTTTCTCTCTTCGTGAATATAGTGATGGTTCATCTGCTTCCACATAGAGACTAGCAACAGGAGAAATTCTAAAAGCCCCTAAAGCTAATCTAAGTCCTTGGTTATGTATAGGATCAAGCATTTGAAGATATGATTTTCGTGCAGAGCCATATATGATACAGCCATAGTCTAATTTTGACCGGACTAGAGACCGATACAGCTTTAGAAGTGTAGTTCTGTCTGCACCCCAAGAAGTATGGGAAAGCACTTGTAAAAGATTCAATGCTTTTAAACATTTAGCTTTGAGATATTTAATATGTGGTATAAAACTGAGTTTTCTATCAAATAAAATGCCAAGGAATTTAGATTCCTCAACAACTGGAATAGGTGATCCATATAAATGTAAAACCGGATCATCATGTTGCTTGTGCAACTGACAGAAATGAACACACTGTGTTTTTAATTTGGAAAACTTAAAGCCATTGCTTGTTGCCCAATTTTCAATCTTATTCAAATTTTGTTGTAGCTGACGTTCAATTGTCGCCATGCTTTTCGAGCGATAACAGATACAGAAGTCGTCAACGTATAATGAGCAATCAGTAAGATTACCTAAACATTTCACAATATCATTAATTTTGATGCTAAAACGAGTTGTTGATAGAACGCCTCCTTGAGGTACACCTTGCTCCTGGTCATAATAGTCAGACATAGAGGAACCAACTCGGACTTGCATGGCGCGGTCTGCAAGGAAGTTTTCAATGAATGTAGGAAGTCTACCTCTTAATCCTAATTTGTGGATATCTTTTAAAATGCCATATCTCCATGTGGTATCATAAGCTTTTTCCAAATCAAAAAACACAGCAACTACATGTTCCTTTTTAATAAAGGCATCACGTATGAAGGTTTCCAATCTAACTAAATTATCAGTTGTACTGCGGTCAGATCTGAAACCAGACTGGAACCGCGATATATGATTATTGGATTCTAAAAACCAAGTAAGTCTTTTATTTATCATTCTTTCAAGTGTTTTACATAGACAACTTGTTAAAGCTATAGGTCTATAATTATTAGGTTCAGCAGGATCTTTCCCAGGTTCGGGAATTGGGATTATGGTTGCTAAGGTCCAATCTTCTGGAAATTTACCAGTAGTCCAAATGTAATTAAATATATTCAAAAGGGTTTCAAGAGAATTCTCTGGGAGATGTTTAAGCATTTGATAGTGGATCTCATCAGGACCCGTGGCTGAGTCATGTGATAGTTGAATAGCTTCAACTAATTCATCTAAATTAAAATCTTTGTTATAAATTTCATTATTTTGTGATTTAAAATTCAATTTAACTTTCTCTTGTTCGGTTTTAATCTTTCTGAAGGATTCAGAGTAATTGAATGATGATGAATTGTGACAAAAAGTTTCTCCTAAAGTGTCAGCAATGTCTGTTTTTGAAGTTGCTTTGCTGTCAGTACTGTAATACCCGTGGCTATTACTGCTATTTATCTATCAAAACAAGGTGTGTCGGATTTAGGTTACACACAAGCACATGTGTCTTTTCGTCTATAAACATTCTTCCTGTGAATATTAAATTATTAATCAAGTTGTTTCAAGTGGTAAGATAAGCAATAAATGGGGTCATTTATTGCAGCCTGTGGCTTTAGGAAGCCAAACATCGGATACTGGAGAATGAACTATTTTTGCCTGTGTTGATCATTGCGAGCGTTCGTCAGCGTCTGTCAAACAAACACTACGAATACTCTCAAGTACGGATAGTTTTGGACTGCGCCGTTCATTCCTTCATTTAGAATAAAGTCTGGGCTTTCTGCTCATACTAAGGATAGATCGGAAAGACTCTTGTTTAAGATAATTATGAGCTTGATAATGAAAGTTCGCAAGGCGCCATGTTTTGAATGTAAAGAAATGTCTATCCAGCGATAGAAATTCTCTTACCTTCAATTGTCCATTAGTTAATCTATTTCACAAAGCCTAAGCTTTCTATCCTGCTACCAGAAGGTCTAAAGTTTATTTATCCACCAGGATAGACCGCGTATTCCTCAGAGATAAACCAGAATTTGGTATCACAAATGTGAAGTGGGTAGACATCCGCCATTGTTGTACAACTTAGCTAGAGAAATCTATCAGTCTATCCGTGCAGCGATTGGCTGATAGAGATTTCTACACCTCTTTCTGGTAGCTGATTGGCTGGCTGGAGCTGGGCCGAGACTATAAATAAGAGTCAATCATGCATTTCGAGCATCAATCTCAGATCGGTCAACTCGAGCAGACAACAAATTCTACTTTCACTTTTGTGCACCAAGGGAAGCGACTCTTTGGATTTTTAGATATGCTCTTTTGGATAGCTTCCCTTGGATTGATAAAATCTACTGAACTGTCTAGGCACTGACTAGATTTGCCAAGTAAACTAAATCTAGAGCTATTTCAAAACTCTAAATCTACTGTGAATCTACTTTATCCTGAGAGGTTGTTCGACGTATGTGATATGAGCTCGGCCTGACAATAGAAAGCTACATAGACTTAAGAAATACTGAAACTGATCTACTGTGAATAGTTTAAACTTAAGTGAATAAATGAAATATAAGTTCAATGTAGTTGCTATTAATTACTGATAACACATAGAGAGAATACCTTCCACTACTACAAGAATCCACATCATTCCCCCAAACTAAAGCTTACGGGAAGCTCACAGTACCCACCATGTTTAGATGTGTGTAACTGGGGGATTTGTTTTTTCCAGAGATTTTTCTTATCATATCCCAAACCTTTTTAATAGGTGTTTTATTATTTAGTTTGGAAACATAAGATCTCCATGACGTACGCTTCGAAAGTTTAATTGTTCTACGGGCTTTAGCTCTAAATACTTTGATGTCATTGAAATTGTTGGTATTTGGAGATCTTTTGAATTTAGATAGAGCTTGCTTGCGCTGTTTAATTGCTTCTTTACAGTCGTCATTGTACCATGGATTACTTTTAGTTGGATTTGTCGAAGTTTGAGGAATACATTCTTTAGATATTTCGATAAGAGAAGAGGTAAAATCAGCTATAGGATCAGAAGATTCTTTGAAGTTTTCTGGCACCAATTTACCAGTGCACAGAGTATTAAATAGATCCCAGTTGGCTCTATTTAATTTCCACTTTGGATTGTGGTCCTCAGTGGAAAAAGTGTTTTGCTCAATGATAATAGGGAAGTGATCACTATTGTGTTGGTCTTCACATACAGACCAATTATAATCAAGAAACAGTGATGGATGACAGAAGGAAAGATCAATAGATGTAAAAGACTTTGTACTTGGAGAATGATAAGTATAAGACTTATCATTCATAATACAAATATCATTCTTTGTAATGAAATTTTCGATAAGTTCACCTCTGGAATCATTGTTTTGACCACCCCAGAGGATATTGTGACCATTGAAGTCACCTAATAAAATATAAGGAGAAGGAAGTTGTTGCAGTAAATTGTCCAAGTGTTGGGAGTTAAGAGAAAAGGATGGAGGAATATATACAGAACATATGGTTATTTCTCTGTCTAGAGTGACAGAAACAGCAGTTGCTTGTAGTTCTGTTTGTAAATCAATCTTTCTTTGAGGGAAAGATGATTTTACAAACATTGAGGCACCACCAGAGGGCCTCAGACAATCAGTATGAACATAGTAATATATTTTAAAACCTCGTAATGAGATGTTATCATCTGGTTTAAGAAATGTCTCTTGAAAACAAAATACAGATGGATTATATTCGGAAATCAATAGAGATACTTCATTATAATTAGGTTTCAAACCTCGACAATTCCATTGAATAATTTTATGTTTAAAATCCATACTTGAAAATAATATTAAAAGAGGTACTAAAATAATGGTTAGATTGAGACCTTCCATTGTTTAAGTTGTTGGTAATCGTGAAAGTGTGCCTTTAGGGAGGTGATCACTGGAGGAAGAGTCTGTGAAAACCACAGAATCATCCTCCATGTCCTCTGCCTCATCATACTTTTTAAACACAGAAAATGGATTCTTCTGAGCTAGTATTGCTTTTTCTGCTTCTTCTTTTTCTTTCTGTGCTTTTTCTTTAATATATTGTTGCCGTCTTTCATCTTTTTGTTGTTTTTTGAGTTTGTCTTTCTCTTCTTTTTTCTTCTTCTCTTCGTCTTTCCTTATCATCTCCAGGGTTGCTGGCTTAAGGGTTTGCCCTGGACGAGATGGATTACCTTTTTCTTGGGGTTTTCCTTTAGATGGTTCTTGTTGTTTTTCTTCTGTCTGTTTTTTTAAGTATTCTGTAAAACTGTCGTCAATCTGTGTGCTCTTAGTGTCTGTTTCTGTAGATTTGTTGCAAGTGCCTGGTTTCACAGCACTTGCATATGTCCTAGCCTGGTAGAATTGTTCGTATTGTTTACGAGCTTCGGGAAAGGATATTTTTTGCTCACATTTGATTTTTTTAGATTTTCTTTTCTTTCTCAAATTGTGGACACTCTTTGAAGTTGGCAGGGTGGTCACTAGAACAGTTTACACATTTGGCAGGTCTTTGACACTGACCAGATGCGCAATGTTCAGGCATACCACAGTTGATACATATAGCCTGCCTGCTACACTTATTTTCATGGTGGCCATACACTTGACATTGATAGCATCTAAGCGGATTGGGAACATATACATCAACCTTCGCTTGAATGAAACCTATTTTGACAACCGTTGGTAGTTCTGGTGTATTAAATGTAAATACAAATGTGTTAGTTGATTTCAGGACACCATCACGATGGACATTGATTCTACGGACATCCGTAACACCCTGTTCACCCATGAACTCCAAGATATGTTCGTTGCTCTGCCTGATTAAGGCAGGACAGCGAACAATACCTTTGGATGTATTCAAGGATTTATGAGGGGTCACGGAGCATTTCAGTCCACAAAAAGTTTTCATTTTTTAGAGGCTTTTTTCGTGAGGTTCTTTGGCACATTGTATTAATAGGTCACCTGATCTAAGATTCTTGATGCTTTTTGGCTCACCTGCCATACTCATTATTGTTTTGTGTATCAGAAAAGGAGAAAGAAGAGAAATATCCTTTCCTTCTACTTCTGAATGAATGATGAGAAATCTAGGTACATAAGGTTTTTTTGGTACAGAAGACTTAGATTGAGATTGAGAAGCTGTTAATGATTCATCAGAATCTGTGTCTGTAATCGGTGCGTGGCGTTTTCTAGATTTTGTAGCCATGTGTGTTTGGTTTAAAGATTCAGCCTCCATGCTCTCCACCCACCATGGAGCCCAAGAAGGGAGCACTTTAATGGAGTGGCTTTCCGACCTCCAGTGCTAGAGCTACATGGAAGTTATACTTGCACAAATATATCTGCACAATAGACTCGCACAAATAAAATCTGCACAATTGACCCGTTAAGCCACTGCCTTCCAGGAATATTTTATAAAAGAAAGAATATATAAGATAATGGACACGTGGTTGGCATCAGAACGATACTATAGAACGAAGACATAAGAAGTATTTTTTTTTACATTTTCAGCTTCCTGGGGCTTAGCATGACAAGACCGATTAGAAACACCGGGCCGTGTTTCCCCTCGGGTCTACCCCGTCAAAGAGGCCAAAGAGACGTGTTGAGTCATACAGAATTTTATACGCCCATATTCTGCATGCTCTCAGTCTTCCAGGCCATCCCCTTCGAGTTACCGAGAAAGCCACCCACGGTGAACAAGTGGGACTCTACTATTTGCACTCCCGGATGGGGACAAGTATTACAGTCAATATCGTCCCCAAATGTGAAGTGTGCCCCAGAGACCACGGCAAGGTGGTAGAGTCACTCTGGGGAATCAATATTTTTAGGGAGCACACAAAATTTTGGTACTTTTTTGTTTGGTAAAACCCTATAAACCAAAGCCAGCGGCTTAAAGGACTAGATTTTGGTCAGACATTTTCTACATGTAGTAGCAAAGGTTCATTCGCAAGAGCTCATGCTCGATAATACAATCTGTACAAATAATCTTTTCAAACACCTATTCTGCCTCGGACCCAGTATAATTGGGTCCGAGATTCTGCTGACTCGAAGATTTGTTAAACAAGACCTATTATAATAATAATAAAAGTAAAGGAATGCTGTCATAAGAACAACCTATTTACCAAACCTAAACTATTGGCGGCTTTTTAAAAGCAGCCAACTTGTATTATCCAACAATCATACAAGTCCACCATGTTCACTTGTTGGTAATTTAAAACAAAGAACTGCATCAAGGTATTTGTTTTAAAAATATGTTTTGATAAATGTTTGCAAATAGCCAAAATTGCAATGTCGCCAGGCTGTTTTTGTAGAAAAATATACTTGTTCAGTGAATCTTTTTCCACAAATATCCTTTTATTCCTTTCAACTGAATTGAAATAAACAGCCTTACTTGTATAGTTTACATTAGTTATAATCATCAACAATGAATGTGTCTCCAAATGTGACTATGCAGCCGTATCCATTTTTAAACATATTATCATTCTAGTGCACCTGATTTTGTAACGCGACGTCTGATTGGATAACGTTTAAAATTTGCGACATTATATCCTGAGATAAATTGTCAGAAATAGTTTGACATCATTAATTACGTAATATATCGTTGGATGACGTGCTGCTTTATGCGACTTGCAACGTTCAAATTTGAGGCGAAAATGCAGAAATACAGTGCAACAAGTATTTGGTCTTTAGCTACTTAATTTGATTTTTGGAAGAAAAATGCAGATTAAAATGTTACATTGCGTATCTTGAGAGCTCATTTTAGCCCTGTGAAATGCTCCAACGGGACTTCGATCCTGGCCTCTTATACTATAGGAGGTATGCCCAGACTCCCTCTTGAGTGCGTATTCTATAAAACACCTTAGGTACGTCCCTGATTAGAATTCAAATTCTCATTTGGGGAGGTATATCGTGGGATATACGGTCGGAAATCACTTTTTACGGCTCCGCTCGCCGTAAAGCTAAATTTCCGACCGTTTATCTCACGAATGAAAATTTTGAATAGTTATTCCCTTATTCTAATGCACTTGCAAATGCAACCGCGACGTCTGATTAGATAACACATTAATTACGCAACGTCGCTTTTCATTGGTTGACAAGTGGTGAGCTGGCAGCCACTGGTCGAAGGCACAACGTAGTTTTTTTTTGAAGGGAAAATATTAAGGAGTGCATTAGAATGGGGATAACCATAGTAACCGTTTTCATTTTTTATTTGGGAAGGTACTTTTGAAAAATAATCCAATGGAAGCAAATTTGACCTTGACGTAAAGTAGTTCAAGATCAGCCTACGGTCATTTTCTATAATTTTTGCAGCGCTTGAGTCCCAGATGCTACGTGCCAAGTTTTGAGTTAAAAGAATGTTATTTTGCTCCAGATGAAGAAAAGTCTGAAAACAAACAAAGGGCAATAGCTCACAAAAGATAAATTGCCGAGTGTGCACTTCATCCTAATGTGATCTATCCACCTATATATAGTTTTAAGTAAATATGATTTCACCATGTAATAAATGAGCCAGTGTATGAGATTTATGATTTCACCATGTAATAAATGAGCCAGTGTATGAGATTTCCAACAATGTGGTATGTGCGACCAGCAAAGTCTCAGATCAGCCTGCGCATACGCGCAGTCTGATCAGAGCCTTTGCTAGCCACTAGAGTATTCTATGGTTGTAAAGCTACTGACTGAACACCACTTGGAGTTTCTAAGCTTAAAAGGAGGCTGCAAAGGCTCGTCCGAGTCTACACAAAAAATGGACAAGGAAAGAAACGAGACATTTACTGGAATGTGTGGAACACTATGGAAAAATCAATAATATATCTAAAACTGAGCACATGTTGAGTTACTTCGCTGAAAATTTGATGGAAAAACTGTATTCAATAAAATGTTATGACAAAGTAAACATGAATGTATTAACGTTGAGTCTATGGGAAAATTTCAAGTGGGGCTTAATTTATTTTGACCAATTTAATTACAACAGAAACTGTTTTGCATCGGAGTGATCGATATATTGTATCATTATAATAATCTTTAAGTGAACATATGATTGGCTCAGTGGTAGAGTGCTCACCGGCGTCACTGTGTTGTGTCCTTGAGCAAGAAGATTAATCCTAGCTTAATACAGGTTAAACCCATGAAGACCCGTCCCTTTATAACTGAAATATTGCTGTGTGACGTAAAGAATCAAATCAGACAAATAAAGCTTCTGATTGGCTCAGAAGCCTATCCACTGCCGCTGATATAACAACACGTTACATGACGTTGCAAAGCACGTGGCACGAGGTAATATTGCGTGGCTTACCGGAAAAAAAGTCAGATCGTCAAGTAATTTCGCATGATCCATTCGTAACGTCAATGGATTAAGAGGTCCAAAATGGCAAGAAATGCATAACATAAATTTATCATGTAATAAAACAGTTGTTGATTTATGTTTCGGTAGACATCGAGTGTTATTGAACAGTAAACATAATCGTATTAACATCCGCTTCGCGTCATTCAATATGACGTTTACTGTTCATTATTATCAACATAAGTCAATAATTGTATAATGTTATCTTCAAAATTATATGAACTTAGGCCTTACCTAGATGCGGACATAAGCACGTTTGAAGTTTAAACTTCTACCTTCAATGAGCAAGTTCACTAGATGCCATACACTGGCAGTCTGTCCATCCATCCATAAATAGGCCTACATATGCATCTTTCTATCTAGCCCCATTTTGGATATGCCAGTTTGAATTTGTTAATTTTACATTTACAAAAGGAAAAAGTTTAACTGTGTTTTACGTAGGCTAAAGAAACGAATATGTGTGTTTCAGGTTACATGAATTTTTGAAATTGGGACGTTAGGTACAAAAATATCTTTATGTTGTCAAAAGTTTTGACATCTAGAAGATGGGGAAACAATAAATGACTGCACCTCCTCCTTAAAATTAGTGTGGGGGATCTTTCAAAATAGTAAGTGAGTATGATCAGGAAATACCACAATCACAAACCGCAGTCAAAACCATAGCACCGCAAGGAAAAGCCACACAACCATCACGAGACACCAAGAAGACAAACTAAGCAAAGCAACCAACTCTCTCTTCCCCATCAAGATGATTGCAAAACTAGAATGTACATAAAGTAACGCACAACAAAACATAGAAAATTACAGACTCCCACAATGGGAGTAACAATAAACAAAAAGTCAACAACAACAGAACCACCGGGAAGACAAAATGAGTAAAGCAAGTAGCTCTCTCTCTTCCCCAACAAGATGATTGCAAAACTAGAATGGACATAACGCAACGTACAACAAAACATAGAACAATTACAGACTCCCACAATGGGAGTAAGAATAAACACAAAGGAAACAACAACAGAACTACCGTCTTAGAACGGACAGCAGCCTAAGCCATCGGGGGGGGGGGGGGGGGGGGGGGGAGGGCTTCAATGCATTTGACTGGTACTAAATATTCGCCCTATATTCTGCTGTTGTTGAAGTACAAGAAATGTTCAGCTCGTATGGAAGCCTTCTAACTAATGCAATGTCTCATAATGTAATGACACTCTAATCAAATTAATACACTATGATGAAACAAAGAAAAGGGCTCACGACTCACAGATAGTCAGAGCAAAAGAAAACCTCAAGTTGAGTAACGATGGGTCCAGCTACAGATAAGCATCAGGCACCAACCCACCGATTAAAGCTTTACGTCAGAGCCGTGATAGAGTCTGAGGACTGATCCAGCGTCGTGTAATTAAAAACTGGGGATAACCTGGCCAAGAATAAACACTGAAAATTAGGTACGGTCAGAAGTGATAAAGTACTTTGAACGTAATGAAGAACAAATCACTGTTAATGACCTGATCAAAAATGTCTGACTTGAGGGAGAAACATATAGTTTTTCTAACACGAATAAGAACGTTCTTGAGCATATTTTGGTATTGTAATGACTACAGAACTGAATGGTAAGCATAATGTTGTGGCATTTAAAAGTAAATCTGGTGCTACATTACATTCTTTTTACCAGCGAAATAATAAACAAGATACGAGAAACAAGCTATCATTTAAACTGCAGCCAATTTAATACTGGGTGGTGACATTAATCCAATAAAAAGGACAAAAGATGAATATCCAAATTTCTTTTTAGAGTCTAACAGTGATCACATGTATGTTCCTGTTAGTCTTCAGTTTCTTCCTGAATCAACTAATCACCCATATAAGGTCAGAGAAAACAAGACCAAACTCTGCTCACTACCTGCGCTATTAATACTGACTGCATATTGAGATATCTATTAGGGGAGACTATGTAAATTAAAGAGGTTCAGATATTCAATATGTCAAGAATCAGTCTAGTATGCAAGGTTTGAAAAAAATATGAAAAACTGTTGGAGATACAGTTAATACATTGTAAGCACCACAAAGGTGATGTAGACGTGATAATGTCTTTAAAGTGCAACACTCCCAAAATATAATAAAATTTTATCAACTGTACACAAAATAGAAGATGCAATATCTTCACTGTTTGAATGATCACTATGCAGACTTTCAATATAAGAGAATGAAAACTACTAGAGTAACATTTTACACACATATTACACCATTTGAGAACCCCAAAGGTGGTGTAGACATAAAATCCCTAAGTCCAACACTCCTAAAATATAATCAAATATTCACAAAGTAGAAGGTGCCCATCTCAAATGTGTGAACAATCATTTTGTTTGAATATACAGGGGCGAAAACTGTTGGGAGTTACAGATTACACAAACTAGACATCCCCTAAGCAAATCGAATAGAAAAAAAGTGTAGGTTCAACATCCCTCAAAAACTGAGAAAATATTATCAAATGTGCACAAAATATCTTTAATGTATCAACAAATAAGCAAGAGAGCATGATCAGGAAATGCCATAATCACTCACTGCAGACCAACCCACAGCGTCATCAGGAAGAGCTACAGAAAATTGACTGTAACAAGACACCAGAAAGACAGTTAAAGTAGAGCCCCACAAACAACAGGAGCAAAATAAACACTACATCAACAACAAGGGAACCATCGTCTTAGAACACACAGAAGTCTTAGCCACTTGGGGCTTAAATGGTGCCAAATCTTCGCTAGGTTGAAATATAAAGGAATTGAAACTTGTAGTTACAGATTATGCAAACTAGGCACCCAAAAAGTGTTGCTGGTGGACAGACATTATGGACTGAAAAAATGTTCAACACCGCCAAAAACAAGAAAGTATTCATAAATTTGTGCACAAAATAGGAGGTGCACATCTTCAATGTGCGAACAATTACTATACAAAGTTTGGATATAAGAAATGAAAACTTGGGGTTACAGATTACACAAATTAGGCACAAAAGTGTATGCAGACAGACTGACAGACGGAGTGAACCCACTACTAGAGCTAAGGCAACGCAGGTGAAAATAGTGTTAGAGGTGAAATTGCAATTTACTAGCTAACACAGTTGGTACAAGAAAAAACGAGACAACAGAAAACTACTATGAAAATGTTTATTACTTGAATCAATTTGCTATCATTGGAATTTTTTTCATTATTGTAGTTTTTGTAGTTTTGCAGCAATAGTTTTGGCAAATATTCTGGAAATACACTGTTTTAAACGGCGACGCCATTAAGTGACGAATACTCTAGGCCAACATCTGTAGGTAGCTGAAAGTTTAGAGCCATACCCGTAGTCAATCCTCAGTAGACTATCTACGGACACGAGCCAGTATCCCTAGACTCAGAATATAGATATACTGGACAGTACCTCTAGACTCAGAGTCAAGGGCCGAATAGCCTACAGGCGCGTACTCGTAAAGACACATCCTTTGTCAAAATACAACCGAAAGATATTTTCCAACAGAGTTTCAAAATAAGCACTCCCTTCCATCTATCTCTATCGCTTGATACTATCACGATGGAACTCATTCAATACGCCAGGGAGTGTGAATTTTGACATTTTTTAAGGAATTATTTTTTGGCTGTGTTTTTTACTAACTGGGAAATGACCGCCGAAGGAGAAAGACTATTCCACTGCGAAATAGTTTGGGGGAAAATAGTTCTTCAGGGCATCACTATATGTCTGGTATCTACAATATTGGGCACTGTGTTATGACCTGGTAGTGTTCAAACTGTATGCAGGGGCCAGGTACTTGTCTTTTTCTATAGACACAGCACCACAATGTATTTTATGAAAGAGAAACATGGAGAACCGTTCCCTACGGGCCTCAAGAGATGACCACTCAAGCTCATCAAGCATCTCGCCAACACATCTTGTGTTTCGCCATCTCCTGCAAGTCTAGCGGGTAGCTGTCCTCTGAACTTTCTCTACCTGATTAATCTGAAGTTTTGAGTAAGGGTTCCAAATGGGTGCTGCATACTCTAGTTTAGGCCGAACCAAAGTTTTGTATACAACTTCCGTAATATTCTTAGGTGCAACAGCCAAGTTCCTGCGAAATAACGCGAGTGTCTTAGTTGCTTTGGAAGAAATTTCTAAAATGTTTTGACCCCAATCCATATTATCAGAGATAGTTATACCAAAGTATTTTGCTGACTGAACGTTTTCCAAAGTTTGGTTGTAAAGGGAATAGTCAAGGAGTATTTGTTTGTGATGCTGGTGCCGAGTCACTCTCACAATTTGACATTTGGCCACATTGAACTTCATATGCCAATCGGTTCCCATTGTCCTTTAGAAGCTAGTGAGGTCTTCATGCAGGGTCAAACAGTCCTGAATTATATAGATGTTCCCATACAGGACACAGTTGTCATCGAGCAGGTGAACTGGTGTTATCCGGAAAGTCATTTTTAAAATAAGAACAGGATCGGTCCTAAAACCGACCCTTGTGGCACACCTGATAACACTGGGACTGGATCTACGACCATCTAAAACTACTTGTTGAGTGCGCCCAGAGAGCCATGAGTTGGTCCCCTGTGGGTGGACCCTATTCTCCCAAAATAGTCCAATCTATGTAGTAGCCTCCTGCGTGGTACCTTATCAAATGCCTTTGCGAAATCCAAATGATCAAATCTGTCTGTTTGTCCACGATTCTCAGCTCCATTCAGGTTGCTGATGATATCGTGCACAAACTGGACCAACTGGGTTTCGCAGAACCTCTGACTTCGGAAACCATGCTGACAGTCAACAAGTATACTATCTTAGGCTAAGTGTTTGTTGATGTTACTGGCTATACCTGTACGAAAACGTATAGCAATACTATAGCTGTAAAGTGAGCAAGACTCTTGACAGGAAAATATTTCTGTTTTGTTTTCCAGCTATAATTACTGCGATGAAACCACAATAATAATAGGTATACTATTTAAGTTAGCAAGATTTTGTAGGTAGATCAAATTTCGTGTAGCAAAAATATTGCTGAGATTATTGTCACAAGTATTGCCATAATCGCAGCCGTACTTTTAGCCAAAATACTTCCCGGATTCTAGCTATAAATATGGCTCAAAGTATTGCTATAATTCATGCCGAGAGTGCTTGCCAAAATTAAGGCTTGAATTATTGCCATGATTATTGCTGAAATTCTGGCTAAACTTTTGCACAACCTGTCCGATATACATGTGCTGGTTGCAAGTAAACTATGATACAAAGTGACGATCATGTGGCTGCAATATTGTTGAAAGCAAGGTTTGTCATGTTTATCAAATTACCGCGTATTAAACCGCGTAATGTTCCGACATAAGGCGCTTGTGTCACATTGTCAAGTTGACTAGTGTGTATGCTGGGATTTTTCGTCGTCTGCTGATTTTATAAAAAAAATGTGTTTTGAGGACTATGACAAGACTTAGAGTCAAACAGTTAGATTCCAGACCACGTCATACGTTTTATTGAGCTTGATCTGGGTCCAAAATGTGTTAAAAGGTTATCAGCAGATGACATAAATGGCTTACAGGTCGAAAGTTAAATGGTGCCTAGTCGTGAGAAAACCTGACTTTGTTGCTACAATGAACAAAGTCACACAGCCAGCTTGCGCACTTGCGTGGTCGAATAAGCGGCTTTGTTGTTCGTTTTCCGGAAGGTATTATAAATCTAGATTTAAACAGGCAAAATTTCAATATTCTAGCTAGTCTACTTAAGGTAAGTAAGGGTGTAAAGATCAGGAATCGATACAATCAAGTAACACACCTGACCCAGGATACCAATGGGAAAGTGGCAAACTCACAGCAGACACCACAAACGAGGGCCAAGAGGTCAGCCCTTTCCCAGCAGGTGACCACAAAGCACATATAAACATACGTACACAAAGATATAGCAAACACAAGACAGAACAAAAACATAAAAGATCCACAAAAGAAGTACCGCCTTGGAACGGTCAGTAAAATATTTCACTGGAGGGCTTAAACCGGTTAAACGGCGCCAGCCTCATCCTTAATTCAGATGTGGATCAAGACACATAGATATTTGGTTTGCATGAAAGACCCCTAACTTATCAATGCATCATCTCCTAAAACATATAAACCAAGTCCCACTTTGTTGGAAACCTCAAAGACAGGTTTTCACGTGACGGGCACTGATTGTATCAGTTGCCAAGTAATAAATGGTTAATTAGCTAGAACGATATATTTAATACAGACATTCAAAGATAATGAGACAGTTTTTGTACAACTGTAACATACTGCGCGACGAATAAAAAGGAGATCTAGCGATAAGGCGTATATTTTCCCTAGTTGACATGATTACAAACTCCAAATTTTCAAATTGCCCTAATGTTTTTTCTTTAAATTTATGTGGTTCGGCAGGGAATTATGTATACTAAGCATCAAAAACGTGTCAAAGCGATTCTTCATTTACAAGGCCGTGAAAACTTGTGCTTTGTACTCACACCCCTCATTTTACGTATTTACACTGAGTGTCGTTTAGACTAGACTTTGAGTAAATGCATTGCTAGTTTTCCAAAAGTAAAAGTGCATATGGGTGAAAGTTCAAATGTCCTAAATCATGAACTTTTGCTACTCAAATCTTAAAACTTGCAGTATGCCCATTGTCTTTGCGCAGGCGCGATACTAAAGAATCGACCTGTCTGCTAAGGCACATCACGACGGAAAAGACGGATTTGTGTCAATACGCGGTGTGCATTACCCAAAACACTACGTTAAAAAAGTAGCAAGCACTGGATGGCTGTAAATAATCCGTTTATGGAGTCATCAAGTAACCTTTCCTAGCTTTACAATAACAATGCTTGGTATTACAGTATTTAGCGATACAATAATAATATTTTCTGCAGTAGAATATATTTTGAAACATGTCCCACGTGGCCAGGTCAAAAAAAAGGTTTCGGTGACGCGTGATGACGCAGATCGATAACAAGTTTGAATCGACCAATCGAGCGAATCACATGATCTGATGACGCTATTGGTAAACAAGTATGTCGCACGCACCCACAATGCTCTAATCAGATAGGTCGGTATGCGATAGTCATGCCACCTAACGGTTAGATATTGGCAGTATGCCTACTAAATATTCACAATTTCAAGTTTAAATGGTCAATTGTCACCAGACAGACTGTATATAAATATAAAAAACATATTATAATTCTTCGAATTCAGCATTTTGAGGCTGACTTTCTATGGACAGTCAGTCTCAAAATACTGAATTCAGGAATAATCCCTAAAGGTTACACCCAAGCATGCATAAATCAAAGGTCAAAATTTTACTGTTAAAGGCAACTCATGCATTTGAATGAGCTAATCCGACTATGGAAATACCCAGACATTCAACATAGCAACAAACAAGATCAAACTGCTGATGAACCAGATCTAATTTGTAAGTATCTATATATCTGAGCAAACGGGAGTATAGTTCTTTAGTCTCGAGGGAGTAACTTCCTTGCCTGACCTTTGCCTTCCACAGATCTGAACATGTACCACTGAAACACAAATGTGATAATGTATAAAGTATATATATCCATAGATTGTGAATTCTGCCTCACGTGATGTTACCGAACAGCTATTAGATAAACAAATCACACGTACATTACGTTCTTAAACTGTGTTATGATAAAACGCATTGAATGGTTGTAAATATGTCTGGTATTTGTCTTAGTACAGTACGTACTCAATCCACATAAATTATTCATCGAAGCTGTAGTCTTAGTACCATCTCTGATTGTTCAAGCCGCAGTCGCTGTAAGCACTCAGTGAATAAACTTCTACTTCTCAGACAAAAACTTCCACAGTGTTGTTTTGAATGTTATAAGTTTGGGTCTATTGCAATACAGTCAGTTTATCGAGGTTTACACTTATCGAAGGCAACGTTTAGTACCCAGAACACATTCTTCATTTCTCAGACAATAATATGTGTATCGAGTCTGTGAACAATGCCCTATAACATTCTTTGAGAGTACCATGGTTTCATTGGACATTCATTGGATACTGATAAGGTATTAATTGTTCATCACGACTGGTCAAAACACCATATTAGCTTCTTAGAACAGCCGTTCGTATCCATGGTATCCAGGGTTTCTTATAGCGCAAAAATAGAAGGCCTCCCAGCAAGGCTGTAATAGTACATTCATCAATATGTTGAAGTAGGCATACACAGAAATAGTATATAGAAATGCAGTTCTTGATTACTTCTCGCTGTCGTTAGAACCTGTAAAGGAAGTCCCTAAACCCACGCCTACCAATCGATCGAATTCTTCACCACCCAGTCAAATAACAAAAACAAAAGGCTTTCTCCCGGTAGTAGAAAGCAATGCAATCTGAAAGATGTTCCTATGGTTGTTGCAGCATTGACAGAAGATGTAGTGCCTTTGCTGTTTAAATAGTTATCATAATTTCCAGTCAATCTACTTCAAACAAAAAACCTTTGTTTGACTCTTTCCTTGCCATTGGAGACTTGTTTTAGTTCGCCGATAACCTTTACAAACAGGTTGGACCAAGATGAGGGTTGACAGAATGGCGGTCCTGATCTGGACCCAAACCGTTTGTGTCGTACATAATTTGAAAACGATTGATTGTGAAAAACTACAGGACCTGAAGGTCATGAGGCGCTCACCTAATCTCTTTGATAACGTAAAAAAGGTCAAGGTCAACTCAAGCTTATAATGAAACATATTTTGTTTTACCATATATGGCGGTTGCAGCCATTTTTGTCAAGTAACCTAAGCAAAGTGACAAAGACACAGGTCTTTGCATGTCTGCTGAAAGGTGTTGTGCAGCCTGGAAGGCTTTCTGTCTATTGTGCTCCATCTAACTGTCCATTTTGCTATTTCTGCCTTCAATATCTCATATGTTTGAGAAAGGCCTTGCGCAAAGGAAGCATATATAGTTGGTAGCCTCTCATCCTGCAAGTCAGCAAATTTGGATGGCAATAAATGTTGTGCACAGTATCGATCTTTATTATCCAGGATGCGAGTTTCCATCTCCTGAACTTAATGATCCAGGAAAACATAGTACAGCGTGACCCTGTAGAAATTAGATACCGTTTGAACATCAGGGCTTACGACCAGCTCTTCTTGGCATTGTTGGATGAATGGCAAAGTTAAGTTGCTAAAATCTACAGCCTTGTCGTATAGAACATTCCAAACATTCTGATCAGCCCTCTCGTCATTGCACAACTTAATTACTACGCGTGTTTCGGTGACAGCGTGCAACAAATCGTTGTCCTCCTTTTGTAAGAGGTTGGTCAAGGAGGTGCCACTCAGAATGTTCTCCGCCACAATCTGCGCGATTATTAACCGGCAACTTTATATGGCCACCAGATATTGAACTGCCTTTTCATCACCATCTTCCTGCAACGTCTCCAGTACATGAACAACTACAGGGGGGGGGGGCATTTCTTGAACGTTGCAAGAGCATCCGCACGACTTGACCAATGTGTTTCACACAGGGTGCGAAGCTTCATGCGCTGGTTCATTTTTTCTTGGGTAGCTACATCACGCGACAGCTCTTCCTGGAACGCAAACAACCATTTAGCTGAATAGTCAAAGAGAAAACTGATGCCATGGACCGTTGACATCATTGTTATGACACATGGAATGTTCGAGCTATGCACTAACGATAGATTCAAGCAATGTGATTTGCATTGCACGTAATTACATGTAGATGTGGTGAACGTTCACCTATCAGTGCTTGAAGTCCCCGAAATTTCCCAGACATGTTTGACGCACCATCAAAACACTGGTCTGTAATTGGCTTGTTGCAAGAACTTAATTATGTCTGCACAGAGTGCGACCTCTTTAATTGATTCTCACTCAAGGAATCCAATAAATTATTCTCTGACTACAGTTTACCATCGACGAAACGCGACCGAAAAGACAGTTGTTCTTTGGTTTATATATATGTGTTGTTTCATCAACCATGATGGCGTAATATGGGCATAATCGACACTCCAAAAGTTGATTATTCACCTGACTAGCGCAAAAGCCAATGATGATTAAGAATCAATTTATTTTGGATATCTTGCGAAGTGTATTTGCTATTATATTGGGAGTTACCTAAATGGCTTTCTAAGTTCTTGCCATTCTGTGCAATGGTACTCAATATAGCCATGAAATTGCTATTGTCTTCGCTGTGCCCACGCATTGGTATGTTTTGCTTTGCGAAAAGTAAAATCACTTCAATAATTCTGGACAAGATATGTCGATTTTTTGCTTTATGGATTCCTTCGCATCGTCAGATACGGTTTAATTGATCGATTTAGATTTCCCTGACGTTATGTGCAAGTAGCCTTTGGCTCATGCAGACGCAACAAAATGGCAGTTTTCACCTGCAAGGCGTTTTATCAGCATAGGAATATTCTTCCAATCATACGCGCCAGCTGTAAATGCTTTCCCCTGGTCATCTAAGATTCTGTATAGTGACTGGTGTCCTGAATAAGAAAGAAAGAGAAAAAAGTCAAACAGACGAATTATCTTTCTGATTTATTCACCCCCTACCCCCATCATCCCCTCTCCCACCATTTTATTGCATTTTGGGCCTTTTTATTTATTTTTACTTTATGGAAAAAGTGTAGGCCGCGACCTGCACGGCCTATAGGAAGCTACGCCAATGCCCATACAATATTTTTAACCGAAGATTTATTCAGAGTACTTTACATAGTCGATAACTTACCCTGACAGTCTATATGATACCAGATATTGCAAGTAGCACAACAAATCCCCCGGTCCTCCCACCCAATTTCAGCATCACACACCCCACATGGGAAGTGTGAAGTGCCATTGAGGATTTTGGACCTGGATTTGATTCGATGTCCCAGGAATTGCCACACAGGATAACGATTAAATATAAGTAGGTCAAACAAAACAAAACTCGGTTGGAGCAATGAAAATCCTTTAACAGAGTTTTGTTTTGTGTAGAATAGAGACTGTACACAGGTGTGGGACGTTAGAACAAAGATTCATCTGATTTGTCTTCCTTAATGATCAGCCATTGATTGAGGGCAGTACCATGAAAATAAAGTAATAATAAAAGATGGGGGCGTTTTGAAAAGATAACGTCGGGGACGTTTTGACCTTGGGACGTTTTGACTTTGGGACGTTGTGACTTGCACCCGTTTCTCTTTCTGGTTTGTTTATTTCCGGGAGGCGGAAGACGTCAATATTTTCAAAGAAAGCAATGCAGAGCTTTGTCAACACAGTAAAGGGGACTGCTTTGGGTGTAGCTGAATACCTAACACCTGTTCTGAAGGTAGCTAACAAAACTAAACACCGGCTACTGCAAATATCACCCAAAGAACCAGTTACAAACATTATTTTGCTTGAATTCGACAGTATCTAGTATTCGGACATGATATCTTGTAACGCCCAGAGTTGGGATGATACCCTACTGTGCTATCTCATTTATGCTTTATGCTAAGGCTATGCTCCAACATCTACTGTTCGCCCCCAAAAAATAGCGGGCACAACACATCACAAAAATCTTGTAAAAAGCCCACACAAAAAATTACAATTCATGAGTACTGAACCCTTGAGACCCCATGCATAATTTATGTTGTGACCAGATCAACTAAAACCTGTGATGGACAAGATATTTGGACAGTATTGTCACAGGTTTTCTAAGTACCGTCACTGCTATGTAATGTGTTGTTGCAGGCAACTGTCTTTTTTTCTTTATATACTGCCAGACTCTCTTTCGAGTATTATCAGCAGGCGGTACCTAGATTTACCGGAAAGACCCATATTACCGGGAAGACCGCCAAAATACCGGAAAGACCAAAGACAGACATGTTAAGTTTCTGAAAAAAAAAATGCGGGACAACGCGTGGAAAATCCGTCATTTTTTTAAAAAAATCCGTTTTCAATGCTTTTTGCCTTCCCAATGTCTACGGACGTCGTCAATCCCGCCGTGAGAGATGCTGAAATGCTTATTGCAAACCTTGCAGTACGCCTGCTGCTTGCCTTGGATGCTGGCCATAACCCAGTCAAAGTTCTTGTATATTCTGCATTAAAATTTGACCCGTATTCATTTTTTTGCTGGGCTAATCCCTGGAGATGATTCGCGTTTTGCCATCTTTGTTGGGTTTATCAGGTTATACAGCCGCTTGGATTATTTGTACCTGTATTCGGTTTACATTCAAGCCCTTAATTGATATCGATTTTTCAGTGACTGAGATGCTTTACCTGACAGCTATTCGAAACTACCAAGCTTCCTTACGATATCAATATTGATCATTGTCGCAAACAGGCAGCATGCTAGCACTTAGTGTACGTACTCACAATGAGATGAGGTATCGTCAGGTCTCGCGAGAATGCAATATTGATTTTTCTCGGTGACTTCCACCAAATTATCACAAGAAATGGCTTTTAACAAAAAAAAACGTTAAGACTATAAGCGGATTTTTGAAAATCTGTGATTTTTTTTTAATAATCTGTTTTGCCGAAAATGGCAGAGTTTTCCGTTAGTGACACAGGAGATCCGTTAATCTTAACATGTCTGCCAAAGAATAATAGGGAAATACTGATTGATGCTTCAGCGATAACTTTTACTGATCACTATATATATATGTATAAAGTATATTTTGTTTATAATTAGATATATATTTTAATGGTGCATTTCTATAAAGTGATTATTACAGAATGTTTATTTCAAAATAAGAAATAAACATATCTTAGTAAACACTTGGAATACAGTTTGAAAAAATGCAGTGCCAACTATTCAATTGCTGGTATGTTCACCTTAACTTATTATGTATGTTGATTGGGTTGTTAGTTATTGGTGTTAACAAGAGTCCTTTGATTAGGCTGGTTAAGTTCCCCTTATTGAAACATTGTTTTGGATTATTACTATTAGGGGTTAACAAGGGTCCTTTAATTAGGCCTTAATCCAATTTATCATTTCTTTGAATAGACAAGATTCGAAGAGAGAGTTAAATACTTAAACGATACAATTAAATTGGCAATAAACATACCAAATGCTTTTCGCCACAAACAGGAAAATACATAACTTAGCCATCATATTTTAATTCCCTATTATTCTTTGGTCTTAGGGAATTAAAATATGATGGCTAATTATTCTTTGGTCTTTCCGGTATTTCGGCGGTCTTTCCGGTAATTCGAGTCTTTCCGGTAAATCTAGGCACCCATCGGCAGGTGTACTTTGTACACTCAGGGTTGCAGGTTTTGTTGATTTTGTTTGTTTGTTTGATTTGATTCTTTATACGTCCCAACAACAATCTTTCAGTTAAACAGGGACAGGTCCTCTTGGGTTGAACCAGCACTTAGCTCAGATAAATGTATCTTACTCAAGGACCACAACGCAGTGACCCCGGAGAAGCTCAAACCCACGGCCTATCGGTCTCAATCAAGCACTCTACTACTGAGCCACTGTGCTCCCTCAGGTTTTATTGATACCGTGACAAAATTTCGTGGACATTTCTTCGCTATAATTTGCATATGTTTGTCACCATTTCCTGCAAGATCGCGGAAATCTTTTGCTGATGGTGTAAGGTATTCTGCATACCTTAAAGTATTTTGCTCTTGTCAAATGCCAGAAGAGGGCCATTATGGCATATGCAACTAGTGCAATATATGGTATCACCGTTCCTGTGAAGGACTAGACCTAAATGAAATACCAGAAAGTGGTATTTCATATTTTTATGTACAGTTTTTGAAATCGGAAGCTGCAACTACTGTACACTCAAAAAAGATATATGCCTCTTACATGTACCTTTCCAAAATCAAAGGTAATGTACTCAAAAGTGTCAGCAATGAATGTTATTGATGTCTTGCTTTATCAATAATAATCAATTTTTGATCGTACAGTAGTAGCAACTTCTGATTTCAATAACTGTACGATGGTCAATGGGGATTTGGTAAATAAATTTTGATTATCACAACTATGTCTTATTACTCATTTTTTCAGAAAAACGTGATGCTGTTAAATGAATAAGTGAATATGACCAAGTAATACCACAATCACAGATCAACCCACGAAAACGTCACGGAAAATATTCATAGCTGGTATTATGTAATGTAAACACATTAGAACGTCACAGGTCTAATATCGTCACAGGTTTTAGGTGATCCCTGTTGTTACATGTATTGGAATTAATATTATCAATGAACACAAATTGTAACTGTCAGTTACCAGTAAGTACTGTAGGAAATAATTAGAGACAAGATATTGTATAAAACGGCCACTCAAAAATAGACAAAACAAAGATCTTTATGACAAATGGTAGCTTAATGATGGTCGAAAGTATTGCAGAATGCTCCGTATGGAGCATTCTGCAATACTTTTGACCTGCATTTAGCGATAATTGGTATTGAAAACCAATTTTCTGTCTTTTTGAGAGTGGCCGTTTTACAAATTTTACTGTAGCTGGTTCTAGTGGGAAGAATGAATGTTGATAGGTGATGAATCTGATGCATACCTTGGCAATCTTAGTGTACAGGCTTACACATGGTAAAGATTAACTTTAAATTATAATCTAAATTAATCTTTTACAGGAGTCAAAGTTTAAAGAAACAGGGGTGATAACTCCAGAAGAGGTAAGGTTTTATCCTTTATACAGTAAAACCAGTGTAAAACGGCCACTCTCAAAAAAGACCAAAAATTGGTTTTCAAGATCAATTATCGCTTAATGCATGTCATAAGTATTGCAGAATGCTCCAACGGGAGCATTCAGCAACACATTCGACCTGCATTAAGCTTCCATTTGTCATAACGATCTTTGTTTTGTCTATTTTTGAGCGGCCGTTTTACCTGTATACGCATTTTACTTTCTACTGTAAACCACTCACCGTAAATATGCTCTAAAATTTCGAACACTACATAGTTGCCTGCCAAAAAAGTTTAGACAAACAGTGCAGACCCAGATCAGATTCTGGAGAAGCAGTCTGAGCAGTGTCTTCCCTGTTCACTATTCTGACAACCATATTGTAAATTCCAGCCCCTAACACCAACATTTAATTTGAGAACAGAAATAGAAAAGTGTTTGAAATTTTAGAACGTTCACTGTAAGTAACAGCTATTTGTTTAAGCAAACAGGGAAAACGAAGATAGTGATGCATAAATTTTGTGTTCTCCTTAATCAGTGCCATAGGTATTTGTTTTTTAGCATCATCCCTCTTGTCTTAGTTATATTCATAAAGTAATTGCAGAATGGGGTACATTTTGACTGAAATTCAAACAGAAACAACTTTTGATTAATTGCTAAATATACTATAAGGCTTATAAGCACACTTATGGTTATAGTGCTTTAAAATTTTCAATTTGATTTGAAAGGAAAATGATCAGATAAGAAATTTTAAAAGACATTTATTTTTTTGTTAAATTTTTACATTTTGCTTGTTAACCCTTTATATTCGGGACACCTATAAAAGTAAAAAGAAAATCTTGCTGCAAGCTTACTCTAAGGTTGCAGCAAGTTACTGCGAAGAAATCCTTCGCCACAGAACTTGAAAAAAGTTTGCAGGACTTCGCTACTAGAGGTAATGTTCTTGCAACCTTTACCAAAACATTGCCACAGACAGCAGAAATTAAATAATGTCTTGCAACCTGCTGGTAACTTTGCCACAGGTTTGCCAGAGAAGCATCAAAATGAAATTAAGCGCCACACGCTTGCCAAAAGAATGATCTTCTCAGTTTCCATAGTTACAATATGGTACTATTTAACTTAGAAGACAAGATCTTGTCCAAAATTCTAAAATACTGGTCACTTATAGAGACTGAGTGAAAGAGATAACATGGTCAGAAAATAAAGCAGAGTGTGAAAGGAATTATCTTTTCTGTTTTCTTGGAATATAGATATTTTGTAAATAGAATCTACTATATTTGGACTCAGGGATGTAAAGGTCTAAGGTAGGTTTAAAACTTTTTTTGTCATTACTTTACAAATAAAATTATATCTCCTTACACACTATCCTTAGTGGAACTTAAACAAATTATTCTAGATGCCAAAACTGTTCTGAAGGACATTGGCAGTATAGCTATTGAAGCGATTTAAAAGTTACTTTTTCACCAATAATGTTTCTATATCATATATACAGTAACAGCGATTCATTGAGTGTTTTAACGCGTAGGAAGCGCAGTGGCTCAGTGGTAGAGTGCTTGACTCAAGACCTAGGGGCCACGGGTTCGAGCCTCACCGGCGTCACTGCGTTGTAGTCCTTGAGCAAGACACATTTATCCTAGCTCAGTACTGGTTCAACCCAGGAAGACCCGTCCCTGTTTAACTGAAAGATTGTTGATGGGACGTAAAGAATCAAATCAAACAAACAATTAACGCTTTTTCCGCAAAAGTTGCATCTGCTGGTAAGTTTTGCATACAATTTAGACCCAGATCAGGCTCAACAAAATCACAGGACAAAATATAGGGCCTGATCTGGATCCAAACTGTTTCATGTTCAAAAACTTTGAAAAATAAAATCAACAGAAGAATGGAGAATTACCCAGTAAGCACTTAAAATATTTAATTCAGGGGCAATAACCTATAATGTATTACTCAAGGGAGGTAACCAACAAAGTATACCCTTTAAGGGAGATAATAGGTAATTTTCAAGGGAGCTAATCTCTCTCTTAAAGGGAGTTAATCTATTATATACTGCTCAACAAAAGTTTAGCACGGATACATAAAGATTAATTTTATGTGTGAACAAAGTATTTAAAGTTATAAAATTTCTTCTGAAATGATGGTTTGATAAGTGTTTAAGTTAATGAAAGCAATTTGAGTGATCTAATTTGATTTATACTGCGTTGTTCGTTGCGTTAAAGAAGGAAGGGGTCAAAAACGCATTTCACCTGCATTACTCGCAATACAAAATTGATACAGCATCGTTTTAAAAAGTATCTTGTGTTCCAATTAGGTCGAAACAGCCATTCTGAAAAAAAAATAAGGTCGTCTCAATTGAGCCTTTGAAGCAAACGTTGAGTCTCAGAAACTAATAACGTCGTTTTATAATGGCGTTTTCAAGTCAAAAACAGTACTTTTTTTGTTGCGTAGACATGCTTAATTGAAAGGGTTTTCGTGTTTAAGAGGGTGCCATAAGAAAGACAATTAAGGGTAAGGCAAGTTTATAAAAGTTTGTCTCTGCATATTTGATTCATGCAAAATGACGTTAATCTGAATTATAGGCTAAATGTAGGTGGTAACGTTATCCATAGAAGACGTTTTCAAATAAATGACTAAGAGAATTGTTCAGGCCTAGAGTACTTTTACAAATAGTGTGGACTCAAGAAGTAAGAAATGCAGCATTATACAAATAGTGAAGACCCAGATGAAATGCAGCGTAATGGTGCTTTTTATGAAGGTCTACACTGTTTGTAAAAGTAAAAAAGATCTTCAGACAAAATAATAAGATATTTTTTGAAAACTATAACCTGACAGCCCTTGATATGTACAATGGACTATCCCAAGCTCATTTTATCAAACCTGAAGGAAGAATTCATTAGTATACAAAGGTTTAATGTTGCATTTTGCTTGTAAACATATGTCTGATTTTTGTTGTCACCAATATTCTAATTTATCATCATATTTTTCATATCAACAGTACCATCAACCATACAATTTAACACATTGGTAAAATTTGATTGAGAATGTTATGCACTATAATGGGAAGATTTGGTTCATTTTGATTTGGGAACTGGGGCCAACAATTGGTCCCAAATTAGGCCTGCATTTATATGGGGCGTCTATGCAAGAAAACCTGTATTCAAGATTTCCGACCAGTTTATACCAAAATCAGCCTGCTCAGCTACAGAGAAAGCTAGAAAATCAAAATTTCGTCTGTAGCAAGCAAGCAAATAACAATATGGCTGATCAGTCTGCACATATGGGCACACTGGACTGTGCCGCTGTGCCTTTGTTGTTTCCAGACTCTGAAGACAGGGTTTCTCACATTCAGGCATATAACATGTAATTAAAGAAAAACTTGATTTGAGGCAGATAAAGTACCTTAAATCCTTGTCATGCTGTATATTTTATATACTACACTCCTCCCCAATTTTTATCATGTTAAGCTGCAGCATTTCCGTTGTTAGCATGTGTTTTCAATCAGATTGCAAAACAGTGTGGATCCTGATCAGATGGCTTAATTAGAAGCCAAATGATCTGGATCGAAAGTGTTTTCAATAAAAGATAAATCTGGGTTCAGCACGAAAAAGGCTAATGATAGTTTTGTTTGTTTGATTTGATTCTTTACGTCCCATCAACAATCTTTCAGTTAAACAGGGACGGGTCTTCCTGGGTCAAACCAGTACTAAGCTAGGATAAATGTGTCTAATGCTCAAGGACCACAATGCAGTGACGCCGGTTAGGCTGGAACCCACAGCCTTTCGGTCTTGAGTCAAGCACTCTACCACTGAGCCACTGCGCTCCTGCTATTGTCCGATTTTATTAACCTGACACAGGTGCATAATTTCACGGTTAATGCACAAGATAGTTTTCCCTTCCGTCGACTTTCGGTATTTACCGTAAGTTTCACGAGAGTTTTGCAAGTACTAATGCAGATAATGAAACGTTTTGCACTGTACTACCGGTACTGACTAGTCAAGTGGTTTTGGTACAGAGTTTACAACCAAAAGGTCCTGAGTTCGAGTCTACGTAAGTTCTTGTTTTTTTTTGTTTTTTGTTTTCGTATTTTTACCTCTTTATTCGATACATTCAACTTCATTATTATAGATGTACCACGACCTCTGATTAATGTCCTTTGGATCAATATATTCAAAAGGTTGATGCGTAACGCATACACTGAGCCAGTCTGTCTGGAACATCTACGTGCTTCAAAATAGAATAGTATACGTAATAAAACGCCTGAAACCCCTATTTCTAGATCCATTTTTTCAATTTTGTAAATATAGTCACTCTTCAAAGTTACTTGTTATCTATACTTGCATTTGTTATTGTTATTTTGCAGGATCCTCATGGAGAACGTTTACCGTACGCTCGATATTGCTTCGAGCATGAATACATTTTAACAATATGTTTTGGCTACAATATGGAACAATATTTTCCAATATTCTCTGAAGATGTTTCGGACAGACTGGCTTATTTTATGCGTTACGCATCAACCTTTTGAAATAGAATGATCCAAAATTTCATTCCTCAGAGGTCGCGGTACATCTATTATAAAATAAATTAAACGAATCGAATAAAGGTAAAAAAGAATCACACACGTGGACTCGAACTCACGACCTTTTGGTTGTAAACTCTGTATCATAACCACTTGACTAGTCAGTAGGACGGTACAAAACGTTTCATCATCTGCAAAAGTACTTGCAAAATTCCTGTAAAACTTGCGGTAAATACCGAAAGTCGACGGAAGGTAAAAATATCTTGTGCACTAACCGTGAAATTATGCACCTGTGTCAGGTTAATAAAATCGGACAATAATGATAGATATGTGATTTCCAACAATGTGGCATTTTGACAAGTGTAGACTCAGACGAACCTGTGCAGCCTTCTTTTAAGCTTAGAAATTCCAAATGATGTTCAGTCAGTAGCTTAACTTTCATAGAATATGCAAGCAACTAGCAAAGGCACTGATCAGACTGTGCGTATGCGCAGGCTGATCTAATACTTTGTTGGTCACACATACCACATTCTTGGAAATCTTATTTCGTGGCTCATCTGTCTTTTTTACAAGTTTGTTGCAGCAGGGGACCATATAGTTCACCACTGTCCTACATGGCAGTGGGCTGTTGGGGAAGAATCCAAGATTAAACCATATTTACCGAAAGATAAACAGTTCCTTATTACAAGAAATGGTATGTACATTTACTACAGTTGTCAATCTAAGAAAATTTTACGTCATGCCTGAAACTCACTTTTGCCCAAACCGGGCCACATAGCGCTGTCGGTAACATGTCTGGCAACAGATGCTAATCTGACTGCAGATCCAGGAGTCGAGAGTTTGATCCCGGTCCGGTCCCATACTTTTGTGGAGATTGATCGTAAAATAATGTCTACTTTCATTCTCCTCCTTTTGGCTGAATCATTCAAGAAGGGTTGTTGTCAGTTACAAGCAAAAGTATACGGTAAATCTTGTATTAGTTCGTACAGTAAAAAATAATTATTTTTTGATGTGTACGAACTAATAGAAATTATTTTTCTGAAAAACTGCACTGTACGAACTAATAAAATGAAATTCGGAAGATCGAAAAAACGGGGCCAAAAACATGCAAAAATTGCCAAAAAGGGAGGAATTTCTGTGTATCATTTTAGCCTCATCACATATTGAATGTTTGATTAGTAGTCTCGCTTAAACTTACATTCTTAATAGTATGGTGAAAGATTGAAAATAAACAACCAAACAAAAAAGTCATAATCACCTACTGTGCCGTTTTCTCGCTAAGACTCACATGATGCAACGTGAGATATACCCCGGGATATCACACATTTATACTTTACGGATGGGATGTTTCGTTGTGGTGATACATGTCGGACTTGTTCTATGACAACTGTCTTGATTGGAATCATAACCCAAAAAATACAACTTCTGTTCACTACCTAGGGCTAGCTCTACAGCGTAAAGCTGACGTATATCCCAGCTTTAGTTTTGAGTCATGATACAAGTAAAAGCATGTAGATTCTTAGTTTCTTAGAACCCTCAAAAATGAAACTGTTTAAAAACTAGACAAGACAATTTTTTATGATCTTAGCGTACAGTTCTTAGTCCAACAGGTTAGGCGTACTCACCCTTCTCTCAGAATTACATGTAAAAATCAGTTTACATGTAATTACATCTCATTTTACATGTAATTACATGTAATTACATGTAATGTTACTGATTTGACATGTAAGTAACATGAAGTTACACGTAAAATGATAATTACATGTAAAGACATGTAAAACTCAACAGGTTTTACATGTTATTACATGTAAAAGTGAGACTTAGGAAACTTTTATATGGCAAAATATGTAAAAAGTTGGACTTTGCCAAAAAAAAAATCTATAAAATGAGCAACCTCAAGACTTAGAAAGTTTTTATCTGTAAAAATGTGTAAAAGTTCATACTTAGTTTTATATTTGAAAATATGAGAACTTAGATTTTCCCCTATTCACCAAACTGCCTAATATAAAATTAGACTGTTGTAATATATTGTTGATTTTTTTTAGCAATAGCCTACTACTCATGCACTCATGTATTGATTTGAACAGTGCACGTTCCGAATGAAAACAGAAAATTAAAATGACGACTTCTGGCAACTGGAACGCAGAACTCTCATGAAAGGAAATGCTTACTCCATTTAAAGGGTTTGTGTTAACACCTATATTTCTGCACAGGTTGGTTTGAATCTTCACCGTTGGACACAAGATAAAGTTGATTTTAGGGCATTAGAAAATCTTATCATGCTATTCTAGATATTCAGGCTATCATGACGTTACTTGCGTTATTACGTCGGTTGTTTAACGTACGTTACGTTAGTTGCTAGGAGATCGAGAGTAGCCATTAAGGATTGAACGCAGAAGAAGTAAATATCGTTTATAGTCAATTTCGGAGTTTGTGTTTTAATTTGTGTATCTTCCATAATCGGGAAGTATCGCACGAACATTCTGGTAGCAGAGCAAGGTTAAATTATCAACGTATCGAGAGAAACCTAGTAGTTTACAATGTCAAATAGTGAAAATGTTGATTGTCGCGAAAGCTCTTTCGACATTGCTATGCTGGAAGCCGAATTTAGGAAGGACAAAGCAAAAGGGAAGTCGAACTTTACTCGGTCACTAAATAACTTGTTATTGATAGCAGACTCGAAAAACTTGCCAAGCCGCAGTGAAGTATATGATGTCTGTCATAGCATGGATTTATGCATGGGAGTCGTGATGGAATGTCTATCATATTTCACGAGTTTTTATATAAAAATTAAAGAGCTAAAAAAGGCTTACGTGGTGGTCAGCGAGATGGAAAACATAGAGACCGATTTTTCGGCAGCATATAAAATTGCATGGGCTTATCTAGACTCACTGGAAGGTGACAAGTCCAGTTGTCTTTCGATCGACCTTGAGAGACGAAGCCTTATAAACGAGGATACAGAACCTGATACTTGTAGAAAACAGTCAGAGATTGCATCAAATCAGACATTAAACAAGGTAGGAACTTTAAAACAGAATAACAATTGCCAATCTATTGATAAGACTCACACCACGTCATGCAATTCACTACATACTCAAAACAAAAGCGGCAAAGTACAAGGAGACAGTGTAGACACGGAGAAACCGAATCGAAACGCTGGGATATCCATACCGAAAGACGGATTTGCGACCCCTATTATTGGATATGATATGTGGACGCAGCTAAAACCAGTGCAGATCCCTTCATTCTCTGGTGACAAAAGGTCTTATCCTAGTTGGAAGGCTGCATTTATGGCGTGCGTAGATCGTGCACCCGTTACGCAAGAGTATAAAATGTTACAGCTGCGATAATACGTATCTGGAGAAGCGTTAATTGCAATCGAAAATTTAGGATACTCTCCAGCTGCATACGAGGCTGCCATAGACCGTTTGGAAAGAAAGTATGGCGGCAAGCGTCGCCAGAAAGCCAGTTTTATGGAAGAGTTGGAGCAGTTTCAGCAGATACAGTCCGGAAACGCTGAGGAGCTGGAACGATTCGCAGACTTGTTGGATATCACAACAATAAATCTCAGAGAAGCAGGCGAGCGTCAAGACCTCCAAGATGGTTACTTGTATATTCAGCTGCAAAGGAAACTCCCACAGTCTCTGCTGACGAGATACCACCGCTGGCTTTTCGAAAATAGCGTACCAGAATCGGTAGTTGCACTTCAGACATGGGTACTTCAAGAGTCCCACTTCCAGACAATAGCTTCAGAGACAATTAATGAGTTAACTGGTCATACCTCTAATAAGCACTTGACACAATCGACACCAAATGTCGTAGGATAGAGAACATTCTTTATTAGAACAGAAGCCAGCACACATCAACAAATACAGCCATGCCAGGCATGTAAAGAACAACACAGAATTTGGCAGTGTAGGGTATTTACGCAGAAAGATGTATCGGAACGCTGGAACATCGCAAAAAGATTCCAGCTTTGCTATCGCTGCTTAGCAGAAGGGCACCACGGGAAATCGTGCCCAAGAACTCGACGATGTGGTAAAAATGGCTGTCATAAAGTGCACCATAGACTGCTACATCTACATCAAGAAACTAGTAGGTCGGCAGATTTTAAATCAAATGCCAGACCATGCATCACCGACCTACAACATGGACACCAGAGATCAGAAGCTCTCTCCTCAGCTCACGTCACTTTGGGCACGGAGGGGAAGAGGTACACAGAACAACCTACACACTTTACCGACTCGTACTTGAACAGCGTTAAAATGAAAGTAGAGAACGAGAATACACGTTTGATTCTGAGAGAGCTGGGGGAAACTATAGGGGTACCGCCAGGAAACAAAATGTCAGTCGATACAATCGACAGACAAACACTATCGTCAAAAGTAGAAGAACCGATAAGCTTCAAAGCACTGAATCCGTATGGTACAGGTTTACCACGAAAAAGCACGTTATTACGGAGGGGAACCAGTCACACCATCCCACCAGAGAGACTAGAATGCGGTTATATCACGGATGTGAGGAAAACGACGAAGTTCAAACGATCACCCATTCCACATCAACATATCGTGAAATTTCAGAACATGGCGCAAATATTGGAATATCCGTCACATCGAGATCATACTGGTGATCCTGTGAAAACAAGCTTCCAAGGAGGAATCTCTAGAAATATTAAGAGACAGACAGACACCTTTGGGCGACAAGTCCAAGTGGGATAGTGTGTTTTTGCGTTGAGTATTTTAACTATTCAGAGTGACCTTAAGTTTTCAGTTTCATCGATTCATTATGCAGATAAACATTGCATTTCACTGACTACTCGTTTATTTGGAAGAATTACCATTTTTGTTATGCATGCATTTTTTGCTTTTGAAATACTAGGAAATCAAAATATTATTTTGAGGAGGGGAAAATGGACACAAGATAAAGTTGATTTTAGGGCATTAGAAAATCTTATCACGCTATTCTAGATATTCAGGCTATCATGACGTTACTTGCGTTATTACGTCGGCTGTTTAACGTACGTTACGTTAGTTGCTAGGAGATCGAGAGTAGCCATTAAGGATTGAACGCAGCAGAAGTAAAGATCGTTTATAGTCATTTTCGGAGTTTGTGTTTTAATTTGCGTATCTTCCATAATCGGGAAGTATGGCACGAACAACCGTGATGTCATATTCCATTTTCATATATTCTTGTGGAGACTTAACATGATCAGCTTGCTCTCACTAGCATTCTAAGAAGATTCCAAACTTCACCATCTAAGGAAAAGCCATTACGCGAGAAAACCTGTCTCGTGATTTGAGGCCTGGTTACACAACCTCTGCTATACGAGATTTCGCAGGGGATCTATCATACCAACTCTTTAACAGCCAAAAACAGTGTTATTTTTTGCAATGCTATTTGAACACCACGCTATCCTATCTCCTGAACAGCAGGACTTATAGCATGTGCGGTTCCAGAGAGGGGACAGTGGGTCCCGACCCCCCCCTCGAAAATCACAAAATATAGGGTTCCTTAGCAATACTGGCCCGGATTCCCTTATATTAACAAAGCTATCAATCCAGCATACAATGTTGGGCCATCATCGGCCCGCCAGCCAAACGCCATTTAAATGGCATTTCGCTGGCGGGCCGTTCATGGCCCGCTTATAGTGGTATTTGGATCCTTCCTCCCCTCATCAAACTAAAAACAAAAACAAAAAAAACGTCAAAGTTAGACCTCCTGACAAAACTTTCTGGATCCGCTTATGTGTAGATCCGACAGCTAATTTCCGTTTTTTTTTTTATTTAAATTTTGATTTAAGCATTGTAAGCAAACAGTGGCGACCCTGTCCAGACGCCTCAAACATTCTGATCTGGACCACTGTTTACATGTCCCACAAACAGGACACAAAAAATTGCTTAAGCTTAATGTGTCATGTACATTTTCTTGCGTCAAGGCCACCACATGCGACCCCAAACCTTAAAACAATACATGGCCGGAATTAAAGTGAGCGGTCTCTTTGATCTTAAAAAGAATCATGCTGTCTTTGCCTTTGACGTCAGCTGGTATCATTAGCAGACAGTTTGTGAATATTGACCAAGCCAGACAATATGTCTTATGTGAGTTCAAACTGTTTGAAACTCTGATACGGACGGAGACAGAAGATGGGGGTGAGGGAGAGCAGGGGGTCCGGACCCCCGCCCCCCTGGAAAATCACAAGTTGTCATTTGTTCCCGTCCCCTGTTGGAATTGTCTGGCTCCGCGCACGCTTGTCTGACGATGGATTTTGTTTTAGCTATTATACTTTCTAGAGCTAATAGATAGGTCTGTGTGGATGTGCAGGCTGATCTGCGCCATGCAACAAAGAAGCGTTTCTTGCAACGAGGTACATATGGAATGGGGTAAATAACCCTGGTAGGATGTCGCGATTCCTGTTTAAATGTCAAACTGTGTGGAATTTAATAAATGAATTATAACACAAATTTAACATTTTTTTTTTCTTACCCAGTATCCGAGCTCAAAGCAAACAATTGTTGTGATGTTCATTGGTGTATTATGCACAGCCACCTTGTGGGACTATAAGCCTTACTTTACATGGGCGGATCCAGAAAGTTTTGTCAGAGGGGGTCCAACTTTAACAACGTTTTAAACTTCTTTTTTTAGTTTGATTGGTGAGGAATGATCCAAATACCACTATTAGCGGTCCATCATTGGCCCACCAGCGAAAGGCCATTTACATGGCATTTTGCTGGCGTGCCGATTATGGCCCAATATTGAATGCTGGCTTGGTATCTTTAAGATTTTAAGGGGATCCGAACCAGTATTGCTAAAAACCTATCTTTTGTGATTTTCGAGGGGGGGGGTCGGGACCCCCTGTCCCCCCTCTGGATCCGCACATGCTTTAGATATGCACCTTCATCTACTTTCCTTCTATATGTATGTGAGCAGTTAAGGCCCTCGCAAGACTGTGCAGATGTTATAGCTCGTCTGAGCCTTTGCTGGTTACATGTGCGGGAGTTACCATATTCTCATAAACTGGCTCGTTTCATTAACAGTTCAATGTAAAGCACAGTGCAGAAGCAGGAAAAAATCAATTTATATCTTGGTTTGTGTGTCTGTGTGTACGTGTGATGATCTACTAGAATCATATCATGTGTGTAATCTTTAAGCCGGGACCCATACTATAGTTTCATGAGGACGCTGCGTCAGGCTCATCAGTGTCGTTGTTGTTTGAAAAAAATGCTTCAGTTTGTGAATAAAGATGATACTCATCAAACCTGAATTTCACGGATATAGAGTTATTTTATTACGCTTATTGCGTACGCCTTTTTGGTGAACATAGAAAACCGTCAAACTGATATAAAATTGATGTTCGCATATTTTAAAGCACACATGCACAGGTAATTAGTGGAGTACGTAGATGTCTAGATTTTTTTCCGCCTTAGTCTTCACCCACTTCAAAACTTTGAGTTAGTGAGCAGCGAGACCCTGACGAGATTGCACAAATGCACAGGCTCTCCTGAGCCTTCGCTGATCACATTTGTGATTAGCACCATCACATATATGCGCGGAATTTGGTTTCATGCGTGGATCCAGTGATTACAAAAAAGGTGCATGGGCATTGCGTAGAAGTTCTCCATGTCGCACACAAGCGCATGTGCGTTCTCAGGATAAAAATAACGCTAAAATAAGCTGTGGGTTTTGGTGGGTGTTGGTATAAGGATTAACGTGCTTAGATTCCTGTTTCGAGAATATTTATGATGCAGAAAGATCAGAAAGGCTCATAGAGCACTGTGTGCACGTTCACGTGACTGTGTACATGTATTTGATTTTGTCATGATGGCACAAAATGTCCCCAATGATGGCGACAAAGGTGTGCAAATTTGCATCAGTCCGACGTTCATTGAACCAAGCGTATATCAGAGAATAAAAACTCAAGGCATGCATCAAAGCTGGATGCACGTTAGTGACACTGACGGTCGCACTGACTGTTCCGCTGGGCGTGCTCGACGGAAGGAAAACGAAAGTATGGTAGACAGCCCATTGATTTAAAGACATGCCGGTACCAAATGAAGAGAAAAAACGTTGTGTACGAACTATTAAAATTACAAATCCAAAAAATGACCACTGTACGAACTAATACATGACATTTTGGTCCAACCACCATGGAATAATTTATGGTGTACGAACTATTCTAGTGTACGAACTAATACAAGATTTACCGTACACACGAAGTACTGGTTAACTGCTTTAACATTAACTTGCCCAGGAAAAAGTGTGGTTAGGTGAACTGACCGTCCTGCCATGACCATAGCTGTTGACTTGGGACGTAAAGCAACAAAACAAAAAAACTTTCACCCAAAATGTAAATAGCTAACTTTTCTTCAATCCTGATTGATAACTAACTTTTATCAGATCTCAAGCTAGGGGGAGACTTTACTTCACAGAGACAATTCTTAAGAATGTCCACAGTATAATTATGCTGAAAGTTTAGGTTTTGAGCAAGTAGAAAATAAGTTTACATTTATTTATCTAGGGGGGGTGGTAATTATAGCAAAATTTGATTCTTGCCCTGGGACAAGGGAATTGTCAAAGTGAATTTGTCGAAAGAAATTTTACTAGTATTTCCCCCCAAGAATGATTTGCACAAAGAACTTAGCTTTATGTAACTCTTACCATGCTTAAACCATACAAAACTCTTTGAAAATAGTTTAAAAACCAGATACATAATCTATTGAAAACAGCGTTTACCCAGACACACTAATAAAGGAATCTGATATTCTACTTTTCTTGTCTGCTAAAATGTTTAAGAAGCCTCTAGGAAAAATAGTGTGGATCCAGATCAGACTGCTCCTATAGGAGTAGTCTGATCTGGGTCCATCCTGTTTGCTTCTATACTTAAATTCGTCAGTAATATTAGGCAATTATTTGCAGCAGACGACCTTAGCAGACGCCATTTTCAGATGCATTTTTTTCTTGGCGCTTTAAGGGTTAATCATCATAATGGTTTAACCCATTCGAACAACATAAATATATAAACTCACTGCCTTTCTGTATCAGAACAGCCTTGCTATAGAAAATATCCAAGGGACTCCTAATGTAAATTTCTAACTTGTCAAGAGTGATATGGAGCCCAGTTGTACAAGTCTGGCATGGTATTTCCACACCCAGAATTCCTCCCTGTTATCTGGAGGTCTGTGTATTTTCAGTTCCATGTTACAAAAGAGTGAAACAAGTAGATAATCATCAGGTAGAACAAGAGAAAGTAATAGAAGAAACGGATGAAGATGGTGGATGGGTGGATACACATCATTTCTCAGGTAAAACCAAGTTCTTATACAATGGTAACATATAGTAACCTACTTATAAATGTTACAAAACTAGAAAGTGGCATCTATGCCAGAAACTAGCCTGTCACAACCTGGGTGACAGTAGCTTAATTCACAGGGGGAGTCAACAGGCCGACTTCCCGGTGCTGTAGCAGTGGTCCAACGGAAGAGCACTACTAATTCGTGGTGCCAATGGTGGAGCATATAGCCCAAGTCAGGATGGTACAGGTGGAGGTCTTGGACTGCCGAATGTGTCTGAGTTGGTTAAAGGAAGGGCATCCTGCCACAAAACTTTGCTACAAATAAACAAATGGCAGTCATACCCAAAGTAAGATTTGCTCTGTGTGCAGCTAGCCAGTTACCTGGAGAGGGGCCCACTGATGTGGAAGATGCTCCAGCTATAGAAGAAACGGATGAAAATGGTTGGTGGGTGGATACACATCATTTCTCAGGTAGCATGCTTAAACCAAGCTCTAATATGATGGTAACATACTGGAAAAACACTAAATATTTGCGGCAACAAAATTTGGCGATTTTAAAATGAGTTCTTAAAAGGGTATCCTTTCGAAGCAAAGACTGCACCAAAGAACTGAAACTAGAGTGTGCATATTTCCTGGGCCAGACTAGCTAGTTTCTGTCATTTAGGCGTCCTATGGATTATCAGAGGAGGAGGTTGAGCTAATTGAGAGTTACCTCAGTGATAGATCTCAGCAGGTTAGACTAGGCACCTTCACCAGTACCTAGGAGAAACTATTCAAAGGAGTACCCAAGGGATCCATTTTGGGTCCCTTACTTTTTAACATTTTCTTAAATGATGTATTTTACTTTGTTTAAAGGTCAATCATTTACAACTATGCTGATGACAATACAGTTTTTTTATTCATAAAGATTTTATATTTCTAAAATCTGTCTTAGAATCAGATAGTCTAAACCTAATTTCCTGGTTTGAAGAAAATTCCATGAAAGACTAGTTTTGCAATCAAAAGCCCATGGGGGAGGCAGATTCAAAGGAGGCTTTTGAGCATATGCGATTATACCAAACTCTTGGATGCTTGTCTATGTCATGATAAATGCCAGAGTATCATGATATATCATGTTAATTTCTGAGTTACATCTCAGTGAAATGGTCCTTTTTTGCACTAAAAACATGTTCAGACTAAACTATGTAAAGAGTCTAACATGAGTACTCTTGTATTATTAGATTTATTAAATGATTTGGGGAAAAGAGATAAAAAGCAAGGCTTGTCCAGTATTTTTGTCACTTTTTCATAACAAGTTTTATAAATCCAATAATACAGGATCACAAATGTTAGATTCTATTTATCATATGACGTTCAAAAAACTGTAAAATTGCATTTTTGGTATGCAAAGCTCAAGGTTTTACCATATACAGTGCTCCAGATAAGCTTTTTCTGTAATGAGTATTTCATCCCCTAATCTTTAAGCACTTGTCTGAAACAACCTCCAAACATCAAGCAGCAATAAAAGTTCCCAAATCTGCAATATATCAAACAGGCCAGTACATTGCATGATGCAGATGCGGGGGGAGTGCCAGGAACATCCCAACAGCTGGGTAAACCATCCAAAACCCGCACAGTCCTCACCTGCACTTATGTTTTGAAAATAAGACCATTTCCAAAATGGATAGATATATATATATATTGTGAGAAAATATGTGAACAACTTGTGGTTTATTCATTTTCATACAAGGCATTATATCACTCCCAAATATAACCTCAAATAGACTAGCTACTATAAATTCAGAAATTTTTGCAAGAGTTTTATTGTCGCAAAAACTTCGCAGATTCGAAGTTCCGTGAAGATAAACCCCTCAGAAAATTGCGAAATCACTTTGTCATTTACTAATCAAAGTAAATCATGTGCTAGTTGCGATTTTTTAATGTGGCATATATGTCTAGTAACGCTATTCCGGAAAAAAAAATTCTCACAAAACTGTCATTAAAGAACTGTTTCAATTAAATGGACTTATACAGTAAAACCTGCCTTAAGCGGCCACTCAAAAAAGAAGACAAAAATTGGTTTTCAATACCAACTATCGCTTAATGCAGGTCAAAAGTATTGCAGAATGCTCAATGTGAGCATTCTGCAATACTTTAGACCTTCACTAAGCTACCATTTTCCATTAAGATCTTTGTTTTGTCTATTTTTGAGTGGCCGCTTAAGACAGGGTTTACTATAATTATTTTTTTTTTGCAGATGCAGGTGTTGTGCAGGTTCAAGATGCTGTCTCAGAGATGACTTTAGACCCAAAGGTAGCTTTATTCTTTTGGAAATATACCTTAACCCTCAAAGCACCAAGAAAAAAATGCATTTGAAAATGTAGTCTGCTGAAGCCATCTGCTGGAAATAATTGCCTAGCATTACTGACAAATTAATTATAGAAGCAAACAGCCTGGACCCAAAACAGGCTGCTCCTGAAGGTGCAGTCTGATCTGTGTCCACACTGTTTGCCATAGAGGCTTCTTAAATATTTCAGCTGACGTGAAAGGCAGACGACTTTTGTATTGGCACTTTAAGGGTTAAAGTGAACTCTTTCCTTGGTAGCAGCGTCTTTTGATGTCTGCTGATAAACTTTGCAAACAGTTTGGATCCAGATCAGGTACAAAAGAGCATTGGTCCAGATCTGGATCTTAACTGTTTGACAGTATGATAAATCAATGCTCCTGAAAGAATTTTTCGAAAATATTTTTTTTTTAAAAGTCACCTAAAAATACCCATCTTGCAAAGATTTCACATATATATCCTAAAAAAATTAATCTATTGTATCAAAGCTTATAATAAAAGTTAAGTGGGTTGTAAGAATATAAAAAGTGATAAATATAAAGTTTTTACAGTACTTGACTGTTAAACCAAACAGACAGTACATCACAGAATACATCCTCAGTACGATCAGGCATGACCCATTCCATGCCCACTGCAATCCTTGGTAACACCAGGCATGAACCATTCCGTACCCACTGCAATCCTAGGTAACACCAGGCATGAACCATTCCGTACCCACTGCAATCCTTGGTAACACCAGGCATGACCCATTCTGTACCCACTGCAATCCTAGGTAACACCAGGCATGAACCATTCCGTACCCACTGCAATCCTTGGTAACACCAGGCATGACCCATTCTGTACCCACTGCAATCCTAGGTAACACCAGGCATGACCCATTCCGTACCCACTGCAATCCTAGGTAACACCAGGCATGAACCATTCCTTACCCACTGCAATCCTTGATAATACCAGGCCTGACCCATTCTGTACCCACTGCAATCCTAGGTAACACCAGGCATGACCCATTCTGTACCCACTGCAAATCTAGGTAACACCAGGCATGACCCATTCCATACCCACTGCAAATCTTGGTTACACCAGGCATGACCCATTCCATACCCACTGCAAATCTTGGTTACACCAACATGACCCATTCCATACCCACTGCAATCCTCGGCAACACCAGGCATGACCCATTCCTTACCCACTGCAATCTCAGTAACACCAGCATGCGGGGATTGAATCGCCATCTTTATTAAAAATATATTATGGGATCACCGCTTGCATGACTCAGGGCTTTACATTCAGAATAAATTGACTAAAAGAGAAATGATAAACTGTCAAAAATTTAACTTGTGGTATGAGGTATTGTCAGGTCTGGCGAGAATGTGATGCTATCATTCAATTAAAACCAGCCAATTGACAGTGTTCTTGTAGCCACTCTGTACTAAAACCGAACCGGGAACTGTGCAAACTCTCCAATAGTGCCAAAAATACTTATAGCCTATCTTGTACCGCAAAATTGGGGAGTTAATGGACGGCAAAGTGATAAAGACGGTGTGCACAGCTATTTATTCGCATAGGGTTTTTGGAATTTCTCATTCAGTTCTAATTGCTTTTTTGGATAATTAATTTTGGTAAATACACAAATACGCTTTCTAATTAAGGTACTGATATTAATGATTCAATTATCTAGTTTTACTATACTTGACAGGTAAACCAAACAGACAGTACAACGCAGAAAACTGGTGGGAAGAATGATGATGATGATGAAGACGATGATGATGAAGCTGAAGATATGGAAGCTTTTGAAGAGAGCGGAATGTTAGAGGAAGAAGACAGCGTAAATTACTGTTTATTAGTAACTCAATCATCTCATACCAGAGAGCAGAATGTAGTGGCACAGTGGTTAAGTCAAAGGTCAAGATAGAGGAAATTTTTGAGTGTGAAATTTTAAATATTTTCTTATTCATTAGTTTTGACATTTGATTTGGGTGCTTAAAAGAACTGTCTCCTTGACATGGCCCACCCGAGGGGGAGAGGGGTACAGGGGGTCTGGACCCCCCCCCCCTGGAAAACCACAATGATTAGGGTTCCTTAGCATTACTTGTCCGGATACCCTGGAAAATCATCGGTTAAATGGTGTTTCACTGGTGGGCCGATGATGTTGTCAAAGTTGAGTTCGACCCCTCTGCCAAAACTTTCTTGATCAGCACATGATTGAGTACCCACAGCATATTTTTTTTATTACACACTTAATACATTAGAGGCCTGTAGAGTGTTAGACTTGAGATACAGGTGACACACCAGAATTACTGTGTTGTGTCCTTGAGCAAGAGATGCTGTCATCTGATCTCACATGATGTCCATCTTGCTGGTGCTTGTAAAAAAACAAGGTTGTTTTAAGAAAATAAAATAAATTAAGGCACTTAAGTACATGTTGATGATAATTGTTTTGTTGAAGTAATAACTCTACAAAAGCTGATGTGATCTGTTTATAAAATATATGGCTTTGATATAGCCTATTTTTAATATAACCATATGGAAGTAGATATGTACATATTATTAATAAGTAAAAACTTGACAATGAATTAATTGTATCCATGCCTCTCTTCAAGTGTGCATAATTAAGAATTGATTTTCTCGTTCCTGTTCAAAAACATTTATTATGGGTACTCAAAAGAACCATCTCAATGAGATGGTACTTTGAGTATCCAAAACTTACGTATGTAAAAGTGAATGAATAAGAATTTTACATTGCCCAAAAAATATTTATTTTGACCTATGGTATGTCATCATTTGTTTGTCAGAAACCCAAGAACCTGAGACAGTCTGTGAAGTTTTTATAGGCAGTCTACTACTAAAAGCACATTCAGTCACAAATCAAGTAGTTTTATTAAATATTTTGATCTATTATATTCAAAGGCAGGAAAAAACAATTTAAGAAAAAAATATTCAAATTCCTATTAGTCTGAATTTTATAGTAATAAAATCGTTTGATATGTAGGAATGTAAATAGCATGAACCCATTTGCAGTTCTGTTACGTTGCAAATGACTTAAAGCTGTAATATTTAAAAAAAATATCAGAAAACATATGAGCGCCGATCTGACAAAAGGGTCCTTCGGGCATTTTAGCAGTTTTTGTGTAATCAAAATTTCAAAAATGTCTAAAATTTCAAGATTTTACATGTTCTTACAATGGAGTTAAGTTGCTTCTAACATGTAATACAATCAAAGGCGCAAATAGTTCTGATAAAACTAAGTGATACGTCTAATGTATGTTGCCATGGCAACAGCTGTGCATATGGACTATACATTACCTTTAAAACAGGGTACCTCATTTCAAATGCTTTTGTAAACACGAAATGAGCGTATGTTGGCTACTTGCGCAGTCTATTCAATTATTTACACATCAATGTTACAGAAACATGGAGCATTTTTGAAATATTGCTCCTAGCATCTTTGTTTTAGCGTCATAATGTTAACAAAATGGTGTTGACGTCAGAACGTCATTAATAACGTTAAGTGACGTCATGTTTAAAACGCATAATCTATACGAGTTCAAACGCTCATATCTTTGTTATTTGAAAAGATAATCTCTTCAAATTGTCTGTAATTGTTCACAACAGCCAGCTCATTCTTTTTCTGTAAATATCTCACTTTGGACTTTTATTGCCAGAAGGTCCCTTCTGTCAGATCTTGGCTCATATTCATTTCTTCATTGATTTTTCATGCCCTTGCCATTTTCTATAGGGGACATATAACATCACCAGGGCTTACTCTGGCTCAGAATTTGTTGTAGCCAACACTTTAGCCAAATAGAAAAGTTGGAGCCAATGAGACTTTAGCCAGAAAGTAGTATCAAGAAGTTGTTCTGTATTTAACACTTTGCCGGCATGACGTTGGCGGTGACTTTTGTCATCTGCTGATAACATTTGCAAACAGTTTGGACCCAAATCAGGCCCAACAAAATGTTGGGCCTAATCTGGATCCAAACTGTTTGACACCCTGAAAAAAAATCCAGCATTCAAAGAGTTAAATATAGCACAATAATAAAGTGTGAAGGAATAATAATTGCAATATTGGAAAATCCAAAATCTGATCAAAATACAGTTTTAGCCCTGCATCACCCTTGTCAGCACATGTTCCCACCTGGGCAAGATTGTTTTTCTCATTCAATGGCCCCAGGTGTCACATTAACACATCTCTAATTGATTCTTTTTTTTACAGGCAACCTTAGATGTTCCAGACAGAGTTCAAAGACAGACTTCGGAGACAGAAAGTGGGGTTCTACAGACAAGAACATATGATTTAAACATAACTTATGATAAATATTACCAAACACCAAGATTATGGCTATTTGGCTATGATGAGGTAAGTGGGGTCCTACAGACAAGAACATATGATTTAAACATAACTTATGATAAATATTACCAAACACCAAGATTATGGCTATTTGGTTATGATGAGGTAAATTGATACTAATTTTGTGACGATTCAATCAGTCAAGGGCTTAGTCAGAACACGGAAAGTTACGCATATCAACGGGAGACTGCTGAAATGAGCAGTGCTTCTCATCAATCGCGTCTCTTTTTTGTAAAGGGGACTTCTCTTAAGGGAAAGAATTCGCTCCCCTTGGAGCGAATTCTTACCTTTAAGAGCAGTCCCTTATTGGCTGGAAAACCCGAAAGTGGGGTTGTAAAGACAAGAACATATGATTTAAACATAACTTATGATAAAATATTACCAAACACCAAGGCTATGGCTATTTGGTTATGATGAGGTAAATATTACCAAACACCAAGATTATGGCTATTTGGCTATGATGAGGTAAATATTACCAAACACCAAGATTATGATTATTTGGTTACGATCAGGTAAATATTATCAAATCCCAAGATTATTGCTATTTGGTTATGATGAGGTAAATATTACCAAACACCAAGATTATGGCTATTTGGTTATGATGAGGTAAATATTACCAAACACCAAGGTTATGGCTATTTGGTTACGATGAGGTAAATATTACCAAACACCAAGATTATGGCTATTTGGTTACGATGAGGTAAATATTATCAAACACCAAGATTAAGGCTATTTGGTTATGATGAGGTAAATATTACCAAATACCATGGTTATGGCTATTTGGTTACGATGAGGTAAATATTACCAAACACCAAGATTATGGCTATTTGGTTATGAACAGGTAAATATTATCAAACACCAAGATTATGGCTTTTGGTAATGATGAGGTAAATATTATCAAACACAAAGATTATGGCTATTAGGTTATGATGAGTTAAATATTACCAATTACCAAGGTTTTGGCTATTTGGTTACGATGAGGTAAATATTATCAAACACCAAGATTATGGCTTTTTGGTTATGATGAGGTAAATATTATCAAACACCAAGATTATGGCTATTTGGTTATGATGAGGTAAATATTATCAAACACCAAGATTATGGCTATTTGGTTATGATGAGGTAAATATTACCAAATACCAAGGTTATGGCATTTGGTTACGATGAGGTAAATATTACCAAACACCAAGGTTATGGCTATTTGGTTATGATCAGGTAAATATTACCAAACCCCAAGGTTATGGCTATTTGGTTATGATGAGGTAAATATTACCAAACGCCAAGATTATGGCTATTTGGTTATGATGAGGTAAATATTACCAATTACCAAGGTTATGGCTATTTAGTATGGCTATTTTGGTTATGATGAGGTTAATATTACCAAACACCAAGGCTATGGCTATTAGGTTATGATGAGGTAAATATTACCAAACACCAAGATTATGGCTATTTGGTTATGATGAGGTCAATATTACCATACACCAAGATTATGGCTATTTGGTTATGATGAGGTAAATATTACCATACACCAAGATTATGGCTATTTGGTTATGATGAGGTAAATATTACCATACACCAAGATTATGGCTATTTGGTTATGATGAGGTAAATATTACCATACACCAATATTATGGCTATTTGGTTATGATGAGGTTAATATTACCAATTACCAAGGTTATGGCTATTTAGTATGGCTATTTTGGTTATGATGAGGTAAATATTATCAAACACCAAGATTATGGCTATTAGGTTATGATGAGGTAAATATTACCAAACACCAAGATTATGGCTATTAGGTTATGATGAGGTAAATATTACCAATTACCAAGGTTATGGCTATTTAGTATGGCTATTTTGGTTATGATGAGGTTAATATTACCAAACACCAAGGCTATGGCTATTAGGTTATGATGAGGTAAATATTACCAAACACCAAGATTATGGCTATTTGGTTATGATGAGGTAAATATTACCATACACCAAGATTATGGCTATTTGGTTATGATGAGGTTAATATTACCAAACACCAAGGTTTTGGCTATAAGGTTATGATGAGGTAAATATTACCAAACACCAAGATTATGGCTATTTGGTTATGATGAGGTTAATATTACCAAACACCAAGATTATGGCTATTTGGTTATGATGAAGTAATTTGAGAATAATTTTGTGATGATTCAATCAGTCAAGGGCTTAGTCAGAACACGGAAATATCAACGGGAGACTGCTGAAATGAGCGGTGATTCTCATCAATTGCGTCCCTTTTCAGCTCACCTAAGCCGAAGGCTCAAGGTGAGCTATTGTGATCGGCCTTTGTCTGCCATCTGTCTGTCCGTACTCACGAATGGACCCTTGTTGGCTACTTTAATTTTCCAAAATTTCTCTCTGAACCATTGGTCCAAATACAAAATGATTTCACATGATGGTTCCTTGTGATGCCTACTGAAAAAATTGCGCAAATGGTTCCGGTCCACTGAATAAAGGGGCTGCCAGAGCTCTAGATAAGAAATGTCTTTAAATGACATCTGCATCTGAGTACTGGTCCAAATTCCATATAACTTCACATGAATGTTCCCCATAATGCCCTCTTTCAAAATTTCACAAATGGTTCCACTCCACTGATCAGTCATTCTCAGGTGAGCGACCGGGGCCCAAGGGCCCTCTTGTTTGTAAATGGGACTTCTCTTATAGGGAAAAATTCGCTCCCCTTGGAATGAATTTTTACCTTTAAGAGCAGTCCCTTATTGGCCGGAAAACCAGATTTCCTTATTAGGTGATTTCACTCGATTGTGTGAAATTTTTGTTATGCACATGTTTAACTACGTAATGGAAGCTATGCCTTTAATATCCATGTACATAATCCACATGAACATTTGACTCAGAACATGGATTTTGTTGCTATTTTTAGCTCTGCTGAATGTAATGCTTTATAAGATATTTCAGAATTTATTTGAACAAAGTGCAAATAAGAATTCGAATTGAGTTCTTTTTAGCAGTGTAGTAGGCCTTTAGTTTAAAGTGCATACCAAAAATTAACTTTCTTATTTCTCAACCAAAATATGTTATAGGTACTCAAAAGAACCGTCTCAGTGAGACTGTTCTTTTGAGCACCCCAAAACACATGTTCAAACATCGGAGACAGAAAATAGGGTTCTACAGACAAGAACATATGATTTAAACACGGTTCTTTTGAGCACCCCAAAACACATGTTCAACTTTTGGTAAGAAATTATTTACAACTTACGCTAATTTTTTTTTTTTTTAAACCTATGAGTGTAGTCAAGATTCTTGGGTCTTGTCTGAATCTTGAGAACATTCATATCAAGTGTTGAGACGTATATATCAGAAGGGTCAATAATATTATACAAAACGCCAGAAAAGTGACTTCACAGCTTGAAAGAGTTTGATTTTGGTTATTCTTCACACTTAGTTTGAATTAATCCCATTATGTATATCGGAAGATATTTTAATAAATCCTAACTCTATGTTCTAATCAACTGGTTATTAAAGTGTATTCCCAATTAATGATTACCCTTTACATACTGATGTATTTATTATACATATTGATACTATAAGTATAGGATTGTCCATTTTATATTTCAATGGGTTACAGTTCAAAATTTCTAAAGAATTCCTAGCGATAAGGCGGGCCATTTCCCTAAATAAGACGTTCGTTTTATTTTGTTGAAATAACGACTGGAGACACTAGGCACACTCAACAAATACATATAGACGAGCCGTCTATGTACCTTTGCCCGCTAGTTTGTATATTTAAAACAAGTTTTCCTACATGCATATAATATATCTATTTCGTTTTGAATGAGAATTTATTTTGATCAACAACTGTACTCGCTATTCAGTAACATGTGTGGGAAATAGACCGTTAAACTTGAGGTAAACAATCATCCTACTTTTATCAGGATGGAGTATATTATATATATTTATACACTTGATGTACAATAAAAACAACCATCTTGCAAAGTGGTCTATTTTTGTCAGATGATTGATGTCTTCTTTCGCTTATACAACCCCTTTCCCCCCCTAGACCCAAGACGCCATTTACACATGTTGTTTATTTATATAACGACGTTCAATTATCCAAAGGGCATCTTGGGTCTATGGGGACAAACAAAGACAAACATCACAATTTTAAGTATATTTCGTACGCATGCACAGAAGGAATACTGCAAAGTTTTGGAAACGAAGGGCATTTATATCCTTAATAATTTAGCACTTTTACTTTTTGAAAACCTATAATAGGTTTACTGAAATTCTGGTCTAAACGACATGCAGTTTAAAGACTTAAAATGAGGGGTGGAAATAGAAAGCGCAAGTTTTCAGTACTTTGTAAATGATGAATCGCTTTGAAACGTACTTTGATGCTAACTATACATATTATACTACCCAAACAGACAAATTTTAAAATCATTAGGGCTATTTGAAAATTGAGCTTTTGTAATTATGTCAACTAGGGAAATATACGCCTTATCGCTAGAGCTTCTTATCATGTCTTTGTGATGATTATTTATTTCTTGGCAAACAATGAAGACCCAGATGAAATTATGCCTTATGCCACATTTCATCTGGGTCTTCCCTGTTTTCCAAGCTATCTGTATATGGGTATCAAGTATAAAAAAACTGGGACAAAAGGGATAAACATAGCTAACAACCAGCAACAGCTTTGGTGACTTTTTATTGAAAGATCTACATGTTTTGGTATCACAGATAATTTTGTCAGGATAAAAAATATTAAGATTTAAGCCCCTGAAGTAAGAAAAACGGTTGGGTGTTTGTCACATGACCTGATTGTTGCAGTTTCTGAAAATAAATGCTTTAAATTAGCAGACTGAGACATAAACATTTAAAATAGTTAGATCACAGATACATATCTGATGACAACAAAAGTTTCTAGAATGTTTGAACATTCAGGTGTAGCTGCTAGGTCGTTTGTCAAGGTCTTCGTACTGGTAAAGTATTTCAGTAAGAAATGGATGGATCTGGTTTAAATGTGGAGAGTTAATGATATAAGTTATAAAAAAGGTTCGTTTTTAACTTGGACTAGAATCAAGGCCAATGAATAGGTTGCTTTTAATAGCAATTATTCAAAATGTAGCCTTATATAAGAGAGATTTACTGGTTAATAATAGATTTCTTATTTTTTTCTACAATAACAAGCCCGCTCGAAAGCATTTGAAGTGTCTCATTGTGAAGTTTCTAATGTGACCCACAAAAATTATTTCATAAAAAATAAATAAAATATCAGCATTGTTTGATAGAAAAGTCATCTAATCTAGTCCTATGTCTGTTAAAATGGTTCTCATGCTCTTGTTTAGAGTCTTTAGTTTCCTAAATATAGTTTATTTTCTGATTCTTGCTCAATGGATAAGAATATCTGCGGTTTTAGCTGGGTTAGAAATTCTCATCATATTATTTCACTCAGGCTGTTACATGTGGGTTGTTTATTGGTTGTATTGGAGCTTACATGGTTGTCAAGTGATGTCATTGTTATGTCAAAGTGACATCATTAAATAATATCACATTTCAGAGTATTTAGGAACTTTTGAAAGCTTTTTTTTAAAAAAGAATCATTGTTGAGCAAGAAAAAGATAACATTTTGTGAGAGGGTAGGATTGAAAATATGCCCCTCTTGAGCACTGTTTATCATCACTTAGCAAGCCAGATGATGCCAAACCGTGATTCTGGGGACATTTTTTCTATCCCACCCTCCAACTCATTACAGATTCTTATAGTCGCAGGGTTTTAGCTAAGAGTACATATCAAAGAAAATAATTTTCTTATTTCTCAATCAAAACATGTCATGGGTACTCAAGAACCGTCTCAATGAGACAGTTCTTTTGATCAACCAAAACTTATATTAAAAATGATGGGTAAGATAATATTTACAGTTTTACGCTGACAAATTGTGTCTATCTAAACCTGCGAGTCTGTACACCATTCTCTTTAGCTTGCTCATTTGCTTTCACATTTTAGCTTAGAAAACCTTTAACTGTGGAACAGATGTACGAAGATTTTAGTCAGGATCACGCAAAGAAAACAGTAACCATGGAAGCACATCCCAATCTACCTGGGCCTCCCATGGCATCAGTACATCCTTGTAGGTAAGTACAACGAATCTTGTAGGTAAGTAACGAATCTTTAGGGAGTGCAGTGGCTCAGTGGTAGAGTGCTTGACTCGAGACTGAGGGGCCGCGGTTAGAGCCTCCCCGGCGTCACTGCGTTGTGGTCATTGAGCAAGACACATTTATTCTAGCTTAGTTTCGGTTCAACCCAGGAAGACCTGTCCCTGTTTAAGTGAAAGATTGTTGATGGGACGTAAAGAATCAAATCAAACAAACAAAACAACGAATCCTAATGAGACGGATCAGTGGGTTGAATGTTACACTCAGGATCAAAGGGTTGTTAGTTTGAGACTCATTCGCGCAGTCTGATCAGAGCCTTTCCAAGTCGCTTGAATATGCTATGATTGTGAAGCTACTGATCATTTGGAGTTTCTATGCGCCAATCGCAACAAAAGTCGTCTGATTTTCTCATCTGCTGAAAACTTTAAGAAGCCTCTATGGCAAACAGTGTGGACCCAGATCAGACTGCTCCTATGAGCAGTCTGTTCTTGGTCCACCCTGTTTGCTTCTATACTTAATTGGTCAGTAATAAAAGGCAATTTTTTTGCAGCAGACGACTTCAGTAGACAACATTTCCAGATGCATTTTTTTCTTGGCGCTTTACTGCACATGCTCATCTGAGTCTACTCTTGTCAAAATGCTACATTGTTGGAAATATCATGTCGCAGCTCATTTATACAATGAGTCATCCCAGGCCTCGAGGTTATAAAACTTGAGTTCATTCTCAGACTGAAAATAAAGCGCAATGATTGGCTGCTTGTGGACACGCCTCCTCAAGCAGCCAATCATTGCACTTTATTTTGAGTCTGAGACTGTACTCAAGCTTTATAACCTCGAGGCCAGGTTCATTGCACCAAACCAGGCCAGGAGGCTATAAAACTTTTTTCATTCTCACCTGAGCATGAATTTTTAAATGCTAATAAAAACAAAAGTGCTGAAAATTAAAGACTTTTCTTAATTTCAGACTCTTCAGATGTTGTATTTCTCATGCTTATAAATGCATGAGATTTCCAACAGTATGGCATTTTGACACGTGTAGACTAGGACGAGCCTCTGCAGCCTCCTTTTAAGCTTAGAAACTCCAAATGGTGTTCAGTCAGTAGCTTAACAGTCATAGTATACTCAAGTTACTAGCAAAGGCTCTGATCAGACTGCGCGTATGCCCAGGCTGATCTGAGGCTTTGCTGGTCGCACATACCACATTGTTGGAAATCTCATGCACTGGCTCATTAATGATAAAATGCCATTTACATTTGAGTATGGTGAATTTCATGCTCAGTTGAGTTGAGCATGGAAAAAGTTATTGCCTCAACCCACGTAGAAAAATTCATTTTTCAAAGGGTTAAATATTGGATTATCCAAACCTGCTTGAGCCTGCTATTGCTAATGTGGTAATATTATTTAATTTAATAACTATGCAAACATTTGAATCCACTCTGGTCAGTTGAATGTCCATATATACAAAATTGAATTTGTTTCGTGATTTAATTAACTATATTTGGGCCTTGACGCGAGAAAACCTGTCTTGGGGGATTTGTGAACAACACAGGTGCAGACCAACCTGCGCATCCGCGCAGCCTGATCAGTGCCTTCGTTATTCGCTTTTTAGAAAGTATCATATGTAAACTTGCTGCAGGTGAAATTTCATTTACCTAGCTAGTCTCTGTAGCTGAGGAGACTGGTTTATAAATCGCTTCGTTGGACACCCTGAAGACAGGTTTCCTCGCAACGAGGCCCATTTGAGCTGTGGCATGAGCTTTCCAACAATGTGGTATGTGTGACCAGCAAAGCCTCAGGTCAGCCTGAGCATTTGCGCAGTCTGATCAGAGCCTTTGCTAGTTGCTTGAATATTCTATGAGTGTTAAGCTAATGGCTGAATGCCATTTGGAGTTTCTAAGCTTAACAGGAGGCTGCACAGACTCGTCTGAGTCTACACTTGTCAAAATGCCACATTGTTGGAAATCACATGTCACGGCTCATTTATGCATACACAACGTCAAGTTATTCTGTTGTATTTCAGGCATGCAGATGTTATGAAGAAGATTATAGAAATGGTAGCAGAGGGTGGTGGAGACCTTGGTGTTCATATGTATCCTTTAAAACCTTTCACCCCTAAGTTTATTTAGGTAAACTCCTCCACTTTACTTTGTAAGAGAGTCCATTGTGTTATATATGTGTTTAGAAAAATACTGTAAAAAAAAACTGTAAAATTTGAGATTGAGAAAAAAGCAAAATGAGTAAGCAAACAGTGTGGGTTCAGGTGAGGTGGCGCATATTTCAAACAGACTCTGCATAAATTACCTATTTGTGTCTTTTTTCTTTATCAAGATGAAAAAAGTTTACTTCTGCACATGATTGGAACGAACTTTGTAATGATTTTGTTTGAAAATGTCTCATTGTGACAATTCTAGCAAGGTTTAAAAGAGGGTAAGAATTGATCTAACATTTTGCAGTCTCATGTCTCCCAAATTATATAAATGTTAATATGGCTCAGTCATTAAAACACAAAGACAGAATATGATCAGAAAAGTGTAAACATTCTTTTTTTGTTCAGTATATATGAGCCATTTTCCATGGTATAGTTATTTCATGATATAGTTATACTGCTTGATATCTGCAAGTTTATTGGAGGCAGGGGACAAAAATTCCACTCGTCCGTTCGTAATTACCAGTGAAATCTAGAAAGAATGAGGCCCTTGTCCTAGGACGAGTGCTTTGGGAAGAATTACTCAAGGAAGTCATATTACATATAACTCCATTATGTTCTTTATTGCATACGCTTTTAAAGGACAAGTGCAAAGGGAGCGCAGTGGCTCAGTGCTTGACTCGAGACCGAGGGGCCGCGGGTTCGAGCCTCACCGGCATCACTGCGTTGTGGTCCTTGAGCAAAACACATTTAGCCTAGCTTAGCACTGGTTCAACCCAGGAAGACCTGTCCCTGTTTAACTGAAAGATTGTTGATGGGACATAAAGAATCAAATCAAACAAAACAAACAAAGGACAAGTGCATGTGTTTGCAGGACAAGTGAAAACTGTAAGTCACTCGTCCTGCAGGACAAGTGCAATATTGAATTATTTTTGTCCCCTGGGAGGACTGAACTTATTTCGTTTGCATAATGCAAAGATCATCATTTGAAATTGTTATGTAAGTGTTCATGCACATTGGATTCAGGTGAGTGATTGTTTTCCATTTAGGTAACTTGTAATGAAATTATTTCCTTAACTTTGCTGAAGGTATTTAATGATCTTTCTGAAGTTTGTTCAAGCAGTTATTCCAACTATAGAGTATGATTATACGAGACATTTCAACTTGTGATAACAGCTTCTTCTCTGTGATAGCCATATCTACGCTTTTTTATCACATGGCTTTGTGTCTGGGAGTGATATAATGTCATGCATTAAAATTGATAAATCACTAGTGGTGTACATAATTTAGTAACCTTATATGAGCCATGTCATGTGATTTCCAACGATGTAGCATTTTGACAAGTGTAGACTCAGATGAGCCTGTGCAGCCTCCTTTGAAGCTTAGAAACTCCAAATGATGTTCAGTCAGTAGCTTAACAGTCATAGAGTATTCAAGGGACAAGCAAAGGCTCTGATCAGACTGCGCGTAGGCTTTGCTGGTCGCACATACCACATTGTTGGAAATCTCATGCTCTGGCTCATATAATGGTGCCCATACGAATGTTACATGTATAGGGCAAAATCTTGCACTTTGCATGCCAAACTGTAATATCAAAGTATTTTAGTGTCATATGATTTGGGCTGCGACGTGAGAAAACCTGCCTTCGGGGTTTCCGATAGAGTAAGACTCAAACCAGTCTCCTCAGCTACAGAGACTAGCTAGAAAATTTAAATTTCACCTGTTGCAAGTTTATATATTGTAATTTCCGATTAGTGAAAAACAAAGGCGCTGATCAGACTAAGCAGACGTGCAGGCTGGTTTGCGCCTATGTTGTTTGCCCAAAGACAGGTTTTCTCGCCTTGAGGCCCATTTATATAAAATCAAACATTCGGGCTCCTGTATCATTGAATTTATTTAACTTGTTGCAAGCCTCTATTCTCCTCAATTCCAAGGCTTAACAAGCATTTTATCTATTTTAAGCAGTGAGACTATTTATCATATGGCATGAAAATGACTTTGAACTTGTATTTTTGACAAGAAAACATTAAAGATTTCTTCATAATGTACACATCATGGTGGCTCAGTGGTAAGAGTTAGACTTGGGATCCAAAGGTCATTGGTTATAGACTCAACTGAGGCACTGTGTTGTGTCTCTGAGCAAGACACTTTATCCTCTGTAAAGTACTGGTTCAACTCAAGAAGACAGTAAATTATCCTGTCACGACTGAAAATTGGTTAATTATGAGGCCGACCTAAAAAAAATGTTGGTTTGTCGTGCTCCTACCTACCCACCCAAGACAGGCCCTGTATTTTAATTAAAGAAACTGTTACAGAAACTGTTATTATATGCATTCCTACCTTATTTACAACATTTGTAGACCTAAAAGTGATGCCAAGAAGAGATCATAAAATTATGCTAAATTTCTAAAAAAAAAAAGACCTACCTACCTACCCAAAATGAAATTGATGGGTAGGAGCATGGCAAACAAATATATTTTCAAGGATGGCCTGACATAAAGCATTAACATGAAACAAACCTACAACTAAATGTGGGAGGGCAGTGGCTCAGTGGTAGAGTGCTTGACTCCAGGGTTTGAGCCTCACCGGCGTCACTTTGTTGTGTCCTTGAGCAAGACACATTAATCCTAGCTTAGTACTGGTTCAACCCAGGAAGAGGTGTCCCTACATAGCTGAAAGATTGTTGATGGGATATAAAGAATCAAATCAAACAAAACAACTAAATATGGAAACCACTGGGGTTTATCGATTTTAGTTCACAGCATAATATCACTGCCTCATGTGATAAAGTATTATTTACAATGATTATGCAGGAGTTAAACATAAGAGGTGTGACTAACAGTGCAAATTACATATGATCCACCACATGAGATTTCCAACAATGTGGTATGTGCGACCAGCAAAGCCTGAGATCAGCCTGCGCATACACGCAGTCTTATCAGAGCCTTTGCTAGTTGCTTGAATATTATATGACTGTTAAGCTACTGACTGAACAGCATTTGGAGTTTCTAAGCTTAAAAGGAGGCTGCACCGGCAGTCTACACTAGTCAAAATACCACATTGTTGGAAATCACATGTCGCGGCTAATATAGACACAAAGATTGCCTCTCAGTTTGAAAATGAGAACCTTGAGTTTTGTGCAAATATTCAAATTTGGCTGATCAAATCCCTCAGCATACTGGGAACTCATGTATAGGTACTTTTGGTATACATTGCAGACCCAGATGAAAAACCATGTGGCATTTCATCAGAGTCAGCACATGATGAGACAAAAATGATCTTTAGAAAAAGAAGTACAATCATATTTTGAAATCATTATTTGTGACCCCAAAATTAGTATAAAAAGGACCATCCTGAGTTATGTGACACTTGTAAAATGTATTCAACTTTGTGGAAAATTTCACTGATCTACAAAAGGTAAAAAAGGATTTACATTTTGGAGCAATTCTAATGATCTTAGCATTCAATAGAGAGAAATGACTTTTGTAAAGGGAAGTATTTGGACCCTCACATGAGATTTTAATATTAATGGTGTATGTCATGTGCAGATCCAGACGGGGAACAAAGGGTCCGGACCCCCCTGAAAAATCACAAAAATTAAGGGTTTCTTAGCAATAGTGGTCCGGATCCCTGAAATCACAAAGCAACCAAGCCAGCATTCAATTTTGGGCCATCATCCATTTAATGGCATTTTCTGGCCTGTTGAGAATGAAATATGATAATTAGCTTTTAACTCTTTGCTTGATAGTGGTGACATTTGCCATCTGCTGATCACCTTTGCAAACAGTTTGGACCCAGATCATGACCAACAGAATGTTGGTCCTGATCTGGATCCAAATAGTTTGACACTCTTATGATGTTCCTAAAAATGTTTTTGAATAGTTATTTTTTGAAAAAAAAAGCGGTCACCAGTGAACACATGAAAATTTACCAAGCATGCAAGTTAAACAATCCAATCCATTCACCATATCTACATTAATTGCTGGTTCCCAGGGTACAGGTGGTCAGTAATGTAAATATAGGTACACAACCCCGCCCCCCCCCCCCCCATTTCCAGGTATTGGGGGCTACTGGTTACCTGTTTTTTCATTACTGACCACCTGTAAAGTGGGAATCAGCAATTAATGTAGATATGGTCAATGAAATTTTGGTACTTATTATGATAGCATATGCATGCGCAGATCCAGATAATTTTGTCAGAGGGTGTCAACTTTAACACCATTTTTTCATTAAGTTGACCAGGCCAGTGATTTTATTTGGCCATTTTTGAGGCCGTATATGGGAGTCATTCCCAATCCAAAAATGGCCTTAATTTTCCCAATTTCATGCATTTTAGCTCTTATTTTCCGTATTTAAAAAAATATTTTCCCAAATGTGTAGGAAAAGGTAGCTTCCCAAAATCCCAAATAAAATCACTGCAGGCAAGAGAGAATCCAAATACCACTCTAAGCGTGCCAATATCAGCCCGCCAGTGTTTGGCTGGAATGCCGATGTTGGCTAAGCATAAAAAGCTGGCTTGGTAGCTTTGTGATTTTTCAGTGGTCCAGACCAATATTGCTTAAAAAAACTATATTTTTGTGATTTTTCAGGGTGGTCCAGACCCCCTCTCCCCCCTCTGGATCCGCGTATCAAGCAGTCTAGACTCATTGAGCAGGCTGTCCGAAGCCTCTTCTGCTTGAACAAAGAACGGACAGAGATAAAGGCTATAGCTAAACTTTAAGCTTCTGGCCCCACAAGATAGCTAAGCACTAACATACGAAAAATAAAAACACATTTCCTATAAGAACAGAAATTTCATGAGCTTATAGAAATTATTAATTTGAAATCCAGGAATTATGTAGGGGTTCTTGCATGAGTGCTTCTGTATTATTGAATTTATTAAAATGAAACAAGGAAAAAAGTTAAATGCCAGACTTTCTTTTTATCATTTTATGACACAAAAACTTCTTTGAATTTGTGTTTTTGGTATGAAGATGCAAGGACATCCTTTCATAATGTTACCAATCAGTATTTATCATATGACGTCGCGTCTGGGAGTGAAATAACGCCATGCAATAAAATATGTAAACCACCAGTGGTTTATCGATTTACGGGAAACGTTATGACGTCCATAACAACGTTGCGCACACAATGACAAAATTATAGCGAGTTTACGTTCAAAGTATGCTTAATATCATATGATAAATAGAATCTAACATTCATGCTCTTGTATTATTGAATTTATTAAACTCGTTGCGAAAAAGAGATAAAATGCTCGGCAAGCCTCGCATTTAATCTCTTTTCCCCAACTCGTTTAATAAATTCAATAAAACATGAGCACTCATGTAAGATCCTCTATTTCTCTTATGGTTTATATGACCTTATTACACTAGAAGACCAGATGTTGTATGGGCTGTAGCATGAGGAACCTGTGAAAACCTGTCTTCGGGAATTCTGACCTGGTCATACCCAAACCAGCCACCTCCGCTAAATAAACTAGATTTGATTTTATAATTTCCAATTAGTGAATAACAAAAGTGCTGATCAGACTGCACAGATGTCCTGGCTGGCCTGCACCTTTATTGTTCACAGACCCCAATGACAGATTTTATCATGTTGAGGCCCTTATGATAAAATATTTTCCAATTTTATATTAAGGGTATGAGGTCTGCAAGTTATGGATGCCAAGTCTATTTTCCAAGATCGCAATTATGCTTCAAATAATTCCTTTTTATCGAAATCAAGATAACAACCATTTCTTCACCATATCTAAAGTATGGAAGAAGTCAAAGATCAGGAATCAATATAAATAGTACCACACTTGACCCAGGACACTAATGGGAAAGTGACAGAGTTACATGCATTAAGAGGCCATTTTTGGCCCCCCTTTGAGGCAAAAAAAGTTGCTTTTCACTAGTTTCTTCTTATTAGTTGATAAGAACAATAGCCCAAATGCAAATCTGGTATTGATTTGGCTTTTACTGTTGCTATGGTAACAAAAATGGCCACTAAAATAGGCTGAAAATAGGAACGTGACCATTTTGGAGCAAATTTGAGACATTTGACAGAGAAAGGAGTTATAGCCTAGTTGTCACGATTACAAACACCAAACTTTCAAATTTCCCTAATGTATGAAATTGGTGTAGGTTGGCAGTAAAATATGCATAGTAGGCTACAAAATACGTTTCAAAGCGATTCATCATTTATTTTGAAAATGTGCACTTTCTACTCCCACCCCTCATTTTACGTCTTCATTTGCGGTTTAGAACAGACTTTGAGTAAACACATTGCTAGTTTAAAAAGAAGTGCTTAAATGTTAAGGGTATAAGTGCTCTTCATTTCCCAAACCTTACCTTATTCCTTCTGAGCATGTGTACGAAATACACCTAAAATTGTGACATTTGTCATTGGAAAGATGAAACTGGTGTCTTTCAGTTTGTTTTTAGATGCTTTCTCTCCCCCCCAGGTCTAAATGGCACCCAGTATAAAGACATAAAATGAGGGATGGGAGTAGAAACTGCACATTTTCACTGTATTGTAAATGGTGAATTGCTTTGAAACGTATTTTGTTGCTGACTATGCATATTTTACTGCTGAACTTGACCAATTTTAATTTGTTTGTTTGATTTGATTCTTTACGTCCCATCAACGATCTTTCAGTTAAACAGGGACAGGTCTTCCTGGGTTGAACCAGTACTAAGCTAGGATAAATGTGTCTTGCTCAGGCACCACAAAGCAGTGACGCCGGGGAGGCTCTAACACGCGGCCCCTTGGTCTCAAGTCAAGCACTCTACCACTGAGCCACTGCGCTCCCACCAATTTTAAAAACATTAGGGCAATTTGAAAATTTGGTTTTTGTAATCATGTCAAAGAGGGAAAATATAACCTTATCGCTAGAATTCCTTAACATAGAGCATAAGCAAGTTACAAAAATATATTTTAACAGATGATGAGAATTAAAACAGCACACCGCATATTGAAAGTTTTTTTTTGGGTATTCGCTTATTCAGTAAAAAGGTCTCCAAAAGCCTTAAATTTGGCCCAAAATGGTAATTTCTCTACTTTAAGCCTATTTGTCGGCCATTTTTGTTTCAATAGCAACGATAAAAGTAAAATGAATGTCAGAATTTTACACTTGGGTGAATAACCCAAGTGTAAAATTCTAGTAAACATTTTGGATGAAGTTGGTGCAAAGCAACTTTCAGTTTTTGGCTCCAGACAGGGCCAAATTTGCATTGGAATGCACTCAGCTCTTTCAAGAAAACATCACACACAAGGTAGATAAGAGGTCAGCCCTTTCCCAGCAGGTGAAAAGCAGACACGATAGTATGACAAAGAAAAACACGAAATACAAGTAACAAAAATGATCAACGAAATCCATTTTCTCACAGTATGCTGTCCCTGGTAAGATGAAACACAATACTCTCTTGCACACAGTTATAAAGGAAGAAAAAGGACAAAGATCAGGAATCGATACAATCAAGCACCACACCTGACCCAGGATACCAATGGGAAAGTGATAACTTTACAATAAGACATCACAAATGAGGCTATACAAGGCTTTATCAGTTACCTCTCATACTAACTGCATTGTTTCACGTTAACCTGATAAACGTTGCCTAGCTCACGGCATTTGCCTAAATCAGGTCATCATGACGTTGCACATTTTGAATGACGTCAACAATGACATTGAATCAACACGAAACTCGATAACATCGTCATAATCGCTAGTTTCAAGAGTGAAACAATGGGTAAACGGATAAATAGAATACCTGGTTTGCGTCTTTTGATATCAAGTTTACCAGGCTCGACTTCGAGAAGGCATGTTGAAATCGCTAGGCAAGCCTCGCGATATCAACAAGCGTTCTCAAACCCTTGCCTGGTAAACTTGATATCAAAAGACACTCACCTAGTTTTCTCTATATATCTGACATTCTAATGCACTTGGTTTTGTAACGTGAAATCTGATTGGATACCATTAAAAACAGAGTAACCTCTGATATACTATCACAAATAGTTGGACATCATTTTATTACGTCACATTTGGCTGAAGGACATGCAGCTTTATGTGCCTTGCAAAGCTCCAATTTTGTTTGTTTTATTGGTTTACATCCCAGTCAACAGCTATGGTCATGGTGAGATGGTCAGTTCACCTAGCCATACTTTTTCCTGGGCAAGCTTGAACAAGTGGTTAACTGGTACTTCATGCACATATACTAGAGGACTTTGAAAATACATCACCATATTTTTGCACTTTTCTTGCAAACGGTATATGCGATTGAAAAGTTACTCACAGGTTTTAATGTGCAACCCAAAATTGGTATGAATCAGTTGTTAATTTGACTGCACTATCACGCGACGCTGCTGATGATGTCATAGTGGTACAAACAGCAGCCAGCACCTTTCTGCACAGTTAAATGAAGCTTTTTGATTATTTTTATGTTTAAACCGTGGCGTGTATGTTACCATGTCACCAAAAGAGTTTATAGACGTTTTCTAATTAAAAGTAATTGATAACTTCAATATTTCGAAAATAAACGTCAAATTGATAGATCCTTTTTAGACACATCTCCATAAGTTACCTTTCTGCACGCTTTCATTACTGATATTGACTACATACACTGGCAGTCATATGGGAAAGACGTTTTGATGTAAATAATGGCAGGAGATCTGCTATCATGCGATCGAGAACGTCTTAAAAATTACGTTAACGTCACTTGCACAATACAAAAGCCAAGTGATACAATCGTAATTTATGCATGATATGGCACTTGTGTTTGCCCTTAGTCTCTTCCAATAAAACCGGACGTAAAAAAATCGAATCTTTGAAAGGCCCAAGACGTTGAATTTTATTACTAGACTATAGTAATCAGGGTGGGGTATGTCAGTTTTTTTAAAGGGGTGTAATTTTGAACCTCGCCAACTGTCAATTCATTTCTAATCGTTCAATGATAAATGTGCAATCGTGACAGATGCAAAGAACGAACGCAAATCTGTTGAGTCAGGATTCAAAACTAACGGTTGCTAACTTGCAGCTGAATTTGTGTCCTTCAAAATCGACTACCCCTGTCTTAAAACGGATACTTTTTGAATACCTTTAAGTATATTTACAACCATGAATTTTCTAGGACACACTACAAGGTGGTCAGACTATAATATGCAATAACAATTATCTCGCTGACATTCTCAGTTTGTAAAATAAAGGATTTAGTCTGGGTGATGCGTTTTCAAAGTCCTTAAGTATACTTTCGCTTGTAACTGACAATAATCGTTCTTGAATGATTCAGCAGACGGAAGGAGAGTAACCATAGAAATTATTTCATGAGCAATCTCCATGAAAGTATGGAACTGGGCCGGGATCAACCTCGCGGACCCTGTACCTGCTGTCTGGCATGCGTCTGTAGCCAGTCACGTAATGACTGCACTATGTGGCCTGGCAAACGCTCCAATTTGAGACTGCTGAAGTGCATTATAATGGGGATAATCATATTCAAAGAAAGGAGGCAAAGATCAGGAATCGATACAATCAAGTTCCAAGCCTGACCGAAGACACCACATTGAAAAGTGACAAAAACACAATAAAACATCACATTTAAGAGAGCCAAGAGGTTAGCCCTTTCCCAGCAGACCAGAAGGCTGCAATGAACAAACAAGAAAGCATGACAAACAAGAAACATAAGTCACGAAAATGATCCACAAAAGAAGCACTGCCCTGGAACAGTCAGTAAAAATATTTTTACTTGAGGGCCCAAACAAGTTTCACAGCACCAACCTCACCCTTCGTTCAGATGTGGATCAAGACACATAGATTTTGGTTTGCATGAAAGATTATTATTTGGTCAGGTGTATCGTCCGATATATGGTCGGGAATTTAGCTTTACTACGATGCGTTAGGGGAGCCAGAAAAAGAGGATATACCTCCCCAAATGAAAAGTTTGAATACGGTTTGCCCTAATTAAACTTTGGTGTAGTATTTCTTAAAACACATTTGATCTGAACTGGAGAGTTCAGCATTTGATTCAAATTCCTATCTTATCCATATCTTACTCAGGCTGTCACATGTTCTATGGTTGTATTGGGACTCACACACATAATCATCAAGAGATGTCATTGTTATGGTACAGAGATGTCATCGTGTACTGTTTGTCCCCTCATATTCATGGACTTCTGCGTTATAATTTCACAATAAACATACTGATATGAACGTTGGGCGAGAACAAGAATCCATCTTTGTGTGAGGGTGGGATATAAAATCCATCGCACTCAATAACAGTTTGTCATCATTATTTAAGCCTTGTGATGCCAAATCGTCAACCTTGAGATGGATTTTTCTAAACCACCCTCACATTCATGATAGATTCTTATGATCTCAAACATACGCTTATAATTAAGAAATAGATCAGCTCTAGCAGTGAATTGTTGAGTAATAATTCACTGTTTGGAGGTCAGTTGTAAAGAAGATCAAATCACGAGCGCGCAGCGCGAGTGATTTATCTTCGGACAACTGACCGACAAACAGTGATTTATTACTCAACAATTCACGCATTGGAGCTGATCTATTTCGATTCTAACACACAATAAACGACGAAAACACATTCAAAGTCTTCAGCTTCTTCTAACTTTCCACCATTGCACTGAAGAACTCCCGCTAATACCTAGACTACGTCGCATACGTTTGCATGTAATTGTAACGTCTTTCAAGCGTAAAAACGACGTTACACCGTCTAACGCCACGAATGACGTCATTTTCCAGTGACGTCAGCTATCACACACTTTAGCAGTGAATTATTGTCCGATATATCACAGTTTGTTTCCGTTGGCTCTATAGGCAAGCTGTGTTAGAAAGGGCTCTTATATTGTCGTCAAGTGACGTAATTGTAATTTCGAAATGGTGTTGTTGTCACGTCTCAGTGTACCCATGCCCATCAATGAGCTCATATTAGAAACCTAGTGAAATGGACAGGCAGATAAAAAGTTCATAGCCAGAACAACCGTTTTTGGTACTTATCAGATATGCTAGAAAGCCACATTTTAATACATATGCTGATGTATCCAGCCGGACTAGAGGTCTTAAGTTTTGCTCTGAATAATTATCTACATAATATTTTGTCTATACGAAAAGCAAAGGCATTGTGGATATTGCTTGTATCTGCCGGCTCATCTTAGTATTGGTAGCTCGTCTCTGAGATAAGTACTAAAATCTCATAAGTTGGCCAAATTCATATGTGTTAGAAGGTAGTAAACAATTCCTTCCCTTAAGATCATCATTTGTCATCTGACGGAGAATCTGAAGGTAGGTTATTCTATCGGCCCAACACTTATAAACAGATGTTTATAATACATTTCAAGTCAGCCATTCTGGCTAGTAAGTTTCCAGTGGGACACTATTGGTGTGCCATAGAAAAGCAATTCAAATAGCGTTTTGCTGACTGGCCGCAAGTGACCAGCTCTTAACCATTCACCTCATAAAGACACCTTTTAATGCTTATGCAATCAGAGCAGACCCAGATCAGGCAGCTCCTCAAAGAGCTGCCTGAACTGGGTCTACTCTGTTTGTTTATGGAAATACGAATATGTACGATTCTTTACTAGTGGACCTTACGAGTAATTTCTGTGTTCCATATATGAACCTGAAAGCTTTTTTACATAATTACATGGTTATATAATTATTCATATTCAGTGGAGTCTAGCATTAATATTCATGAAGGAAATGGTTAAATATGCTTACTGGGATGTATCTCTATGTTCTTTCCTTGTGTGCAGTTTCAAGCATCTTTGGTCTTTCAGCACGATATTGCACACCTTACATAAACACTGGTTGTCACTGATGTGAGCTTTCAAGTGAGATTTGAGCTGTACATTCCAAGCAGCAGCATAACTACATTTATCACATTTATATTTTTTCTCACCCGAGTGAGTCCTCATGTGTGAATTTAGCTGATCTTTCTTCACACATGTGAAGTTGCAAAGTTCACATGCATATGGGTGTATATTAAGATGAGCATTCATATGGGCCGTCAGCCGCTTTTTGCTTTCTGCTGAGAATGAACAGATATTGCATTTATGAGTACTCGTCTTAGCGTGTACCTTTCTAATGTGTGCGCGCAACAGTTCTCTTGATTTCTGAACAAATTTGTCACAGTACTTGCACGAGTACAATTTTACACCACATTTCGGGAGATGTTGTAATAAAGCACCTTCTTTAAGAAATATTTGTTTACATATCTCACATTGGTATGCACAACCTTTATGCTCATTAAACACATGCTCTCTAAGTTCAGTGTCTTTATGGAACGTGAAGGAACAATGAAAACATTTATAAGCTGCTATTCCGTGAACTTTGCTTACATGCAACTTATAGCTATTTACATAAGCTCCACACATCTCACATATTACAGTCCCTGGAGCTGTTTGGTGTACATCTATCATGTGATTACGTAAAGAAGGCACAGAATGCGCAATGAAGCTACACAATTTACAGTTTAATTTGTCATTCACATGCAGTTCAATATGCTTCCTCAGATTCTCCAGTAGTACAGTCCGATATACATTACATATCTTACACAAAAATCTCTGACTCTGGTTCTCCTCTGCCGACTTGTGCCTTGATCCTGGAGCTAAATCAGTGTAGTTTTCAATACAATATGACTGCGGATAATCTTCCAACAACACCACTTTTCTTTGCTTGACATCACTTAAAGTTTCCATCTTTCGCACTGGTGCATTAGGCACAATTTCTTTTGGCAGCAAATAATAAACAAACCTGGTATCATCTTGATCTATGAAGTGAAGAGGTTCAGAACATGAAAAATTCTTGGCATTTTGTTTTCTTAGCCTTTTCAGTTTGTGCCACATTTCCATATTTATTGTTTTCTTTTCTTGTACTTTACAGAGCACAGCCTTTGGACACGCTTTCATACGACTACCATTCTTCTGTGGTGTAGATGGAATTATTTTATTCTTAAAGCTGTCTTTAGTCGCTATAACAGTTTCTTTACATGTTTGCTTCGAATTCTTACAAGATGGTTTAAGTTTCTGATTAGTATCGCCACTGCCTAGGTAGTCATTTAGTTTCCAGGCAGGCTTCACTTTTCTTTTACTATTGTCTCTACCACGCAGGTGTGTTTGTTCCACCATCGCTACACTCTTATTTAGTTTTAATCCCTTTAAATTGGTGGTTTCTTGATCTGGGTCTGATTTTGATAATTGTTGACGTAGAGTATTCACTGAACTGGCAGGAGCAAAATTAGCTTGGTCATCCAGTAAACGTTCACCTTCAGTCTGGACACCCTGTTCTTTGTCAACATCTTTGACCATGCAAGGTTTACTATATGTATGATCGACACTAACCAAGAAAGCTTTAATTTTATCAGTTCCAATAATGTAAACCTTAGCTGAATCAGCTGTACTTATTATTATCTTTTGATTTTGTAAACTATGTCTTTCATTTTGCTCTACAGGATTTAGGCACCTTTTATGATTATATGTCTTTCGCCTCTCTTTTGTTACATTCTCACCACTGCTGGTCTCGATGCTATCAACTGTATGCTTATGCTGCTTATCTTTTGTGTCATGATTCAGTGCGTGTCCTATTTCAGTTTCCATTGGCATTCCTATACCAGATAGGGAAACATTGCTTTCTGTGGCTTCAGTTTCCTCTTGAAAATCATGACACATTGCTCCACTAGACTCCTGATAGTTTTGAGCGTGTGAATTAAATACTTCCATTTCTAAGTTGATAACATCTGCTGCAGAAACGTTATCCTCATATATGTCATTAGATTTTTGCTTTTTATTTATATTGCCAGTAATTTTATTTGAATTGTCAATACCAAGATTGTCTCTAAGTTTCCATGTAGGTTTAAACTTCATCTTTGATTTATCTCTGGTATTCGGTGTCACCACTGCCTCTAGTGATTTGGAAACTTTTTGACTAGTATTAATGGTGCTTTTACTGGGAAACTGTTCATGGTTGTTTTCATCATTTTCTTGGACTATATCTAATAAACCTGCGTCAGCCATATTCATCTCTTTCTGTTTTGATACACAATGAGTGTCTTCTTTGTTATAATTATCAGATATTGAGCCTATCAAGGGAATCTCTAAAGTTTTCTCTTTTGTTGAACCTATCATTAAGAATAAATAAAAAAAGTTTAAAAAAAGTACATACAATATATAATGACAGTTTATCAACATATTATGCACTTAGAAACTGAATTTGGATATACCAATGCATGTAATCTAACAATGGTGTTTTTCAAAGGATCCTACAAAAATATCTATTTTAGTACAAATATCACAACAATAAACTTGCATTGTAATGTAGTGATGAAAACACTAAACAATGCAATCTCAAAACCATGACAAAGGGGCTCTTACATGGTATGGGAAATTAACATGGGAGTCTGCCCACGGTTGGAATTTGATAATATTATATTATTTAATTAACTGGGGTATGACTTTATATTTATGGTGCATTTGAGTTTTAATGCAATTCAATTGCTAATTTATGGCGTCATGAATGATATAACTAAAATTCCTTAGGGTACCCAGTTATAATCATTTCTAAAGTAATCGACATATCATGTTACGGGCGCAGATATGTTTGATTAAATAACTATATCATTGATAAGCTAGTTGGTACTAAAAATGACTTTGTATGTATTAGGATATTGGGTAGGCATTCATTCTTATGGCATGGTACCCCAATTTTCAACTGTATATTTTGTATTCAGTCAAATTTGGAATTAACATTTTACACTTTGCGGTCTTTGTCAAGATACTATTTCAACATATTAACTATCCATATATATGTTTAGAATATGTAGACCAAATTCATGAAATTCAAGGGCCGGTAACATATTTTTTCAACTTGATGTAAACACATGGCCTTAATGCATCGAAATGTGAAATATACAATAATTATGTTTCAGTGTAAAACATACTTGCTTAGTTTGAACCCCCATGCTAGTACGTTTATTGGTAGACGTTGATATATTCAGTGTTTTTCCCTATCATGGATTGGAAAAAGATAAAAACAATATTCTTTGATATTAAGTACCACAATTCTTTTTTAATGAAGTGCTTACAAAATAATATTAGCTAAAATGATACAATATGGTGACACCTGTCCTTGCCACATCTAGTTTCTAACGTTAAAACTACATCTAACCAATGTTACACTTAATATGTAACATTATTAATAATTTTAATTCATACAGAAGAGAAACCTTATGACAAGTCAGTTCAGTGCATACAGAAGAACCTTATATCTATGATTTTATAATTGTAAGCCTCATTAATAAACCTGGTCCACAAAAACAACCCCCTGCCGAACCTATTGATTAAAATTAACCATTTTGGTCTCAGAGAACTCTTGGCTTCAAAGGTATTGCTATTTTAATGCTTAAATATTCTCTGCTCTTTCTGTTTGGTGAAACTGATGCTGATTTCCATCAAATAGCAACATTTATACTTTAGCTGGCTGTATATTCCAAGCATGCAGTTTTGTTCTTGGACCTCACTTTTTCATGTAGATCACTGTTCTATGATACCTTTGATAAGACTCTGTTACACTTTATCCTGGTCACGGCACCAACATGTGGTTCCTCTAGTTCAGTTGGGATGTAAAGGAAATATTTTGTCTTTCTGTTTTCGCACGTGTATTGTAAGGATAGTATGTTTCTCAAACAATATCATGCATGACTTGAGGAAGTGATATACATTGTCTTTGCCCCATAGTGCCATGAAATAGGGCAATGACCTTCCACTTTTCTGACCATTGAATCGTTTAAAATTGTCTAAACATGTCTTTCTTTAAGAAAATGGAAGTAGATTTTAAAAAAAACCCCTCCTTATGTCGAGTTTTGGATTCATTTCAACTAAATAATTAATTTTGCCAAAACTGACTTATACCCATTAGAGGTAGATAATGACAACGTTACCAGTTTAGGATTTTCATGATATTTAGCTCAGATCAGCAGGATATATGTCATGTTTTGTGATAATATGATATCTTGACAAAGACTAGAACATATCTATCTTTTGAATTGAATTTTGAATGTTTTGTAAATGTTTAAAAAAAATATTGAAATTTTATTATCACTTCTTCTGACAACGTTAACCATAATTTATCGAAATGGTTTTGTGGTATTAATATAATGTATATGGTATTTTGGATTCAATCTAGATGACAAATCATAGAAATAAACAAAACTATAGATTTAGGACAAGGAAATTTAGAGGCAGGTACCACTGCAAAGGTGGAGAATGCCAGGGTTGCTTCCTAAGCCTTATTCTTAACTATCTAATTCGATAAATGCATTTTCATAATTCGTATATAATGAGTTATTAATATGCAAAGTTTAAAAAAAATCCAAGCGTGGGCACAGATGAAATTACTGCTTTATATACTTAACGAAGAAATAAAACTATTCATAATGCACTTAGTTTCCCACTTTACATTTAAGGGATACATGCTTAAAATTACAATGCTAAACAAGTAGCCCAATGGGCAACAATCGCTCACCATGGAGCCAGCATAATGCTTGGAGACACCATAATTTACGATGCTCAAAGGCAGATAGCTCTGAAGTTGAAGCAGTGACCAGGAATAAGTTCAAAAACATAAGATATTATGCCGGTTCTAGTTATCTGCAAGTATTAAAAATATCTGAATAAAAATTGCATTGGAAACCTAGTGAAAGGGTAGTTTTCAGATACTCAAGGGCAGCTAACACCATAGTCAGTAATGGGATCTGACCAAAATTCAAACTCATCCATACTTTTATGTATGTCCTGGTTACCTACAGGGATGAAGAAAATCAAGTGAAAAATGAAAGTGCTAGAGTGGTCACAATATTATATAGTTATATTTTAGATGGTGAAGGGCAGCTAACTCTGTAGCTGGCGGAAAATCAAACTCATTCAAACTTTTATGGAAGTCCTTGTTACATATAAATGAGGAAGATCCATTCAAAAATGAAGGTGCTAGAGTGGTCACAACAGATCTCCCATTGTAAGTATATGCAGATTTTTTATGATGCTCAAGGGAAGTTAACTCCACAGTCTAAAGTTGGTTCTACTTTAAAATAAACTCATCCAAGCTTTATGGTTGTCCTTGTTACCTGAAAGAATGAAGAAGATCCAATAAAAAATGAAGGCCCTAGAGTGGTCACAACATTATCTATCAATTTTTAAGATGCTCAAGGGCAGCTAACTCCATAATAGGTGATGGGATATTGGCTGAATTCAAAATCATCCAAGCTTTAATAGTTGTCCTTCTTATCTGCAAGAATGAATATGATCTATTAAAAATGAAAGCACTAGAGTGGACACAACCATTCTCCCATTATAAGTCTATGAGGATTTTTTAAGACGCTCAAGGGCAGCTAACTCCACAGTCGCAGGTCTGATCTGGCCAAATTTTGAACCCATCTAAGCTTTTATAGTTGACCTAATTACCTGCAAGAATGGAGAAGATTGAATCAAAAATGAAGGCGCTAGAGTGGTCACAACATTATCCATCAATTTTTAGAGGTGATCAAGGAGAGCTAACTCCATAATAGGTGATGGGATCTTGACAAAATTCAAACTCATTTAAGCTTTTATAGTTGTCCTTCTTACTGAAAGAATAAAGAAGATCCATTCAAAGTTGAAAGCACTAGAGTGGTCACAACATTTCTCCCATTATTAGTCTATGGGGATTTTTCAAGAGTGGTTGCAACATTTCTCCCATTTTGTCTAAAGGAATTTTTCCAAACGCTCAAGGGCAGGTAACTCATAGGTCCCAGGTCGAATCCTGCTGAATTTCGAACCCATATGAGATATTATGGGTTTACTTGTTGCCTGCAAGAATGAAGAAGATCCAATCAAAAATATAGCAAGAAGTGAGCAAAGCTCACATACCCCCAGCGGTAGCCATCAGAGGTTGTAACACTTTCAGAGAAAAGACAAAATTGTCAAAGATTTCACAATCCTAGATCAAGAAGTTTCTGAGAGAACTTTGATGAAAAATGTCCATATGTGTTGTATAAGAGTGATAGAAGGAAAAATTAAAAATTTGAAAAAAGAAGGCAAAATGAGGATTGGCTGCTTACTTTTCATTTACACAATACACTTTGCCTATCTGAAAGTTTACACAAAATTTCATAATCCTAAATCAAGTAGTTGGTGAGAAAACTCTGACAAAAAACGTCCATATGTGTTATATAGGAGTGACAGAAGGAAAAATTGAAAAAGAAGGCAAAATGAGCTTTAGCATCTTTATTTTCATTTACACAATACACTTAGCCTACCTGAAGGTGTTCACTAAAATTAAAAACACTGGCTCCAATAGGAGCCGAGAGATCATCGACAGAAATTTTCATTGGAGAGAAAGAAAAATGAATAAATAAAGGGACTGATGAGCAACATGTGGCTGTTCTTTTGTTACACAATACAACTCATCACTATCAAGCTTTGTACCAAATTTCAGAATCCTAACCCAAGTAGTTGCTGAGAAATCTTTGACAGATAAAAAAGTCTATATGTATTATATAAGAGTGAAAGAAGGAAAAAATGAAAAATTGAAAAAAGGAGGCAAAATGAGCTTTAGCATCTTAATTTCCATTTACACAGTACTCTTTGCCTTCCTGAAGGTGTACACAAAATTTGAAGACACTGGCTCCAATAGGAGCTGAGAAATCTGTGACAGAAATTTCCATTGGAGAGAAAGAAAAATAAACAAATAAAGGGACTGATAAGCAATATGTGGCTGCTCTTTTGTTACACAATACAACTCATCACTATCAAGCTTTTTGCCAAATTTCAGAGTCCTAACTCAAGTAGTTGCTGAGAAATCTTTGACAGAAAAAAATGTCCATATGTATTATATAAGAGAGAAAGAAGGAAAAAATGAAAATTTGAAAAAAGAAGGCAAAATGAGAATTAGCATCTTAATTTTCATTCACACAGTACAATTTGCAAACCTGAAGATGTACACAAAATTTGAAAACACTGGCTCGAATAGGAGCTGAGAAATCTGTGACAGAAATTTCCATTGGAGAGAAAGAAAAATAACAAATAAAGGGACTGATAAGCAATATGTGGCTGTTCTTTTGTTACACAATACAACTACTATCAAGCTTTGTACCAAATTTCAGAATCCTAACCCAAGTAGTTGCTGAGAAATCTTTGACAGAAAAAAAGTTTACAGACAGACAGGCAGACAGACAAACAAACAAACAAACATAATTACAGAAAAGGCAAAAACTATATACCCCCTATATACTTCGTACCCGGGGTATAATGAATGAGCTAGAGTGGTCACAACATTATTCATTAATTTTTAAGATGCTCAAGGGGAGGTAACTCCAAAATGTGTGATGGGATCTTCACGAAATTCAAACTCATCCAAGCTTTAATAGTTGTTCTTATTGTATGCAAGAATGAGGAAGATCCATTCAAAAATTGAAAGCAATAGAGCGGTCACAACATTTCTCCCATTAAAAGTCTATGGGGATTTTTCCAAACACTCAAGGGCAGGTAACTCATAAGTCCCTTGTCGGATCCTATTGAATTTCGAACCCATTTGAGATATTATGGGGTAACTTGTTGCCTGCAAGTATGAAGATGATCCAATCAAAAATGAAGGAGGTAGAGTGGTCACAACATTATTCATGAATTTTTCTGACGCTCAAGGGCAGCTAACTCCGAGTCAGTGATGGAATCTTGCCGAAATTCAATCTCACCCAAGCTTTAATAGTTGTCCTAATTGTATGCAAGAATGAGGAAGATCCATTCAAAATTGAAAGCACTAGAGTGGTCAAAACATTTTTCCAATTATAAGCCTATGGGGATTTTTCCAAATGCTCAAGGGCAAGTAACTCACAAGTCCCTGGTCGGATCCTGCTGAATTTCGAATCCATCTGTGATATTATCGGTTTACTTGTTGCCTGCAAGAATGAAGAAGATTTAATCAAAAATGAAGGAGCTAGAGTGGTCACACTATTATTCATTAATTTTTCTGACGCTCAAGGGCAGCTAACTCCCAAGTCAGTGATGGAATCTTGCCGAAATTCAAACTCATCAAAGCTTTTAAAGTTGGTCTTGTTATCTGCATGAATGCAGAAGATGCATTCAAAAATGAAGGTACTAGAGTGGTCGCAACATTTCTACCATTATAAGTCTATGGGGATTTTTCCAGACGCTCAAGGGCAGCTAACTCATAAGTCCCTGGTCGGATCCTGCCGAATTTCGAACCCATTCGAGATTTTATGGTTGTACTTGTTACCTGCAAGCATAAAGAATAACAAATCAAAAACGAAGGAGGTAGAGTGGTAACAAGATTTTCCACCCTTTTATAACCCTATGAGAGCTATCTGCTGCCATGGGAACCAGAGTTCTGATCCGATCTTACCCAAAACCTAATGCAGTTAATCCCCCACCCCAATGATGCTCCTGATGAAATTTTAATATGATTGGCCAGCTGGTTTCAGAGATATACATGTTTGAAAGTGTGGACGGACGGACGAACTGACGCACGGACGGACGCTGGCTCAAGTCCCATACTATTAGCTCACCCTGAGCCTTCCGCTCTGATGTGCTAAAAAACAATCCCTGGTATATGTAAGGGGAGATAAACCTTTTATTTGATCGACAATATACTGTAAATTCGAAATTTTTGAGAGAATTTTTATTTTCCAAACTAGCATCAAAAGACGTATTGGCCACGCTGAAAACTCGCGATATAGGACATGGTTTACCTATATAAGTAAACGGCAGTGTGATTTCCCCATTTCAGGAGGGTTTTATTTTCACTTAACTTCCCATATGTGAAGTTTCGCCAAAATACGAGGGGCATTTGGAAAGTTCTTAGCATGGTCTTTTATCTCAGTAACCGGTTTACAAAACCTATCATGTTTGGTATCATTTCAAAGAACCATCTTTCCTCTATGTTATGGCACAAATTTCATGAGGATATTATAATGCAGACACGAACAATTTTATTTTGAATACATGTACTGTTTGTATACTGGAAAACGCAAAATTTCAGTGGAAAATATAACATTTTACCTTTTGAAAAGTGTGCAGAACATTAACAATAGTTCATGAAAATAGATAATTTTGCACCATTTAGTAGGCCACAATCTGGTACAGTTATTATACAATTGATGACTGAGTTGGATGTTTCTAATAACTAAATACCAAAGCCGTCTAGAAAGCAAAGCAACACGCTAGTTTTTTCGACTAAAAATCGCGTGTCACAATGCACATATTTTGAAAATATTTTACCGACAGTAGTTTAAAAATGCCATGCGTTGGTATTTTTGTCAAGCACTCTTTATGCTTTTTGTATTGAAACCAAAATAAATTTTGGAAACCAGAACAAAGGGAAGATAACTCTTATAATCTTCCCATGGGGTAGAGTAAGTTTAGCGATGAGTTGACGTTCTGGTTCATTTCAATTGAAAACGGTGGAAAACAAAAAAATAAAAATACCTTGAGAGTAGAAACCAATCAATTTTGTGATGGTTAACGCAATACCATGAGAATTTCTTATGCCATCGACAAAATGTGAGGGGTTTAGTTACCCCACCCACTTCTTGAAAAGTATGGGTAGTGTTATTAGGAATAACTTTCTTGAATACTCAACAACACAAGCCACACTTTTTGCACGACAAAATGATCTTTATGCATTGTCCGCTACAATTAAAGCAAAAAACATACTCAATATGCATATTTCGTGCTCCTGTAGTGACATAATTTATAGTTAAAGTATAAAGAAAATCGAAAAAAGTCCCATTTTTGAAAGTATATCATTTCTCTATTAGTCAACATTTTCGGAATGTAAAGGTGGTAGTCGTGCAAGCAAAGATCGCATAATATATTTTGATAAAAAAATAGTTGGCACCAAATCGTAAATTTGTCAAATCATGATCGCTAACAAGGTCCCCTATTTTCCCTCGTTTTTTCCAAGTATTTTGCTTAAAATTTCCGCCAGTATATAAACCCCTACTCATTTTGAGCATGTGCTGCACGTGCACGCTGAGTCCTTTTTTGACAAAAATTAAACCATCAAGTAGCCCTTGAATTCTTGTTTCCACAAATGTATAATTTGATAGCATTTTATCAACGCATTGTGGAGTTATGATGCCATGGTAAGAACTTTCCAAATGACCCTCCTATAAGCTCTTACCAAACATTCCGAATTGACAGTATACCCGAAATTGATTGGCCTGAAATTTGTATATTTGGATCAGTACCCTTTTTATTTGCAGCCAAAGCAGTGTAGCCAAATTAGTGTAAATTCATAGTTTCTAAATTTAAGCCAGTTCTTGAAATTTTGATACTTTTCACATGCCATTGATCACAGTCTAAAAAAGTCTTTATTGCTCACACAGGGTAGTGCAAATATAAACGTAGGCTGTGTAAAAATATAAATATGCCTATTAGTATAATGATCAAACCATGATTTAAGATATTGTTTTCCCTATTTCTCAATAAAACATATGCTGTGGGTACTTAACCCATATAAGCCTGGCGCCCTTTATATGGAAGATTGGCAAACTGTGAATAACCAGATCAGACGCTGCAGAATGTGGCGTCACAGGTTCTACACTGTTTGCTTACAGAATTTGTTTGGTGTGGTACTTGATTGTATCGATTCCTGATCTTTGCACCCTTACTTACTTTAAAATTTGAATAAAGATGAAATATACAACCTAACAACCCTTAAAATGGAAATGGACTGGTCCAAAATGATTAAACAGATGGATAAGAAACCATTCAACTTTTATGTGGAAAAATCAAGTTTATCTTATTACATTGACTCATGCTTTATACATATTTCATTTTAGTACAGAAATTATGAACAGCAGACTCAAACATATTTCCTAGTTTCTGGCTATGTGGCCAGCATACATTATGAGGCTACTATTGAACTGCCAGCATAAAAGCCAGATAAATAGAATCTAACATCCAAGCTCTTGCATTATTGAATTTATTAAATCTCTTTTCCTCAACTCATTTGACAAATTCAATAAAAGATCCTTTATTTACCGTTTACACTCTAATTCAGAATTGTTATGGTTCACCAGGTGCTAATTATTGGCCCACCAGCGGAATAGCTGGTAACCCATTTGATATTGCCTTATTGGAGGGTCTGGATGGGGTATAATGACTAGTGAATAATGGCCCTTTTTTATAATGAATAGTGAATAATGAGCCAAATAATAATGAATAGTGAATAATGAGGGCCTAAAAGTTAATGAATACTCCTATTTTTTAAATGAATCGAAGAAAAAATTAATGAATAGTGAATAATCAGATTTCTTTGCCACCTTTCTTACTTTTAATGAAAAATTTGTCTTAATTTAATGAATAACCCAAAATTTTAATGAGATGAATAATGGGCTAAATCTTTAATGAATAGTGAATACCAGACCCCCCATCCAGACCCTCTTATTGGCACTGTAGGTTCAGTGGCGCTCAAACAACTTACCATCCGCATTTGTAACTGTTGCAGCTGTATTACAGTTAGTATTTTCCTGTTCTCTTTTCTTAATGACCGGTCCATTGCAGGTGTGCTGGTGAGTTATCAACACTTTAGTACATATGAACTTTCCATGACACCAAGGACAGCAGAACCAGTACAGACAATCTGTTCCTTTATATAAAACTGGGGCTGCCTCTGTAACGACATTAAATCAAGATTGACTTGTGGTCATTGAAACTCAAACGAAATAAATACAATGAACAGAAAATAATAAAGGAAACATGCAAGGATCCAGAAAGTTTTTTCAGAGGGGGTTCAAATTTGATATTGATTTTTTTTATTGATTGGGGGGGGGTAGAGAATTCAAATACCTCTTTAATTAGGCCATCATCGGCCCGCCAGCGAAACGACATTGAAATGGCGTTTCGCTGGAGGGCAGATGATGGCCCAACATTGAATGCTGGCTTGGTAGCTTTGTGATTTTTCAGAGGATCCGCGCAAGTTTTGCAAAGAAACCCTATATTTTTTAAACAATAGGGGGGGTCTGGACCCCTGTCCCCCCTGCCCTCTGAACCCGCCCATAGGAAAATCATTTGACGCAGACAAACATCCTAAGGTGAAGTACGTCAAAGTGAGGCTACTGTAAAGAAGGGCGATTCTCATCAACTGTGTCCCTTTTCCTAATAGGGCTGTTCAAATATGAATGCAAATAGCTTCATAACTTTTTTTGACATATATGCTACGACAAAATGTCATAACCTTTCTGGAAAGACCTATTTGTCGCCTTTAAAATGGCACCAACATAATGAAACACTCACTTTATTCTCGAGTTACAGACGCTTATATAAACATGAACAAGAAAAGTAGCCTATCCGGATCTGCATGCAATCTTCTAAGTGCCAAAACTTCAACTGAAACATAAATTTCGCTGAAATAGTCAATCACTTCAAAAGAAAATTGGTGTTCAGGTTCGTATCATGCACTATGAGAGCTTTTGTACTGGGTAGGTTCGGACTTTTTGACATTTTTGAAATTATTGATTAGTGATGAAAGAAAATGTATTTGAAACTGACCTTGTATCATGGACTGGCAATTGCTTAGATTTTTTACCCAGAAAGCAAGGAGAGATGCACAATCCACGTAATTTAAGGCAACGCCGGATACAATGGTCATGTATGCTTGCGTTTGTAGATGAGTGGAGCAAAAGACAGCTTTGAATCATGTGACGTGTTCGTCGGTCCATGCCAATGGAACACCAGTTTAATTGTAAAGGAGATAAATAAGCATGCTGGAGTGCTGCAAACATTCCAGAGAAATGTTCAACCTTTTTTGCTGTTACATAAATTTAGTTATATGAGGGTATCAAACTCGTGAAAATAGCTGGAATATTGCGTAATGGCTGAATGCAAGAATGGGGCTAACTCCAAGACTAATAGGTTCTAGCGCTAAACGAATTTAACCTAGTGTACTTGGTAATAAGTAAACACATATGGGCCTCATCATTAGAAATATTGAGTATGATCAGGAAATACCACAGTCATGAACTGTAGGCAAATCCCCTGGCACTTTGAGGAAAAGCACACAGTATTCACGAGACACCGGGAAGACTAAAAAAACGTAAGGCAATCAGCTCTCTCTTCCCCATCAAAATAATAAGATGCTAGAAGGGACTAAGCATTGAACAATTATCGAACACCGAATCATCAACAACAGAACCACCACCTTAGAATTGACCGCAGACTAAGCCACTAGTTGGGTTGGCCTTAATGCATTTTACTGGTACCAAATATTTGCCCAATATTCTGCTGTTGTTGAAGCACCAAAATGTTATTTTCGCATGGAGACTTCCATGAGTTTGGATAAATCAATTCAGCCTGCTGAGCTACTAGGATCTGTTAGAGGACCGACATTTTGTGCGTTCCAAGCAGATTTTAATTTTCAAAATTTCTAGAAAAAAAAAACAACAAAAGTGGTAATCAGACTTTGTAGATTCACAGGCTGGGCTGCGCCTTTGATGTCCAAATTCAACAATGTTCTCTTCTGCGTAATTTCATTATTTGGTCCAAGTGTTTCTTGATATATTAGTATAGGCCGCTGTGTCGAAATTTGGGCTCCCATGTGCATTGTTGGGTAAAAGTGATTCCTATCGATTTTCAACTAGAGAAGTATATTCCATTTAAAGGAAAAAGATGTTTCTCGAGTTCAATCAGTAACTGTTTCAATCACACACTGCAGACTAGCCCAATGAACCACGAGAAAGAGTCACAGAACACTTACAGTCAAAAGACAGCATCAAAACAATTAAAGCAACTGGCTCCCTGTTCCACATCAAGATTAGTGCAAGACTAGGACAAAAAGTAGTGTAAATACGGAACCCCATTGTTAATGGGAGCAACAAAACAATGAATCAACGGCAAAAGAGCCACTGCCAAAATATAGAACAGCCTAACCTGCTATAAATATCAAATACTAAGTCTGACTATAGGAGCAAGAATGACATTACATTCTGGTCAGTGACTGGAGCTAATTGAGCTTATTTATCTCCTTTAAAATGAAACTTGCGTTCCAATGGCATGTACCGAGGAACACATCACATTCAAAGCTTTCTATTGCTTCACTCACATACAAACACAAGCATGCATGACCGTTGTAGCCTCGTTACCTTAAATTTCGTGAAAATGTGCCTCTGTCGTTGCTTTCTCGGTAAGAAATATATGCAATGGCCAGTTCATGATACAAGGTCAGTTTCGAATACATTTTCATTCATCACTGATCAATAATTTCAAAAATATAAAGAAGTACGAGTCTTCCCAGCACGAAATCTCTCATAGTGCATGGCGTGAAATGAACGAGGTTCCGGTTGGACGCTGTGCCTTATGTCATCTACCATACCAAGCTTAATTTAAACCCTAAGTACGGTTTGTGACAAATCTTTTGGAGAATTTCAATATGGCCACCATGATGGTTATTTTGCAAAAAGGGATGTGAACGTTTCAGCAAATCTTATCTTATGTTGGCCTGATGCCTCACATGATTTCAGTTCAATTTTACTGATGCTTCTAGGGTAGATGCATAATCTATTAAGTTAATGATCAAGACAGACCAATAACAGACAACATGGCATATCATAAACTGACTTCGACCACTGCTAGATGAGCTAGACAAAAAGAGTGTGATTCCTATCTATTTTGCAATCGTAGATTCAAGTGTGACTCCTATTTTACCGTGTGATTCCTATCATCCTCTTCTACTGACATTTTCATCTCCAAGGAATAGCAATCTTTTACTCAATTTGTGGAAATCTGACAACTATTCACTAAAGGCAATGATCCAAATAGATAAATACGCCTTGGATTGAATAAATTAGCTGACTAGCCTTCGTCATGACCCTGTAATGACAAGTGATTCCTGCCATTTCTCTCCGACAGACTTTGCATCGCTTTTCACAAGAACTGAAAATGGTAAACGATAGAATGATCCCCTGTATAACCCTGGTACTCTGCACTTAGTGTCTATACTGAAAGCGATCTAAAAACCCCGAAAAAAGCTTGACTTGCCATGAATCAATCAGATAACAGTCATAAAAATGTGAGATTACCAAATGCATATCACGTGATGGGCCACCCTGTAAATGGCGTTTCGCTGGCGGGCTGATAATGTCCCAACATTGAATGCTGGCTTGGTAGCTTTGTGATTTTTCAGGGGATCCGGACCAGTATTGCTAAGTAACCCCATATTTTGGTGTTTTTTCAGGGGGGATCCGGACCCCCTGTCCCCCTTCTGGATCCGCCCATGCACTTGTTCCACAAAATGCCAGGGAGAGCCTTGTCAATAAGGATCAGAAACAGTCTGAAAAAAACATCTCACCTTCTGCGATCAAAAGTTGTTTTCTCAACCGTCTTTTATCACCCAAGGCATGTTTGCCACCTGCCAACCCAAACTTTCTTCTGTTGTCTCTTTGGTTTCGTCCGTTCCCCATTCTGAAATAAATGAGTATTGTCGACTCATGTCACGCAATTAGATTTGTAACATAGCATCTAGGAACTACTATTAAAGGCTCCAGGACTTAAGTTAACAGTGCGTAACAGAAAAAAATAGTTTCTTATTTCTCAACCAAAACATAATTATGTTGTGTGTACTCAAAAGAGCCGTCTCAATGCGGTTCTTTAGAGCTCAATGAGACGGTTCTCTGGAGCACCCAAACTATATGCTAAAACTGTCGGTAAAAAAATATTTACAATAATTGTAAGCTGATAATTTTTGTTTATCTAAACCTGTGAATTAAAAGCTGAAAAATTTGCATCTAATTCAAATAGCGAGGCCATTTCTGGAAATAGCTAACCAATGGCCAAATGTTTTCTTTCGAAATAAATTTGACAGGGGTGCCAATATGATGTTTGGTAATGTTTTGTTTTCCCATCCGTGGCAATTCTGCAGATCTTTAGTTAATAATGCATAACAAGACAAATATTTTCTTATTTCTCAATCAAAACATATGTTGTGGGTACTCAACAGAGCCGGGACAATGATACGGTTCTTTTGAGACTCAAAACGTTTGTTAAAATGATGGGTTAGAAAATATTTACACCTGTGCGCTGAAAAATGTTGTTTATCTAAATGACTTTCTGAGTGAGTGACCCGCCCTTAGCAAAAAAACAGGCCTCTGGTGAACCTTGCCACTAAGCTACAATAAAGCTGCCGTAAGGTTTCTGCAATGTTTGCTGCAGGGTTACGGCAATCCTTTACAATGCAAATGAGCTCCTTATTTGTTTATGGCTATCCTCTGGCGAACTCGCAGGAAAACCATCCCTTCAATTATGGCTTGTGGCGCTTCAGTGATGACTTCTCATAATGAATATTCATAAGAAACTTTCAGCAAAGCAGCTGCGAACATCGCCAGAACATTACCACAGCTTCTGGTAATGCTTTGGCACACTGATAATGGCTAATGAATATTCATAGATTTCAGTAATGTTCATATTATAGATTACCTCCCTTTAAGAGAGAGATCAGCTCCCTTGAAAATTAACTATTATCTCCCTTAAAGGGTATCCATTGTTGGTTACCTCCCTTGAGTAATACATTATAGGTTATTGTCCCTGAGTTAAATATTTCAAGTGCTTACTGGGTACTTCTTCATTCTTCCGTTGATTTTATTTTTCAAAGTTTTTTAACATGAAACAGTTTGGATCCAGATCAGGCCCTGCCTTTTGTCCTGCGATTTTGTTGGGCCTGATCTGGGTCTAAACAGTATGCAAAACTTACCAGCAGATGAAACGTTTGCAGACAAAGCGTTAAAACATTCAATGAATCGCTATTACTGTATATATGATGTAGAAACATTATTGGTGAAAAGGTAACTTTTTAATAGCTTGAATAGCTATACTGTCAATGTCCTTCTGAACAGTTTTGGCATCTAGAATAATTTGTTTAAGTTCCACTAAGGATAGTGTCTAAGGAGATATAATTTTATTTGTAAAGTACATGCGGGGATCCAGAAAGTTTTGTTAGAAGGGGTGAAAATTTGATAACATTTTTTTTTGTTGGTGAGGGGATAGAAGATTGAAATACCGCTATAAATGGGCCATCATCAGCCCACCAGTGAAACGCCATTAAAATGGAGGGGGGAACTTTAGGGCAGCAGGGTGCTCCCCCGCTATTCCTCTTTGTGGGAAACACTAATTTTTATTCTCTTTAACAGTGATACGTCATATCCCGCTCTGGATCATCGAGGCGCTTTACGCACCCGGTGAAAACACAGGTAATTCTCCGTTGTCCCAACGTATTTTGCTGAATTTATAACTTGCAATATCTTTAAAACTACTCAAAATTTTGCGCTGAAATTTTCAGTATCGATTAGAAATATGATTTTCTTTTGATATATAAAGTGTTTTTAAAATAATCGGAAATATTTACGGACATATTATTGAATAAAATTTCGGGATTTTGAACGCTTTTTAATAAGCGTCTGGCATTATTTTCACCGAGTATCTCAGCGGAGCTATTCAGCGTGAGGATACATAAAGCCTTAAATACCCGGATGACTTAACAATAGAATCTAAAGTTCACCCAGCGTGTCACAATATTGTAAACGGAATAAAACCAGGAAGTAACTCAAAAACGCCTGATAAGCATGCTGCTGAGTGTTCAAAAGCTGTATGTTGGGACGTAAAGTGATCTGTGTGGGATGTACAAATTGTTCATACAACAATAGCCAAAGGTATCCGGCTCCATGATAAAATAGCCATTTTTGTTTATACAGGAAAAAGTTCATACAAGTTAGAGCTTTCGAGAGCAACAACTCCTTGAAACAAGGTAAAAGTTGCGGAGACTCACGCTCGATGGTGATGTCAAGCCGCTTGAGGAATTACTATATTCACAAATATACAGTTACAGACCTATTTTAGAAAAGAGCAGATCAGAACATGATGTAGTAGATTATCAAAGAGGAGTAACTCGTTTTTTGCAAACTTAAACTATATTTGCCACTTCTTCTTCTTTGTTTCTTAGAGTTCGTCCGTTGATTTGTCGGACCACCCGGATAAACCGGTAAAAGGGGGACAATGGATAAATGTTCTTAACACTAAATGTCACCAACACCAGTGTACAATATTACACAGTGAATAATTAATTGAATAAGTCTTCCAACACCACAAGAAGTTCTATGTACAAGAATGAGCTTTTTCAGTTAGTTTCAAAGTCTCAAACACCTTCACCTGTAGTTCTATGTACAATTTGAGCTATTACAGTTAATTTTGCAGATTTTGGGATTGGATTGATTTGCACAGTTGCTTATGCGAGGGCCAATCTGATCTCTGGCAGTCTTTGCTACAGTAGCTGGAGCTTTTACAGCCTGTACAGCAGCGTAACGATGTCAAACTTCCTTTTTTCAAACAGCGTGTACACACAATTTCCGAATTGTCACATTTATCCACTGAAATACTATAATGCTCAACTGCAGCCTCTGCAGACAGTTTATTTAAATCCGATTGAACTTGGGCTGTGAAAAGTGTGTTGACAACGTCACTGTCAATGGTTAAATATCTTGAAGACTGAGAAACATCAGATGTACAATCCAAGCAGGCGGAGTTCTCTGTCTCTGACTGGCTGACCACAGAAAATTGTGGACTGGCTACCGTCTCTGTTTCTTGCAGCTGGTATGACTTAGAACCATCAGATGTACGATCCAAGCAGCTGGAGTTCGCTGACTCTGGCTGACTGACCACGGGGGACTGTGGACTGGCTTCCGTCTGTGCTTCTGCTAATAGTCGGTAGTGCAAGGCGAGGTTCTCGGCTCTTAGCTGTCTGGGAAATCGCATACGCTTCCAGAACTCTCTTCGCCTGGCACGATCCCTTGCCACTTGAGCTGGGGATTTCTTCTTTGGCTTCGGTTGTGCAAGCTGTACAACGGAAGAATGTTCACTCTTATCCGTATGTTGACTTGCCCCACGAGCTGAAGATTTCTTCTTTTGCTTCTGTTGTGCTAACCGAACATCGGAAGAATCATTAAGTTTCTTATCCTTTTGTTGACTTGCAGATCTAGAAGCATGTGAAGATTTGTTTCTTCTACGCTTTCGCCTTTTATTTGGTAGCTTGTCGTCGGAAGAAAATTCTCTCTTATCCTGATGAGTTGCTGTTCCTCGAGCGGAAGCGCTGTTCTTCAATAGCGTCGATTCTCCATTCTTGGCGGGAAATTTGGTAATGAGTGAAAAATAATTCCTCTTGCGTATAATTTTATACGGATTGTGCTTTTCCCCTCTCTCAAGAATGCAGATGATTTCTAAAAGGTCATCTGGCATAAAATTGGTAGAAGAACCCTCCTTTTTATCCATTTTTTAAAGTTCCAAAATCCCCCTTTGAAATTCGCGTGCGACATCTTCGAGCGCCATCTACTGCTATCACTGGTCTTTTGAATACATGAAAGGCTTCATTTGATTCCGATAAAATCCGATGAGATTAGAGGGCGCTGAAGAGAGGAGACACGTTGAGAAGAGCTGAGACCAAAAATGGGCAAAAACTGAAAAAACACAGTGTTAAGCGTATTATGTGGCGGTCGTCTTGTATTTAAATGTAGCCATTTATGGTGAACTGTGTTACTGGCCAAATTCCACTACTATGCGAGCATTGGAGAGTTGCTGAAATTTGTGAAAACCGCGCCATTTTCTTTGTTGCCCGGCGCCATCTTGGCTATTGTTAAAAATCTTCCTGAACTTTTCCTCCGTGTCAACCCCTGAAGAGCTTTATATAGCTATCCCTCATTCTTTTTATATTTTAGATATATTCTTTTATTCTGAAATTATAAAAAGTGTGTAAACTCAGCGAAATTGTGCTGTCTAGTGCCATGAATGCTTGACCACGTGTGTTGAAAATTATCGAAAAGTCTAGCCAAGCACGCTGTGTATCCCCTCCTGAAAATAGAGATACTCCTAGCCGTGAGTAAATGATTAATTAATTACTTCAAGAAAATTTTAGAAGTGAATAGTATACTGTAATCCCCGGCTATAGTGTCTTCTAATGGAGTGACCAAATTAGTTTTAATTCTTTTTAATCACTAGAGGTATCTTAATCCCATAAATATTACAGTCTTAAACTGATCTGCCTTTTCGGAGGGTGAGGTAAAATTAAAATTAAATTAACATGGATAAATTTGGATCGTATTTGGAACCTGTCGTAGACCGCGAGTCCCCTGGTGATGTGACTAAATGAAACTAGAGGTGTACGGTCTATGCTGACAGCCCGGACATCGAGCTGTGCTGTGCTAAATTTAGGCAGTGTGGCTTTTATGATAAGATTTAAATTACCTAAAACTAAAACCCTTCCGGGATGGCAGACCATCCATTCGTGTTATAGAAAGTGGTGGAGGGATATTTTATTGTCGTACGTAGACTTAGATAGCCAAATTAGTCTATTAGTGCTTTTAGTGTGCTTTTTATTTTTATTGTTCTTTTTTAGTATAGAGACCTTTCCTGTGCTGGTTGATATATGTGTCAATATATTTGTGTAATAGACTGATACTTCAGGCTTGCATTAGCTAGCAGAGCCCTTGCTGGTCCCTATTCCTGGGTATACCAACTGTTTGAAAAAAAAATCTATTTTGGGGCCAGAGTGCTGAAGAGCTTGGATCATTGATCCAATTATATTTTACTTTTAAATTTCTCTTTTATTGAAAACATTTTTAGTTTTAAAATTCTTTTCTTTTAATAAATCTCAAAAGGGTACTAGCAAGTGCTCCGATCTATTTTAGCAGACTAGCATATGTGCACCATACAGCTCTCTGCAGGTAAATTATGGCGGCCGTCGTTAGAAAAAGCTCGCGTCTCACAGAGAGGGTAGCTCAGACCGAATTGGATACTAGTAACCAGCAAAAAGATTATGACCTCAATCTTGTTAAAACTATTAAGAAAAAATCAGAACAATGCACCCGTGAAATAAAGGTTTTTGAGAAGCAGAAAGGTCAAAACCGTGTGTTTCAGATGTCCGGTGGTATTTATGAGCTATATAGGCATACCTTGATAGCATACTATGAAAACTTGGAGATAGACAGTAAATCCCCACTAAAGGTACACATCAAGCCAATTAAAGACAAAAAGGGGGTAAATGTGGAAACACAAATAAGGGTGAGCTGTAGGAGTGGGAGGAGTTCTGGCACCCCAAAATATACTGTTAACCTATACCACACTAAGTCGTATATGATGGTTAATGGGAGGGAAGCACACCTCTTTACAGGGGATCATAAGGCAGCAGTTACCAAGATACTGACCATCCAAAATCTTGACTCTATTGATCAGGAACTCAGAACAGTCCTGCTGCGAGAGCTGGACAAAATACAAATCCAAACTCCGAGCCCCCAAGTGGCTGAACCTACAGACACGATAGGCCATAAGAACAGGAATGGTAATCCTAAGTCCAAATCCTGTGAAATCCTCCCACAGCCCTGTATGCCAGTAGCTCTCCCTAGTTTTAAGTCCAAATCAAGTGAAATCCTCCCACAGCCCTATATGCCAGTAGCTCCTCCCACTCACTCTCAAACACTCTTGCTCCTAAGCCCCACACAGGGACCCGGGCACGCAGACAACCATTTTGTGTGTCTCCATTGTAATGCCCCATCTATACTGAATGCTATAGAATGCTCTACATGTGGTAACTGGTATCACTACACATGCGAAAGCATGACTACAGAAGAGTTTGACCGTCACTGTGATGACCTGAATGCTTCTTATACTTGTCTGAGTTGCATGACCGAAAATATAACCCAAGAGAATGTGGTGGAAATTGCAGAGGGTGGTCCTGATCCTGAGCCCCAAGATGATTCTGAGCCCCAAGGAATTGGGCCCTCAAATATGGATCGGTGCCATGTCCCTGGGGAGGTGGTAGATGGCGACCATGTGCTGCCTCTTGTGGAACATGCCGATCCGCAGGCAAAGGGGAACCCTCCAGAGCAAAATCCGGATGGGCCTCGAGCCCGGAAAAGTAGTCTACAAGCAGATAACCCCCTTAGTAATACATGTGACTCTAATATCCAAACAGATCAGGGATCGCGTCCAGCAGGGAGACCAAAGACCAAGAAAATTGACAAGACTAAGCCCATCATGGATGTCGGGAATCCTAACGAGCAGCTTCGGTCAGCCCACTATCCTAATGAGAATTCTGGTCAGATAAGTTGCTCCATAGATGAACAGATGATCAAATCCAAGGAAAAGACCTTGAACCAGAGGGAGAAGAAGCTGAAGGACGCAGAAAAAAAACTCCACATGAGGGAGATTGGCCTTATTGAACAAGCAAATCACAATGACTACTCAAAGGCATATATTTTGACAATGGAAAATAAACTCAAAGAATTAGAGAACAGTAATAGGCTACTGAAGATGAAAATGCTGAGTCAGTATGGGTTAGAATCAAGTACAGTCACACGACTCCCAAAGACCATGTGCTTCCCCGGACCTCGATATAAAAGCAATAATACAACTAGAGAGTATGAGCTGCAAGCACGCATGGCCCAAATTGAACTCAGGCTGCTTGAAAGTAGAATCGCCCAATTGGAGCAGAATTTTTCGTCTTATTCTTATGGCCCCTACTGGACACCATACAATTACCAAGCATACTATAACCCCTATCCATCTTATCATAACCCCAGTACTCAGCATTATTATGTCTGGGCCTATGCTGGTGAGCATGGCCATTATACTCCAAATACGCATGAAGCGTACTATCCATACTATGGTGGCTCAAAAACAACATATACTTATGTTAATGGGCATACAGCCCAGCAAGACTCTCAGGGTGAATACTTGTTCCTCACTTGCCGGCACACCATGTCCAGCTCTAGATATCTCACTTCAGATTCTAAAATGGCAACAAATGAGATCCAAACTCAGCCTGGACCGACACTACCTATTGATGTGGATGATATACAAGCTATCCCCGTTGATTTTTCCTGCTGAGGCCGGAGGAAGACCGCTCGCATCAAACCTATGCACCCTCCCTCCTCACAGCCCGCAAGACAAACCAGAAAAAACCTTCGGCATCGAGGAAAAGCTTGAGTGTGACTTCGTCAAATACAGTAACCCCGGCGAAAAAGACCAGGATGAGTCCAGACTCGACCTCACCACAAGTAGCTCTGCCGGTGGGGAAAAGGACAAAGAGCTTGGCCACCACATCAACAGTGGTGACAGCAGCTTCCATAGACTTGGCCAAAACCCAAAACCCAAAACACACACATGAGACTGGAACCGGACGAGCGTCTTTCCAGGTATCCAGCGATACTAACGCTGAAAGGGACAAGTCCAGAAAAGGCTCACCAAATGGAAACACAGAACCCCCTGGTAATCCCAAGGATATTGGTCCTGGATTCACCAGAGAATACTCACGAGGATACTCCCAATCCTCGCTTTCTATAGCTTCCTTAAACGTAAAGAACCTATCGAAGTCCCACAATATTATTATCCTACAGGAACACTGGCTTTATGGCTTTGAGTCATCCCTTGCACAGCAAATTTACAACAATAGTAACTTTCATATCAAATGTGTTGATGACCTAGACCCAATACCTCCAGTTCAACCTCCTAGGGGGCACGCAGGAACATGTATTCTATGGGAAAATGACCTAAATCATTGTATAAAGGTCATGCCTGATGGAGGGCATAGGGTGACTGCAGTGGAGATTACTGGTGATAGGCTTCCATTGTGTCTGATAAATGTGTATATGCCATCTAGAGGCTGTCCTGATAGTGATATCCAGTTCCAGAGTACTCTGGATGAGGTTCATGAGATCTTAGAGAAAAATGGACACACTCACAAGATCCTGTTGGGGGTGACTTCAACGCATCACTACACCGAACACAACTTCTTAGAAGGGACCAATTGTTGCAAACCTTCTTGACGGAGCATAACTTATTCTTGCCAGATAACTACCCTAATCAATGCACATACCATCATGAAGGTACAGATGCTAGATCTCAGATAGATTACTGGTTTCTTACAATGAATGGCAATGAAGAAGTATCAATAGGGAATATATGTCACCTAAACCTCTCAGACCATGTTGAGGTCACTCTTCATACATCATTCTCCTATAAAATGGACAGAAGTGAGCACGATCAGATGAATAAGATGGCATTAGAAATGCAGATAAAGCACAAGATCAATTGGAAAAAGTGTGACAGGCAATACTATTGCGACTTATTAGAAAATGGATTGGCTCCTTTGTACCAACAAATACCCAACTCCCAGATGGGGATGGATCTGATGGTTACCACACTCAACAAAATACTATACGAGGCATCCGCGGCTGCAACCCCAGTGCCTAAAGCAGGCAGGAATAGAAGGAAGAATAAACTGCCTATATGGAATGAAGACATAGCTATGGTTGTCGAAAGAAGCAAACAGGCGCATAAATTGTGGCAAGAGGCGGGTTCCCCGGATAGCTTGGATGATCCCTTGGTCAAAGGCAGAAAGGAGGCTTGACGTTTGATGCGGAATACAATTCGGCAACAGGTCTATCTATATCAGATATCTACGTTGATAAACAAGACAAATACAAGGAAATAATGGAGGCCAATGAGAGAGACACAAAAACCTTCTACAGGCTAGTGAACAAGCAGAGAACAGTTAAAAATACGGCAACTGAGATCCTGTATTTTGATGGGAAAACTTGTTCGACAGTAGATGATGTTGCGAATGCTTTCTCAGAACACTTTGAGAGGCTGGCAACCCCATCCAATAATCCCGATTTTGACCCTGTCTATAAGGAGCAGGTGGAATTTGATGCTCTGTTGATTGAGCTGATAGCTCAGCACCAAACATGTGCTTTTAAACCGGTTACACCCAAGGAGATTAAGAATATTGTCCGCTCTTTCAAGTTGAGTAAAGTTGGCCTGTCCTCTGAACACCTCAAGTTTGCCCCAGACTCTCTGTATTCTGTTTTATCCTCTCTCATGGAGTGTATCCTATATTCAGGGTATGTGCCCCCTCAACTCAAACAGGGAATCTTGACCCCAGTCTTAAAAAAGAAAAAGGATGCAGCCCAGCCCACCAATTACCGAGGTATAACAGTTTTATCAATCCTGGGTAAAATTCTTGAGAGGGTCCTGCAGAACCGATCTAAAGAACAGATTGAGTCGAAGCAATCCAAGATGCAGAGGGGTTTTACTGCCAATTCCTCGGCTGTTAATGCTGCCCTTATTGTCTCAGAGACCCAGAATGAGGCCAAAGACCTAGGTGAACCCCTCAGACTAGTCACTCTTGACGCTTGTAAGGCTTTTGATGTAGTCTGGCAGGAATCGCTCCTGCATAAGATCTTTAATGTAGGTGTCCAGGGCAGTCTGTGGGTATGTATGAAGAATCTATATAGGGGAGCGTTTTCTGCAGTTAAATGGCAGGGACAGATATCAGAAATGTTTGAAATTAAACAAGGAGTTAGACAGGGAGGAATCCTCTCCACCTTGCATTACAAATTGTTCAATGATGATTTATTGCACCTGCTGGAAGCCTTAAAAGTTGGCACATAGACTGTAGTTGCCCAACATGTGCTGACGACGTCGCCCTATTTGCAAAGTTTCTTCTTTGTCTACAGGTCCTTCTTACAGTTGTTAGATACTACCTGGGTAGGGAAAGGTATAGCATAAACACATCAAAGTACGTAGAGGTCGTCCTCAATAAAATTGGTAAGGATACTATGGAAAGGAATCCATCTTATGGAAATGACAGTTTGGGAAGGAGTGATTCTGAGGTACATTTGGGGGTGGACAGGAACAGCACAGCGTCAGTGGATATTGAGGGGAGGGTCCAAACTGGGCGTAGAACCATGTATGCCTTAATGGGTGCCGGAGCATATGGGTGTTCTGGGGTCCCAGCTCCATTGATAGCTCAACTCTGGAAAATATATGCCCTGCCTCGCATGACATACGGCCTCGAGGTGTTTTCACTTAGTGGTAAAGCTATTCAATCAATGGAAAAAAATGCAGAGAACCATCCTTAGGCATATTCAAAATCTTCCACCAAATACAGCCTTGACTGCGGTCTATGGTCTATTAGGCGTTAGGCCAATTGAGCAGGAAATGGACCTAAGAAAGCTGACACTCCTTGGTAATATCTTATCCCAGAAATCCACTCTTGAGTATGAAATTGCACAGAGACAGATGGCTGTCAAAGATCTTAACAGTAATAGTTGGTTTTCAGACTGTCGTCGTCTCCTTCATAAATACGGCCTACCAAATATCTATATTCTTGATACCCAAATTGAGTCTTTAGAAGAATGGCGAGCCCAGTTGAAAAGGCACATTGATTCCTTTATTGAGAAAGAATGGAGGCTGGCAGACAAGTCCTCATTGAGGTTTTTGAATGTCAAGCCATTAAGTGTAGGGAAAGTTCATCACTCATGGTTATCAGTCTCAAATGACACAAAGGCTGTCAAGCGAGCATACCCCAAAATTAGGCTATTGTCCGGCACTTACATCCTTCAAGAAAATAGGGCCCGTTTCAATCAGTATATGGTCAACACATGCTGCCCTCTCTGTGGCACGGGGGCTGAGGACCGTGTGCACTTTCTGGCAGTATGCCCAAAGCTTGCAGAGAGCAGACAGGGCTTTATGAATAAATTGGGCTCAATACTGCGCACCAAAAACTCTGAGTCTAATATAAGGATGGTGACTGAAAACCCACAATACCTGACACAGGTCATTCTGGATAGTTCAGTTCTGGCCAAGGGTGGTCTGATAGAGATAGACAATACCATGCTGCTGCTGCTTGAGAGCTGGTCACAAAATGTATGCTTTAAGCTACACCAAAAGCGTAGTGAAATCTTGGGTTTGGCTATTAGAAAGTAGGCCTATGAAAGTGGTTGCATGCCTTGGGTGCTCGGGGTGGGCAGACTTATATAGTGGGCCTCTCTGAGCGCCCAAGGCGTGCATCCCTGCAAATTCAACAGTAACCTGGAGACCTTCTCTCATTTAGATGGCCCACCTTGAGCATCAGTGGCGCGGCATGGCCAGAGGGGATATAGGATCTGCATGGTGAAATGTGACGGATTATCAAGGGAGGGGGTATGTTTTTTAAAAGAAAAATTGTTATAGTCCTGGGGGTGGTTTTTTGATATGACAGCGGCGTATGCATGTGTTCTGGGTGCTCGAGAGAGCAGTCACAAAGAGACGGTTCTTTCGAGTACTCACAACATATGCCTAGGGGAAGATTAGTATATGAGATGATGGGGCCTGGGGTTGTGTGTCATGGCCACTCGGAAAGGTACAGCGTTGTGTGACTACTTCGAGTGACCATGACATGGATCCTCGACCTAGGATGTATGTAGATGAGCATTGACAATGTAAATACAATGCAATTTAGCACAATTATATTGTTGTGGTATCTGTGAATTGTAAATAACATCCCTGCATGGTGTATATATGTAGCTGCTAATTAAAAATGTATTAATGCTTGTACTATTAAGATACCTCTTGATGATGGTAATAACTATATATGAATACTGCCAAATTTGGACAGTAAGATGTAACAGTATTAAATTCACCCTATAAGTGTGATCATGAAATAATTCTGATGGTTGACACGAGGGATATACACACAAACTTACTGATGGATAAATTGTGTATGGATGTGATCTCTATTCCCGTGAAGAATTATTTTATCGCCAGTATAGGAATTTTAAACTGTGAACTTCTGTTAATTTTTATATATTAACTTTTATGGCTACTACAAAAATTTTATTATTACGCTTATTTTAACGTGTTTTTTTTTAAAAAAAAGTCCCATTATAAACTCAGCTTTAACTAAGCTGTTGAGCCTAACCAGGCTGGAGCCCTCACAACAACAACAACATTGACACCTAAACAGACAATTCAATTAGCTCCTCGTTCATACAAATAAACGAGATATGATAGCCGCTGAGGAATCTCCGCCCTGGTCATCATCTTCTTACTTGTGTGCGTGTCATGGTTGTGTCAGCATTGCTAACTTTATTAAATACTTAAACGCGTTATTGGCACTGTTGAGGCAACGTATATACGATTACGCACACCAGTAGTTAGTTCTTTTATTTACTGCTACAACATGGGGTGACCGCTCTTTTTCCTCTCCCTACACCTTTACTTTGTTTTGTTTGTATTTATCTGTCTGTCCATCCGTCTGTGTGTCTGTCCGTCCGTCTATCTATCTATCTATCTATCTATCTATCTATCTATCTATCTATCTATCTATCTATCTATCTGTCCGTCCGTCCGTCCGTCCGTGTGTGTGTATGTCTGTCCGTCCGTCCGCCCGTTCGCCCGTCCATCCATCCATCTATCTATCTATCTATCTATCTATCTATCTATCTATCTATCTATCTATGTGTTGTCTGTCTGCGTGTCTCTGCGTTCGCCTGTATGTCTGGGCGTGTGTCTGACTGTCTGTCTGTCTTTATGTATTAAGTATATATGTATGTTGTCTTTATTGTCATAAATGTCAGTAAATTGTTATATGTAACAGTCTCCTTACATTAACAATTTACTGACATTTATGACAATAAAGACAACATACATATATACTTAACATATAGGCTGTTTGGAATCCCTGTAAAATAAATAACATGCATAGGCCTATTCGTAAATGACCCCCTCACACAGGGTTGCACAGCCATCTACAGTGGGGCTAGTGGCATGGGCCGTCATTGACGTCCCCAGTAAACATATAAAATTGGACCGCGATAGTGGCCCGATATTGGATGCTGGCTGGGTCTCTACTTTATGTCGATAGTTGTTGGAGGCTCTTTCGAGACTGCATGTGCGCAAGCTCGTCTGATCCTTCGGTGCAAAGAATGAAAATTGAATGAGTTGACTAAAATTTGTCAATGTGCTCATAGAAAGCGTCTTGTCTCAAGAAATGCGTAAAATGATCCCAATTAGCAAGTAGTCAAAAAAAGAAAGAAAGAAAAAAACAATGTGCCATTATTAATTCAAAAACTAATCGATGTTGAAGTCAGTGAACTGACTGAGAAGGCTCGTACAGACTCAACGGGTAGGCCCCGCGATCCTGATTTCAAATTCTTAAAAAAAACTCAAAAATGCAATCCGACAGCCAAAAAAAAATTGTTTTCGATAGAGGAATACATTTTTGCGATCCGCGGAATACGATCAGCGTTTGAAAATCAAAAGCGTTGTTGTCACCAATCAAAAACAAGTTTAAACCAAAACGTTAGCTATTGTCGCATGCCCGATGTGATACACCAACGTCACACGTTTTTGTTTTTTTATAAACTTGTGTACTGTAATGAGCATTTTGTTATGTAGACAAATAAATGGGGTTTGATCAACAAAGAAATACAATTTTACTCCGAAACATCATTTAAATCGCTATCAAGCTCGACACCCGTATTGCATATTCATTGCGACAATACAGAGTCAATACACAGTCATCGGACGAACTGCCCTTATGACGTCACAAATCCAAGGGAAGTGACTCGCCGCTACAGAAATCAAGGGAGATAAGCAGGATAAAAAATTATCAGCAGCAATTAATCAACAGTCTAATTAACGAAGATAATCTTATTTTTTTACCACAAAAATTATAGGTTTCGCTCTTAGTAACATTTTCTTCCATATTTTATTTGATTTAGAACTTTATTATGTCCCCTTTAATAGTCTCGTAGTATGATGGAAGGTTCTTGAAAACCAGCGAACGCAGCTTTCGGTGACTACATGTTGCCATTGTAGCTACAATATTGAAATTTTGCACGCGGCAAGTTTGACTAGTCTACTACGAACAAAGGCGCGGAAGTGCAGGCTGGTCGGTGGTTTTGTTTTTTCGCATGCTACAAGGTCTGATTTTCTCTCGTCGAGGCCTGTTGAACACGTCAAACGATCAAAGCCTCTGTTCAATCTCAGATGAAGACTCAGTGCAAAATTTGGGTTTCTATGGATCCCAGCCGCAAACATCAGCTCGGAAGGAGGTTTTCCGCATAAAATTTCGATACGTAACTCATCATATTAGTTGTCCAATGTCAAAAAGTAGGCCTAGCTTCAAATAACAATTTGGTCAGTCGTGGAAAATTAAGATAGCCATGGGAGGTCAATCACTCTAATTCGTAGCCCTGGATATACTTCTGTTAAGTAGAATGGTCTAATTTGAACAACTACAATTTATGGAATATAGAGTTTCGTAGATCTCATCGATGGCTCGGACACATTTTTGTGTAATTATTTTGAATCTTGGAAAATGGATCAGATATCGTTTTTTTTAAAGTTTCCACTTTAGCTCTGTTGGCCGTTTCCACTATTTCATCAATTTAGGTCAAGGTCAACATGAGAAACACCAGTAAGAAATTACATGTATTTAGAATTTGGCTGGCGCCTTTCGTGAACTATGTAATCGCCTTAAGTGCATGTTAATTTAAATGATAAAGAAGTTTATTTTATTGTAAAGTTTTAATCTTCTTCCGCCTTAGGAGACATTGAAGCTAGGTGTCCAGGATTTTCATTAAAAATCGTCAGCGCCTGCAGATAAACTATGTGCGTGCGTGAGTGCGTGCATATGTGTGTGTGTGTGTGTGTGTGTGTGTGTGTGTGTGACGATTAAACATCAACACTCTAAACCTCTCTTAAAAAGAGCTCTGTCATTAATAAATATGCCTGCTAAGTCTGATGTGCTTGAGCATCATGACAAGCATCCCTCGTTATATTGGTGACATAAACTTCATAAAAAGACCATTTAAAAAGTAAGGCCATGAGTATGACCGGGACATAACACAACCATCCACTTCAGACACACCCAGGGCACATTGAGAAAGAGGCATAGCTGACCAACCGGTCTCTCTCTACGTGCATGGCATCAGAAGGCAAATTAAAGTAAGCAGTCCGGAAGCTCTCTCTCTCTCTCTCTCTCTCTCTCTCATTCTCTCTCTCTCCGATTGAACAGAGGTTTTGATCGTTTGACGCGATCAATGGGCCTCGACGCGAGAAAACATGACTTTGTAGCATACGAACACCAAATGCGCTGACCACACAGTCTGGTCAATGCCTATATTATTCTCTGTCCAGGAAGTAAATTAGATCTAGTCAAACTTGCTTCATGCAAAATTATATTATGCTAGCTAGTCTCCGAACTAATCTTACGAGGTAAATAAACTTCTCCCTCTTCTTCTTTCTCTTCTTCTTAAAACTTACGAAAAGTTTCTATTCTAGCAGTGGCAGATATAGTTTATTTATTTATTTTTGCAAAAAAAGGATGAGTTGCACCTCTTTGATATTTATTCTACACATTTTCCAAAGTAGGTAGGTCTCTATCTGTGTTTTTTTTTCATTGGTGAATATAGTAATCCCTTCAAACCTCAAATATGAGTCTTCGTAATACGTTGTTTTCTAAGCTTTCGGTGGACAAATAATCTATAATCCAGATCGTACAAATGTAGATCTACAAATTTCTGGTAGACAAATATACATACAGACCTATTTACAAATTTTGCTTGTGAACTTTTCAAGGTCAAAATGAAAAATTGTAAATAATACCAGAAAACATATATATCTGGGTCAAAATACTTCTAAATATTGTAGTCAGATAGCCTAATTGCAGTTCATGTTTATGCAAATTATTTTATTTAAAGTTCACCCAGCATGTCAGTATTGATCAAACCAGGAAGTAACTCTAAAAAGACTGATAAGCATGCTGCTGATTGCTCAAAAGTTGTATGTTGGGACGTAAGTGATATATGTGAGATGTATAAATTGTTCATACAACAATGTGGCCAAAGGTATCCATCCCCTTGATATAAAGCACATTTTGTTTATATAGGAAAAATTCATGCAAGTAAGAGCTTTTGAAAGATATATCCCCTTAATATTTTTAGAATGTTTATCCTGGCTTCCACTCAGTCAATGAGTCATTATCGTTTGTTTTTGTTTGTGATGGTACTATTACTGCTTTATGTCCCATTTAACATTTTTTCAGCTTTACAAAACTTTTTTGTTGCATATCAAATTAGAGGGAATGATGTATGCAGCAGCATGGTAGCAAATATTTGCCCTTAGATACACCCACGACCAGGGGCGGGTAGGGTCAAAAGGTCAAACATTTTATTTTCTGAAAAAGTCATGACGCATATCAAATTAAACGGAATGGCGCAAGCACATATAAACCCTTGTTCCATGGAGTGGGGTGAAAAGGTGAAAACATTTTTTTTTTCTGAACGTAGACATGTTGCATATCAATTTAAAGAGAGTGAAGCATAGAGCACCTTGCAAGCACATATTCTGTCCTTACACACACCCTCGACCCCTGGGTTTCACACTGGTGAAGGTAAAGGCGTGGTCAGTATTTATGGAGCGGGTGTGGTAGGTATTTTCATATACATGTACTAAATATCGAAAAAAAAAACATGACTTATGCCAAAGGAACTATAGAATTCAATCATTTTTAAGTATTCGGCATCTAGATCTGCATGGTAATTTATGTTAGCATTTAGGAATGGATAAGGGTGTCAATGGGGTTTTATTGATTAACGAATTATGGCCCAAAATTAACGATTAGCGAATTTTGGCACTAAAAGTTAACGGTTAGCGATTTTTAGTGTTAATTTTACCGAAAAGCGGAATGAGAGGTGGTGCTAGTGATTAGCGAATTGTGGCCTAAAAATATAATGATTAGCGATGTTGGGCGAAAAACTTACCGAATAGCGGAATGACGAATTTAAACTGTTAGCGAATTCGATGGAAAAAACTAAATCCACTTCGTATTTACAGTAAACCGTTACTGATTACCGATTTTTGGGCTAATTTCTAACGGCGTTATATCCTGATTACTGATTTTTGGGCTAAAAATTTATTAATTCCAAATTTTACTGATTAGCGATTTCAGAGGTACCCCCATTGAGACCCTCATAGATTCGAATACAGATTCGGAGGGTGTGTCGTTTTTTAATCCCCCCAAAAGAACTTTGGAAGGTTAAGTAATCGCATTGTCCGTCCGTCAGTCTGTCCCGCTTCATGTCCGGTGCACATCTTCTATAATCTTTGAGGAAGGAATCCCAAATTTGATGTGTGAATGCAATTTGGGATGGCGGAGTATCACGTACCATTTTCGGGTCACTGTGGATCAGACCTAATCTTTAGAATAATCATGTCCGGAGCATATCTCTTATATTATTAGTTCACCTGAGCCGAAGGCTCTCGGTGAGCTTATAGGATGGGACTCGAGCTGGCGTCTGTCCGTCCGTGTGTCTGTCCACACTTTCAAACTTGAATACATCCGAGACAAGCTGGCTAATCTATATCAAATTTCATCTAGAACACCATTGGGGTGGAAGATTGGCTGCATTAGGTTGGGCTAGATTCTGGTTTCCATGACAACAGATAGCTGCCATAGGGTTATAATGGGGAAAATCTTGTGACCACTCTAGCTCCTTCATTTTTGATTGGTTCTTCTTTAATTTTGCATGTAACGAGGGCAACCATCAAATCTTGGATGGGTTCGAAATTTGGCAAAACCCGACCAGGGACTGCGGAGTTAGCTGTCCTTGAGCGTCTGGACAAATCCCCAAAGACTTATAATGGAATAAATGTTGTGACCACTCTAGTGTCTTCATTTTTCGATTGATCTTCTTCATTCTTGCATTCGACAAGAAGAATAATATAAAATTGGACAAGATTAAATTTCAGCAAGATTCCATCACCGACTTAGGAGTTAGCTGCCCTTGAGCATCTGGAAAATAAATGAATAATGTTGTGACCACTCTAGCACCTTTATTTTTGATTGAATCTTTTTCATTCTTGCAGGTAACAAGGACAACCATAAAGTCTTGGATGATTGCAAAATTCTACCAGATCAGACACCTGACAGCGGAGTTAGCTGCCCTTGAGCGTCTGGGAAAACCCCCATAGACTTACACTGGGAGAATTGCTGTGACCACTCCAGTGCCTTCATTTTTGGATGGATCTTCTTCATTCTTGCAGGTATCAAGGACAACTTAGTTTGGATTTCTACCAGATCCCATCTCCTATTAATTAAAGTATTATGGAGTTAGTTGCCCTTGAGCATCTGAATAATTGATAATTTTGTAACCACTTTAGCGCCTTCATTTTTGATTGGATCTTCTTCATTCTTGCAGGTAACAAGGACTACCACAAAGTCTCAGATGGGTTCGAAAGTCGGCCAGATCAGACCTCGGACTGCGGAGTTAGCTGCCTTTGAGCGTCTGGAAAGATCCCATAGATTTATTATGGGAGAAATGTTGTGTCTTCATTTTTGGATGGATCTTTTTCATTCTTGCAGTTATCTAGGACAACCATAAAAGCTTGAATGAGTTAAATTTTTTGCCAGATGTCACCTATTATGGAGTTAGCTACATTTGAGCACCTTAAAAATGATCTATAATGTTGTGACCACTCTAGCGCCTTCATTTTTGATTGGATCTTCTTCATTCTTGCAGGTAACAAGAACATACATAAAAGCTTGGAAGAGTTTGAATTTCAAACAGAACCAACCTTAGACTGTGGAGTTAATTGCCCTTGAGGGTCTGGAAAAATCCACAAAGACTTATATTGGGAATCTGTTTGACATTTCTAGCGCGTTCATTTTCGAATGGATCGTCCTCGTTTTTGCAGGTAACAAGGACATGCATAAAAGCTTGAATGTGTTTGATTTTCAGCCACACCGAACCAACAACTACAGCGGTAGCTGTCCTTGAGCGTTAAAATATAGCTGTATAATGTGACCACTCTTGCGCCTCCATCTTTCATTTGACCTTCTCTATTCTTGTAGGTAACCAGGACATACATAAAACATGGAGGAGTTTGAACTTTGGTCAAATCATATCACTGACTTCGGAGTTAGCTGCCCTTGATCATCTGAAAACTATAGTTTCATCAGGTTTCCTCTGCAATTTTTATTCAGATCTTTTTAATACTTGCAGATAAGGAGAACTGGCATAATATCTTGAGTGTTTGAATTTATTTCTGATCACTTTTTCAAGTATAGAGTGACATGCCTTTGAGCATCGTAAATTATGCTATCTCCAAACGTTATGCTGGCTCCCAAGTGAGTGATCGTTGCCCATTGTGCTACTTGTTTGAAGTAGGAATCCCAAATTTGGTGTGTATATGCATCATGGGATGACTAAGTGTCACGTACTATCCTTGTTTCACTGTGACATTGACCTTGACCTCAAACCTTGTTTCTAAATTCGGCATGGAGCCTGGTGCTTATCTTCTATATTCGGCCTGTCAAATTTATATCAAACGAAATAATTTGGCCATTGTGTAGCTATATCTAGAAATGGCCTCGCTATTTAAAATTAGATGTAAATTGTTTAGCTTAGGTAGTACCTAAATGCTATGTTACAAATCTCAAACTACCTAGGTATGTATTACCTGGTTGAAAACATGACAATACTCATTTATTGTAGAATGGGGACCGGACGATACAGACGAGACAGCAGAAGAAAGTTTGGTTTGCCATGTGGCAAAAATGCCTTGATTTGTAAAAGACGGTTGAAAAAACAACTTTATAATACAGAAGAAGGTAAGTGGCTTTTATCAGCTTGATTCTCAAAGTACATGTTTATTTTATCATGTTTAGATATCGTCTTTCTCTTTTCAGGTGGAAGCTATACAGATCAAACTGGAATTTCTGATTATTTGTTTTGTTTGTTTGATTTTGATTCTTTACGTCCACTCAACAATCTTTCAGTTATGCGGGACGGGTCTTCCTGGGTTGAACCAGTACTAAGCTAGGATAAATGTGTCTTGCTCAATGACCACAACGCAGTGACGCCGGTGAGGCTTGAATCCGCGGCCCTTCGGTCTCGAGTCAAGCACTCAACCACTGAGCCACTGCGCTCCCTTGAATTTCTGATTATAATGTTTAAAAAAAACCTTAAGGCGCCAAGAAAGAAAAGCATCTGAAAATTTCGTTTGCTGAAGTCGTCTACTGCAAATAATTGCCTAACATTACTGACGAATTCAGTATAGAAGCAAACAGCGTGGATCCAGAACAGACTGCTCCTATAGGAGCAGTCTGATCTGGGTCCACACTGTTTGTCATAGAAGCGTCTTAAACAATGCAGCAGACGAGAAAAGCAGACGACTTTAGTTACGATTGGCGCATTAAGAGTCAAACTACTATTTGTCATTAAAAAAAAGCTTGATTCTGTGCTAAAATAGAGATGGCAAAGATCTTAATGACAGATGGTTGCTAAATGAAGGTCGAATGTATTGCAGAATGCTGCCCTTGATGCATTCGGCAATACTTTTGAGCTGCATTAAGCGATAATTGGTCTTGAAAGCCGATAGTTATAATTATATGAAGTGAAAAATGTGAGGCTCTCCAAGGGGTTTTGCAGAAGGTATTGCAGAATACACTTAATAACAGGCTAATGAATTTAGGTTTAGCTACCAATATTGTCCTTGACTTGGGGTGGTAAGATTATACATTGATAAGTTCTTTCATGTGATAAGTTCTTTCATGTGAACCAAACATCTATTTTTTCTTGATCCACATCAGAAGAAAGGGTGATGTTGGTGCCGTCAAACATGTTTAAGTGTCCTAATAAATATTTTTACTGACCGTTAAGAGGAGGTACTTCTTTGTGGATCCTTTTTGTAATTTGCGTTTCATGTCAGGCATGCTATCTTGTCTGCTCCTAGCAGCCTTGTGGTCACCTGCTGGGGAAAGGCTGACCTCTTGACTCTTTTGTATGTTATGTTTTCTTGTGTTTGTCACTTTCCCATTATGGTATCTTGAGTCAGACGTGTCGATTCCTGACTGTTGCCTTCTTTCTAACTTCTATAGGCAGAGCTACTATGGCGGAGTTAAATACGCGCAAAATGAAAGTAAGAAAGGTGGCAAAGATCAGGGAATCGATACAATTAAGTATCACACCTGACCCAGGATACCACATGGGAAAGTGACAAAAGCACAATTAAACATCACAAACGAGAGCCAAGAGGCCAGCCCTTTCCCAGCAGGTGACCACAAGGCAGCAATGAACAGGCGCGAAACCATGACAAACACATGACATAATAACACAAATGATCCACAAAAGAAGTACCTAGTATGAATTTCAATGGTAATCACATAATGTGGAAATAGTGTTTTGGGACTGCTCTTAAAGGAAGTAAGACCTCTGACGGTGGTAATGGGCATCACAGTATAACGCTGCCTATAATTTTGATAGAAATTAAAGTCGATCAAATGCTTCCATCTTCATATAGAAACTCGCTGTTGGTCCCTATTTTATGATATTGCATTTCATTTCCTATTTCCATGAATGTACGGCTTTATTTGGGGGCTGAAATGGTCATTTTTTGCATTATACTTATAGGAAATAGAAAAATATTTTTAAAACATCATTCCCCCCGAGTTCCAACTATTCCTTTTGCACGTAAGCGTGTTCCCATATTTTACATAATATATGTGAAAAGCTAGCTGGAACTCGGGGGGGGGGGGGGGGGGCTGATAGGTCATAGATCAATATGTGACGACTGGGCGAGCCCGAACATTAGCATTTGGATTTTTGGTGTGCTCTCTTGAAAATCTTTTTTCCCAGTATAATGAAATAATTAGTACAAGTAAGCTTCCTTTCAAAATAACCCATTAATCTTAAAATATTACAACGTTATTAGCATATTTTCTATAGATTATGAAAACTGTCCTTTTACTAAGTTCAGTTGGCAGATTATTTTGCGCCAATACTGTATCTATCCAATACACATAAACTACATGGCATTTGACTAGGTGTACTTTACGCATGGATAAATGGTTATAGTATGTTGCTGCATAATATTGCACCAGCGAGTTCAACAATGCGAGCGTTCGCGGGCGCTCATTGTTCTGGTACCTATCTTTATTCGTAATGTGTAAAGCCTAGCATCAATACAACGAGCGCCGGAGAGCGCTCGCATCGTTGATTTCGCCTCAGGTAAATACATTGTCATCAAGGTTGAATATGGACTAGAGTTGCACTTCAAAATATTTCTTAAAAAATCAGATAGAAAAAACAACAACAAAAATAATCACCAAAATGCTTATGATTTTGGACTTTAAAATACTTTCACTGTGATTTGTAATCGAGTATTGATGATATAATACCCTTACAGGTAAAACAAAATGATTTCTAAATGTTTTGGTGAAGTCAAATTTTGCAACCCCTACCCCCTTTGGTAGGGTCTCCTGTTTTGTTGTATGGGTTTGCCTGTCTAATTATAAACTCAATTCATTCCTAATACATCAAGCGTCCTATCCAAAAGGAAACCAGTGATATCTTATGCATAGGGAAGTTTTGGGAAGCATCTGAAAAAAGGCAGATACCCTATCAAAGTGTCAGAGGTCCAGTTCCCAGAGGGAGCAAACTCTTTTTTTAAGAGGAGTCTTCATTTGGAAAATGGACGCAATTGCATGCGCGGATCCAGAAAGTTTTGTCAGAGGGGGTCCAACTTTGACAAATATTTTTTTTAGTTTGATGAGGGGAGGGAGGATCCATGTACCACTATAAGCGGGCCATCATCGGCCCGCCAGCGAAACGCCAATATGGCGTTTCGCTGGCGTGCCGATGATGCCCCAACATTGAATGCTGGCTTGGTAGCTGCGATTTTCAGGGGATCCGAACCTGTATTGCTAGAAAACCCTAAATTTTTGCGATTTTTCAGGGGAAGGGGTCCGGACCCCCTGTTCCCCCCTCTGGATCCGCGAATGGAAAGTCTTCATTTGGAAAATGGACGCAATTGTCGAGTATCACTGCTCTTTACAGGAGACTCACTTTGATGTGCTTCACTTTTTAACATTTTGGCCGTGACATGTGATTCCCGAAATGTGGCATTTTGATATATACTTAGACGAGCCTCTGCAGCCTCCTTTTAAGCTTAGAAATTCCAAATGGTGTTCAGTCAGTAGCTTAACACTCGTAGAATATTCAAGCGACTAGCAAAGGCTCTGATCAGACTGCGCGTGTGCGCGGGCTGGTCTGAGCCTTTCCTGGTCGAACATACCACATTGTTAGAAATCTCATTTTCGCTTTCCTTATTATTTTCTGCTGATTGTATGAGGGTCTAGATGGGGTATAATGATTAGTGAAAAATGGCCCTTTTTTATAATGAATAGTGAATAATGAGCCAAAAAATAATGAATAGTGAATGATGAGAGCCTAAAAAATAATGAATAATCCTATTTTTTTTAATGAATTGAAGAAAAAATTAATGAATAGTGAATAATCAGATTTCTTTGCCACCTTTGTTACTTTTAATGAATAATTGGTCTTATTTTAATGAATAACCCAAAATTTTAATGAGATGAATAATGGGCTAAATTTTTAATGAATAGTGAATACCAGACCCCCCCCCCCCCCCCCCCCATCCAGACCCTATTGTATTTTTATTTCGTTTGTGTTTCAATGACCACCTACTCAATCTTGGTTAAATGCTGTTACAGAGGCATCCCCAGTTTTACCAGTTTTATATAAAGGAACAAATTGTCTGTACTGGTTCTGCTGTCCTTGGTGCCATGGAAAGTTCACATGTACTAAAGTTTTGATAACTCACCAGCACACCTGCAATGGACCAGTCATTCAGGAAAGACAACTGGAAAATACTAACCTAAATACACCTGCAACAGTTTCCTGTGCTGATGGTAAGTTGTTTTAGTAACACCGTACCTGGGTGGTTTAAAAATGAAGTTTCTTTTTAAAAAACTGATCTGTAGCGAACCCAAAATGGCTTACAGATGTGTATTTTATGCCAGAATGTGTAAAAATTTGCTGGACATTTTCAAGTCATTATCTGCATGTGTTACAAATTTATAGCACTTTAAAGCTGCATAGTCTGTAACTTTTGATATTCCAATTTTAGAAATAAATTTTCTATTTTTCAAGAATACAGTAAAAATACTCAAATTCAGGTAAATATTTTACCATTTTCGTACATTTTAACAAATTATCACTATCGAAAAAGGCATTTATGTTAAAAATCAACTGTCTAGAATTATTGGAAGGACATAAATAATTACAAAAAGAGAAAAACACCTGTTTTTATATAATAATTCACTTCCCATGCAGTTTTCAACTGTACTGAACCTATTTATTGTGAAAACATAACTTAATTCTTTTTTTACAAATGATTTAAAAAGAAAATAAAAAAATCGAAAAATGTCCATAGTTACAGAGTATAGTCTCTTTAAGGGTCGAAAAATGTCACATTGCGTGACATTTTAAGTAAACTATTCTGTTTGGATTATCATTTTACAAAACTGAAGTTCAGAGGCAAAACCTTGTCTAGGTTCATAAATTCAACAATCAGAGTGTAGATGCCTAAAAATATAATACTTTTTACATTAATTTTGACACTTATTCTCCTAGTCCAAGGAAACTGCTACCAGAAAATTTTGCAACACATAAGACATACTTTTTGGAAAGACCTTGGTCTGATTTGCTCAAATATATCTCTGTTTATTTCAATTTTCGTTGTATGATACGACTGATGTTAGGGCCTTTTAGAAAGCAGATTTATCATTGTGCATCTGTTCATTCATATCTGTTAGCATCGTAAGTATCCTGATCCAAAAGTGTCTAAGTGTAACATTTTGTGTTTAAGTGAATGTATTTTGTCAACATTCCTCTGTAGCACATATTCTGTCCCATATATCAGAGAAGCTAAATAACCAAAAGTGACATATACTGTTTTGAAACTTCAGGAAAATTGTATATTTTTACTGGGGATTTAAATAGTGTCCTAAGTGTAACCCTTTTGTAAAAAGTGCTACTTAAAATAGTCTAGTTGTAAAACAGTTAGACAGAAGATATTTACTGATGCGTGAGTTAAAATCTCAGATAAAACAGTCCTTCCATGATAAGTTTTGGTTATTCTGATACATATACGCATTAATAATAGTTAGGAAGCGCAGTGGCTCAGTGGTAGAGTGCTTGACTCGAGACCGAGGGGCCGCGGGTTCGAGCCTAACCGGCGTCACTGCATTGTGGTCCTTGAGCAAGACACATTTATCCTAGCTTAGTACTGGTTCAACCAGGAAGACCCGCCCCTGTTTAACTAAAAGATTGTTGATGGGACGTAAAGAATTAAATCAAACAAAGCATTAATAATAGTCTGTAGCTTTGTGCCATATATCTATGACTGACGTGCTTCATACAGTTATCATTCAAGCTCAAGTAGCTGAGCCTTACTACAATTTCACATCTACTACATCGTCGAACTTGTGATGTTATTTTCCGTTTGCCATGCCATTTAAGAAAGAAAACATTTCATATCTGAATAACAGTTAGTTTTGAGAAATTTTAGTGTGAAAGATAAGTGTCCAAGGTCTGAACGTATATCCGACGATCACCTCCCCAAATGAAAATGGGCTCTTGCATGGTATGGGAAATTAACATGGGAGTCTGCCCACGCTTGGATTTTCAAAATATTATGTTATTTAATTGTCTGGGGTATAACTGTAATGCTTATGGTGGGTTTGAGTTTTTATGCAATTCCATTGCTAAATTATGACGTCATGAAAGATATCACTAAATTACCTTAGGGTACCCAGTTATAATCATTTCTAAAGTAATTGACATACCATGTAACGGGCGGAGAAATGTTTTATTAAATAGCTATATCATTGATAAGTTCGCTGTTACTTAAAATGGCTTTGTATGTATTAGGATATTGGGTGGGCATTCATTTTTATAGCATGGTACCCCAATTTTCGACTGTATATTTTGTATTCAGTCAAATTTGGAATTAAAATTTTTACAGGTTGCGGTCTTTGTCAAGATACCATTTCAGCATATAAACTATCCATGTATGTTAGGAATATGTAGACCAAATTTCATGAAATTCAAGGAACGGTAACATATTTCTTTAACTTGATGTAAACACATGGCCCTAATTCATCGAAATGTAAAAAATAAAATAATTATGTTTCAGTGTAAAACATACTTGAATACTTGCTTAGTTTGAATCATCATGCTAGTACGTTTATTGGTAGAAGTTGATATGTTCAGTGTTTGCCCCTACGTATTATGGATTGGAAAAAGAAAAAAACAATATTCTTTGATATTAAGTGCCAGAATTCTTATTTAATGTAGTGCTTACACAATAATATTAGCCAAAATGATACAATATGTTGACACCTGTACTTAACACATCTAGTTTCTAACAATAAAACTACATCTAGCCAATGTTACACTAAATATGTAACATTATTAAAAATTATAATTCATACAGAAGAGAAACCTTATGACAAGTCAGTTCATACAGGAGAAGAACATTATATCTATGATTTTATAATTGTAAGACTCATTAATAAATCTGCCTCACAAAAATAATCCCCTGTCAAACCTATTGGTTAAAATTAACCATTTTGGTCACAGATAACACTTGGCTTCAAAGGTATTGCTAATTTAATGCTTAAATCTTCTCTGTTCATTCTGTTTTGTGAAACTGATGCTGATTTCCATCAAATAGCAACATTTATACTTTAGCTGGCTGTATATTCTAGGCATACAGTTTTGTTTCTGGACCTCACTTATTCATGTAGAACACTGTTCTATGATACCTTTGATAAGACTCTGTTACATGTTATCCTGGTCACGGCACCAAAATGTGGTTCCTCTAGTTCAGTTGGGATGTAAAGGAAATATTTAGTCTTCTTGTTTTCACATGTTTATTGTTAGGATATTATGTTTCTTAAACAATATCATGCAGGACTTGAGGAAGTGATACCCATTGTCTTGGCCCCATAGTGCCATGACACAGGGCCATGACCTTCAGTATTTCTGACCATTGAATCATTTAAAAATTGTCTAAACATGTCTTTCTTTAAGAAAAGTGGAAGTAGATTAAAAAAAACAACATCTTTATGTCGAGTTATTGATTCATTTGAACTAAATAATTAAATTTGCTAAAACTGACCTACACCCATACAGTGAGCCACTTTAGTTACGCACCAATTTTTAAGGGCCCACATTTTTTCACAAAAATGCTGGAATCGAACATTCTCTATGATAATTTACTTATTGACATTTTATCTGTTTGATGACATCAAAAAAAAAATATCGGATTTACTCATGTGAATCATTCTGCTATGCCAAAGGCAATTTTGACAAAAGTGCACGACTGCACGTGCAATCTGAACGTCTATATTTTCTATTTGCGTTTTGCGCTAGGCATTATCCATGGTGATCGTTGTGACAGAAAAACCAGTAACACTGTTACTGTTTGAAGAAATGTTCGTTTTGACGTCATATTAACGTCAGTTACAGTGATCAAACATATTTTCCTCCGTAAATTGTCTTGTTATGAGTCGCTTGTTGACATAGAAGTATCAAAGCACTAAAACATATTATCATTGACACGTTTTATAGCCTTGGTAGGCGTGACGTCATCACTAACGTCAACATTGTGACGCCAATAAATCCACTATTTTTTTACGAAAACAAATGGCGGACATTTGGTTGTTTAAAATGAAACTATAAAAGAAGTGTTTTGATAACTTGTTTACTAAAAATCATACTAAATTTGATCTAACTTTAAAAAAAATGCTAAAATCAACTTATTTCAAACCTTGGCCAGCTGGGAACCAAACTAGTAAACCGATAAAAAATTTTCTAAAGGTAACAAACACATTCCAGTCTTAGATATCGCTAAGAATAAATCGGTTCTTATCTCTGGCATAGCAGAAATTCGACCCTGAAAAAAGTGCAATGTGATCAGAGTTTCATTCGAAATAATGCATTGTGAAATGGTGTTTTGAGGGTAGTGCCCTTCAAGATCCATTTTCTCATTTGTTTCTGATCTGATCACAATAAAATTTCAATGGCTAATGCAACTATAGATGTGCTTTACGCTGGTAGTCTCAGATTAAAAACCTCATATTTCTTTTTTGAATAATTTAACATTTTATAAGTGGTGCGTATCTAAAGTGGCTCACTGTAAGAGGTAGGAAATGGTAAAGTTACCTGTTTTGGATTTTCATGATATTTGGCTCAGATCAGCAGTATATATGTGGCATGTTTTTGTGATAATATGATATCTTGACAAAGACTAGAACATATCTATCTTTTGAATTGAATGTTGAATGTTTTGTAATTTTTTGAAAAAAAAAATATTGAAATTTTACAATCCTTTCTTCTGAAAACGTAAACCATAATTTATCCAAAAGGGGTTTCATGGTATTAAAATAATGTCTACGGTATTTTGGATTCAAGATAGATGACAAATCATCGAAATAAACAAAACTATAGATTTAGGACATGGAAATTTATAGACAAGTACCACCTCAAAGGTGGAGTACGTCAGGGTTGCTTCCCAAGCCTTATTCTTAACTATCTAATTCGATAAATACATTTTCATAGTTCGTATATAATGAGTTATTAATATGCAAAGTTTGAAGAAAATCCATGCGTGGGCACAGATGAAAGTACCCCTTTTGAATATGGTTATCCCGATTCTAATGCACTACTGTGGTTTCGTCTCAAATTGATATGTGACAAGCTGCATAATGCTGCATGTCATCCAATGACATGTGACGTAATTCATGACGTCAAACTATTTCGACAGTATATCACAGGATATACTATCGCAAATTTTTGACGTTATCCAATCAGATGTGGCGATACAAAATCAAGTGCATTAGAATGCCGCATATATGATCAGATCTCCACTTACAGATACCAGAGATAAGGACATTTTTAGCATTCTGTTTTTATTTAAAATATACTTAAAGCCATTAAAAACGCAACTTGTACAAGTGTTATTTTTCCTATAAATATCAGCTTGATACATTTTGTCTTTGTACTAACAAGCGTCCCTAACGTAGGAGAACGTTTTATCAAAACTGGAGCTCAATTGCACACTTCTGCCAAAAATTTGGTGAAAATTGACAAATTCATCAAATTTTTTGGTTACCATATTTAATCTTGAAATTTTATTCAATTTGAGCGTTCAAGTACTGCGTTTCACTCAAACAAACAAAAAAACGATTTACAACAAAAAATTTACTTTGCTGGAAGAACCTAAAACTTATGTTTCAAATTTCATTTTTCGTGAAATTTACCCATTACTTGAGAAATCACTAAAGTTTCAATTAAACTGAATCATTTAAAATTTGGCATACGTAAGTTGTAAGGTCATAACCTATGGTTATCATTTATCACATTATTTACCGTCGAAGGTGTCGCATTTTCGTTAACTTCCGGGTTTCATGCTGAAACTTTCATGACCATTTTGATGGTCAAAACTTCAAGACGAAAAAAATGTTGCGTGTGCATAGAAAGTAGAGCAATGTTGAAATTTTCCGAAAGTTTGAATCCAAAAGAGCCGTTCATAATGAAGATCGGATATCCAGATTAATAAGGCGATTTTGCAGCTTTTGTGTTGAAGCTGCGGTTGTGTCCCTTTATCAAAAAATACAGCCTGGCTTATCTGGACTGCTTTATCTGCACCAAAAGAGTATTGGCTTGATATCACGACCATAGGTTTATGCTTTTAATTTATTAGAATGATAAAATAGCATTAAATCTCGAGTAAGGTTATACTGTAAAAGTTGCGTTTTTACTGGCGTTAAGTATATAAGTAAATATCTATTAATGATGGAGCAGAAAACTAGCCTTATTATAAATAGCTTAATATCTGCTTTTTGAGATTGCAATGAATACTGTTTTCGCCACTACATCACAATGTTAGTTTACTGTTGTTATGTTAATATTAAAATAAGAAGTAGTGTTAGAGTCTTTGCATAACATAATTGGCAGGTTAAATGCATTAGTAACGTTATATCCCAATTCAGTTGCTAAAGTTACAACATGTGGTTAAGCTCTGTTTTGTTGGACACTGTTTATCGTACTTACATTTGTTTTGTTTGTAATGACAGGTTTAGCAAAGAAGAAAGTTCTAGAAATTCCTTTGATAGATCCGAAACCTGATGATTCTGACAAAGAAGACACTCATTGTGTATCCAAACAGAAAGAGATGACTCTGAATCTGGCTGACAAAGGTGTAGTGGATATAGTCCAAGAAAATGATGGAAACAACCAAGAACAATTTCCCAGTAACAACTTTATTAGTAATAGTGTTATTTATAATGGTCAAAAAGATTCCATGTCATTAGAGAGAGCAGTGACACTGAATACCAGAGATAAATCAAAGAGGACGTTTAAACCTACATGGAAACTCAGAGTCAATCTTGGCATTGACAATTCAAATACAACTACGGGCCATTTAAATAAAAATCTTAATTCTTATGACATCAATGAGGATAAAGTTTCAGCTTCAATTAACTTAGAAACAGAAGTTTTTAATGTACCCGCTCAAAACTACCAGGATACTAGTGGTGCAATGTGTCATGATTTTCCAGAGGAAACAGAAGCCACAGAAAGCGACGTTTCCCTATCTGGTATAGGAATGCCTATGGAAACTGGTATCGGTCACACACTGAATCAGGAAAAGATAAATACCCATCTTAGGCATACAACTGATCGTATTGAAACTAGGAATACTGAAACTTTATCAAACGAGAGTCAAGTGACGTGTTATCATAATAGGCACTTATATCCAGTAAAGCAACATGAAGGACAAAGTTTACAAAATCAACAGATAACGATAAGTACAGCTGATTCAGCTAACAGTTACAGTGTTGGAAATGATGACATTAAGTCTCTCTTGCAAATTTTGGTTAGTACCGATCATACATATAGTAAGTCTTGCATGGCTAAAGATGTAGACAACGAACATGGTGTCCAAACTGATAGAGACAGTATACTGGACGTCCAAACTAATTTTGCTCCTACCAGTTCTGTGAATACTTTACACCAACAATCATCAAAAACAGACCCAGATCAAGAAACTACCAATTTAAAGGGATTAAAACTAAACAAGAGTGAAGCAATGGTGGTACAAACGCACCTGCGTGGTAGAGAGTATGGTAAAAGAAAATTAAAACCAACTTGGAAACTAAATGACTACCTAGGCAGTGGCGATACAAATAAGAAACGTAAACCATCTTGTAAGAATTTACAGCAAACATATAAAGAAAATGTCATTGAGACTAAAGACAGCTTTAAATATACAAAATTTCCATCTACAACACAGAAGAATGAGAGTTGTGTGAAAGCGTGTCCAAAGGCTGTTCCTTGTAAAGTACAGGAAAAGAAAACAATAAATATGGAAATGTGGCACAAACTGAAAATGCTGAGAAAACAAAATGCCAAGAATTTTTCATGTTCTGAACCTCTTCACTTCATAGATCAAGATGATACCAGGTTTGTTTATTATTTGCTTCCAAAAGAAATTGTGCCTAATACTCCAGTGAGAAAGATGGAAACTTTAAGTGATGTCAAACAAAGAAAGTTGGTGTCTTTGGAAGATTATCCAGAGTCATATTGTACAGAAAATTACACAGATTTAGCTCCAGGATCAAGGCACAAGTCTGCAGAGGAGAACCAGAGTCAGAGATTTTTGTGTAAGATATGTAATGTATATCGGACTGTACTACTGGAGAATCTGAGGAAGCATATTGAACTGCATGTGAATGACAAATTAAACTGTAAAGTGTGTAGCTTCATTGCACATTCTGTGCATTCTTTACGTAATCACATGATAGATGTACACCAGACAGCTCCAGGGACTGTAATATGTGAGATGTGTGGATCTTATGTAAATAGCTATAAGTTGCATGTAAGCAAAGTTCACGGAATAGCAGCTTATAAATGTTTTCATTGTCCCAACACATTCCATAAAGACACTGAACTAAGAGAGCATGTGTTTAATGAGCATAAAGGTTGTGCATACCAATGTGAGACATGTAAACAAATATTTCTTAAAGAAGGTCTTTTATTAAAACATCTCCCAAAATGTGGTGTAAAACTGTACTCGTGCAAGTACTGTGACAAATTTGTTCGGAACTCAAGACAGCTGTTGTACGACCACATTAGAAAGGTACACGCTAAGACGAGTACTCATAAATGCAATATCTGTTCATTCTCAGCAGGAAGCAAAAAGCGGCTGATAGCACATATGAATGCCCATCTTAATATACACCCATATGCTTGTGAACTTTGCAACTTCTCGTGTGTGAAGGAGGCTCAGCTGAAATCACACATGCGAACTCACTCGGGTGAGAAAAAATATAAATGTGATAAGTGCAGTTATGCTGCTGCTTGGAATGTACAACTCAAATCTCACTTGAAAGCTCACCTCAGTGAGAACCAGTGTTTATGTAAGGTGTGTAATATCGTGCTGAAAGACCAAAGATGCTTGAAACTGCACAGAAGGAAGGAACATAGAAACACATCTGAGTAAACATGGTTTAACCCTTTCCATTATGGATATTATGATATGAATAATTATATATAAACAAACTTTTGTGTTCATACATAGAACGAAGGAATTCTTAGGTCTACTAGTTATGGGTCATATCTAATAATATTTCTATTAAAAACAGATTAGACCCTGATCAGGCAGCTCTTACAAGAGTTGCCTGATCTGGATCACTTCTGTTTGCAAAAGCGTTAAAAGGCACCTCCATAAGGTAAGGGGTTAAGAGCAAGTAACTATTAGCCAGCCAGGGAAATGGAATTTGAAACGCTATTAACACGGAGTTTCTATGGCATATCAATAGTGTCCCCAGACTGAATGATGACTGGGATCTGACCTATAGTAGCCAGAATGTCTGATTAAATGCACATATTTAGATTAACAAAAAAAAATCAGCGATAAATTGTAAATATTTTCTTACCCATAATTTTTAGCATATGTTTTGGGTGCTCAAAAGAACCGTCTCACTTAGATGTTTTTTTTGAGTATCCAGAACACATGTTTTGGTTGAGAAATAAAAAATAGTTACGCGCACTTAACTAAAGTCCTGAAATGCTACAAATATGTTTATAAAAGTGTTGGGTCGATAGAAAAATCGACCTCCCGTATCACTGTAAGACTTCTCAAGTGATGACAAAAAGTGATCTCAAGGGAAGGATTTTTTTCTCGGACACCGAAGACAGACATCTGTGATTTTACCCATGTTATTTCACCAAAGCTGTCACAGATGTTTATTCATTAATTAGTTGTATTGGAACTCACACACATGGTCGTCATGTGGCGTCATTGGTTATTCAAACTGACAGCATCCTGTGATATTGCATCTCGGTGTATTCAGCGACTTCTGGAAGCTTATTTTAAAATAAAACGTCAATGGTGAGCAAGAAAAGGAATCAATTGATTGTGTAAGGGTGGGGTATAAAAATCCTTTACTCGGGATCACTGTTTGTCATAACTTGAAAAAGCCTTGTGATGCCAAACGGTGATCCTCAGTAAAGATGTTTCTATACCACCATCACGTTAGAATTTTATAGAATATCGGGTTCCTTACACGATTGAGTTAAATTTGGCCATTTTAGTACTTATCTCCAAGGCTCAGACATTACAGCACATGTCTATCTCGCTAGAGCCTTCCCTGTTAGTATAAACAAAGTATAAAGCTGATAAAGGCTCATATCTAATCAGGGCTCGAAAATAGCACTCGTCCGCTCGTATTTATGAGTGCCACAGGCTGCAGGGCAAGTGAAAATTTTGCGATTTCTAGCGAATATTAAATTTTCCCCATATATGCCAATACTTTTTTGTGATGCAGGGCAAGTGCCTATTTTCAGATATTTCGACGCCTGCTAATTAAAGACCTTTAGTCCCTCTAGATACATCAGCATTGTATTTTACATGTGACGTTCTTGTATATGCAATAAGTACCAACATCTCACGCGCTCACCCATAAATAGAGAATACTAGGTGAGTGTCTTTTGATATCAAGTTTACCAGGCAAGGCATTGAGAACGCATGTTGACATCGCGAGGCTTGCCGAGCGATTCAACATGCATTCTTAAAGCCGAGCCTGGTAAACTTGATATCGAAAGACGCGAACCTGGTATTCTATTTATCAGTTTACCCATTGTTGAACACTCTTCAAACTAGCGATTATGACGTAAATTTTGATTTTTGTGTTGATTCAGTGTCATTAGCGACGTCATACAAAAAGTGCAACGCCATCATGACCTGAATAAGGTAACATGCCTTGAGATAGGAAACGTTTATTAGGTTATGTTCAAACAATTCAGTTAATATTAGGGGTGACTGATAAATGCCTTATTCACCTTTCAATTCCATTCGGATTCTATTGTGAGCTCATTGAATATTCATGAATACACATTCAAATGCACTTGCTTTTGTAACGTGACGTTTGTTTGGATAATTTCAAATATTTGCGACAGTATATCAGTATTATCCTGTCGGATATAGTTTGACGTAATTCATGACGTCAAACTATTTCGACAGTATATCACAGGATATACTATCGCAAATTTTTGATGTTATCCAATCAGATGTGGCGATACAAAATCAAGTGCATTAGAATGTCGCATATATGATCAGATCTCCACTTACAGATACCAGAGATAAGGACATTTTTAGCATTCTGTTTTTATTTAAAATATACTTAAAGCCATTAAAAACGCAACTTGTACAAGTGTTATTTTTCCTATAAATATCAGCTTGATACATTTTGTCTTTGTACTAACAAGCGTCCCTAACGTAGGAGAACGTTTTATCAAAACTGGAGCTCAATTGCACACTTCTGCCAAAAATTTGGTGAAAATTGACAAATTCATCAAATTTTTTGGTTACCATATTTAATCTTGAAATTTTATTCAATTTGAGCGTTCAAGTACTGCGTTTCACTCAAACAAACAAAAAAACGATTTACAACAAAAAATTTACTTTGCTGGAAGAACCTAAAACTTATGTTTCAAATTTCATTTTTCGTGAAATTTACCCATTACTTGAGAAATCACTAAAGTTTCAATTAAACTGAATCATTTAAAATTTGGCATACGTAAGTTGTAAGGTCATAACCTATGGTTATCATTTATCACATTATTTACCGTCGAAGGTGTCGCATTTTCGTTAACTTCCGGGTTTCATGCTGAAACTTTCATGACCATTTTGATGGTCAAAACTTCAAGACGAAAAAAATGTTGCATGTGCATAGAAAGTAGAGCAATGTTGAAATTTTCCGAAAGTTTGAATCCAAAAGAGCCGTTCATAATGAAGATCGGATATCCAGATTAATAAGGCGATTTTGCAGCTTTTGTGTTGAAGCTGCGGTTGTGTCCCTTTATCAAAAAATACAGCCTGGCTTATCTGGACTGCTTTATCTCACGGGTGGTAAACCTAGGAACTACAGCGAAATTGTGTTAACGTAATTTTGTTCCCAAGCCACATCCGGGACACATCGTGGTAGTTTCCAGGCCGAAAATTGGATAAAGAAAGGTTGGTGTCACTTTCATTTTTGTTTTATTTTACAACTTAGAACAAACAATGGTGAAATCCGACAATGTGGTTCCGTGTAAGTATGTCTCAGCGTCCCCTCTAGCCCAAAATTTTGTTTGAAAAGTTATTTTCTTTCTTTTGGTACGTGTTTCCCCACTGAGCATCGGACCAACTTTCCCCAAAGTTCGAAGGATTTTAGCCCATATCTGTCAAATTGAATGGAATTTGATATCATTTGACGATGGAAATGATAAAAAGACCCTGAATAAACATTCCTGCACAGAAAAAAAAATCTGAGCATTTACTCATAAAAGATTCATGCCCCGTTCGTCCTGTGTGGTAGTTTCCAGCTCATCGTGGTAGTTAAAATGCTATCGTGGTAGTTTCCAAGACTTTATAGGATACGTTTCTGAAGTGTTACAAAACATTATAGTGGTTGTTTGTTTCGCATGATAACCCTCGAACTCGTCAATTAATTACCACGGTAAACAAATAAACCACATTTCAACACCATGAGGAAGCTAAGCTGAGGACTCGAGATTCAATGTGATGCTTGACAGGTGGACACCATGCCCTGGACTGCCAAACAACACCTCTGGAAATCTAAAGCAAAAGAAGGTCATCAGTTGAGCCGTGGTGGACCAAGCAACAGACAAAAAAAAATATATAAAAAATTGCGTCACCTGCTACGTTGTTCCATGTTCAGTCAGCTTTAAGATAAAATGGCAGGCTAAGACTACTGGCCCAAAGTATTGTTAGTACTTGCACTTCGGAAAAAAGGGAAATATCCTTGAGTTGGGACACTTTTTATATACATGCGAGTGTGACAATGAACGGGCATGTTATTTGATAATTAAAAAGCATGTTTATTCAAAAACAAAAAATGTGAATATCCCTTCTTTTCATTCCTCTCATCATTTCAATAGCCAACTAAAATTAAAATTCAGGCAGTCGTCATTTGTTATCTGACAAAAGGTTATTTGAAAAGGTCTTCGTATGAATAAGCGGAGTATTCAAGGTTCGGCCCGCACACCCTGTCTTTATAAAAATGAAGTAGCCCCTTAATAGTGGAAATCTGCTGATGCGAGCTACTACTAAATTCATACAAAGTCTTGGAAACTACCACGATAGCATTTTAACTACCACGATGAGCTGGAAACTACCACACAGGACGAATGGAGCATGAATCGTTTACGAGTAAATGCTCAGATTTTTTTTCTGTGCAGGAATGTTTATTCAGGGTCTTTTTATCACTTCCATCGTCAAATGATATCAAATTCCATTCAATTTGACAGATATGGGCTAAAATCCTTCGAACTTTGGGGAAAGTTGGTCCGATGCTCAGTGGGGAAACACGTACCAAAAGAAAGAAAATAACTTTTCAAACACAATTTTGGGCTAGAGGGGACGCTGAGACATACTTACACGGAACCACATTGTCGGATTTCACCATTGTTTGTTCTAAGTTGTAAAATAAAACAAAAATGAAAGTGACACCAACCTTTCTTTATCCAATTTTCGGCCTGGAAACTACCACGACGTGTCCCGGATGTGGCTTGGGAACAAAATTACGTTAACACAATTTCGTGGTAGTTCCTAGGTTTACCACCCGTGTATCTGCACCAAAAGAGTATTGGCTTGATATCACGACCATAGGTTTATGCTTTTAATTTATTAGAATGATAAAATAGCATTAAATCTCGAGTAAGGTTATACTGTAAAAGTTGCGTTTTTACTGGCGTTAAGTATATAAGTAAATATCTATTAATGATGGAGCAGAAAACTAGCCTTATTATAAATAGCTTAATATCTGCTTTTTGAGATTGCAATGAATACTGTTTTCGCCACTACATCACAATGTTAGTTTACTGTTGTTATGTTAATATTAAAATAAGAAGTAGTGTTAGAGTCTTTGCATAACATAATTGGCAGGTTAAATGCATTAGTAACGTTATATCCCAATTCAGTTGCTAAAGTTACAACATGTGGTTAAGCTCTGTTTTGTTGGACACTGTTTATCGTACTTACATTTGTTTTGTTTGTAATGACAGGTTTAGCAAAGAAGAAAGTTCTAGAAATTCCTTTGATAGATCCGAAACCTGATGATTCTGACAAAGAAGACACTCATTGTGTATCCAAACAGAAAGAGGTGACTCTGAATCTGGCTGACAAAGAGGTAGTGGATATAGTCCAAGAAAATGATGGAAACAACCAAGAACAATTTCCCAGTAACAACTTTATTAGTAATAGTGTTATTTATAATGGTCAAAAAGATTCCATGTCATTAGAGAGAGCAGTGACACTGAATACCAGAGATAAATCAAAGAGGACGTTTAAACCTACATGGAAACTCAGAGTCAATCTTGGCATTGACAATTCAAATACAACTACGGGCCATTTAAATAAAAATCTTAATTCTTATGACATCAATGAGGATAAAGTTTCAGCTTCAATTAACTTAGAAACAGAAGTTTTTAATGTACCCGCTCAAAACTACCAGGATACTAGTGGTGCAATGTGTCATGATTTTCCAGAGGAAACAGAAGCCACAGAAAGCGACGTTTCCCTATCTGGTATAGGAATGCCTATGGAAACTGGTATCGGTCACACACTGAATCAGGAAAAGATAAATACCCATCTTAGGCATACAACTGATCGTATTGAAACTAGGAATACTGAAACTTTATCAAACGAGAGTCAAGTGACGTGTTATCATAATAGGCACTTATATCCAGTAAAGCAACATGAAGGACAAAGTTTACAAAATCAACAGATAACGATAAGTACAGCTGATTCAGCTAACAGTTACAGTGTTGGAAATGATGACATTAAGTCTCTCTTGCAAATTTTGGTTAGTACCGATCATACATATAGTAAGTCTTGCATGGCTAAAGATGTAGACAACGAACATGGTGTCCAAACTGATAGAGACAGTATACTGGACGTCCAAACTAATTTTGCTCCAACCAGTTCTGTGAATACTTTACACCAACAATCATCAAAAACAGACCCAGATCAAGAAACTACCAATTTAAAGGGATTAAAACTAAACAAGAGTGAAGCAATGGTGGTACAAACGCACCTGCGTGGTAGAGAGTATGGTAAAAGAAAATTAAAACCAACTTGGAAACTAAATGACTACCTAGGCAGTGGCGATACAAATAAGAAACGTAAACCATCTTGTAAGAATTTACAGCAAACATATAAAGAAAATGTCATTGAGACTAAAGACAGCTTTAAATATACAAAATTTCCATCTACAACACAGAAGAATGAGAGTTGTGTGAAAGCGTGTCCAAAGGCTGTTCCTTGTAAAGTACAGGAAAAGAAAACAATAAATATGGAAATGTGGCACAAACTGAAAATGCTGAGAAAACAAAATGCCAAGAATTTTTCATGTTCTGAACCTCTTCACTTCATAGATCAAGATGATACCAGGTTTGTTTATTATTTGCTTCCAAAAGAAATTGTGCCTAATACTCCAGTGAGAAAGATGGAAACTTTAAGTGATGTCAAACAAAGAAAGTTGGTGTCTTTGGAAGACTATCCAGAGTCATATTGTACAGAAAATTACACAGATTTAGCTCCAGGATCAAGGCACAAGTCTGCAGAGGAGAACCAGAGTCAGAGATTTTTGTGTAAGATATGTAATGTATATCGGACTGTACTACTGGAGAATCTGAGGAAGCATATTGAACTGCATGTGAATGACAAATTAAACTGTAAAGTGTGTAGCTTCATTGCACATTCTGTGCATTCTTTACGTAATCACATGATAGATGTACACCAGACAGCTCCAGGGACTGTAATATGTGAGATGTGTGGATCTTATGTAAATAGCTATAAGTTGCATGTAAGCAAAGTTCACGGAATAGCAGCTTATAAATGTTTTCATTGTCCCAACACATTCCATAAAGACACTGAACTAAGAGAGCATGTGTTTAATGAGCATAAAGGTTGTGCATACCAATGTGAGACATGTAAACAAATATTTCTTAAAGAAGGTCTTTTATTAAAACATCTCCCAAAATGTGGTGTAAAACTGTACTCATGCAAGTACTGTGACAAATTTGTTCGGAACTCAAGACAGCTGTTGTACGACCACATTAGAAAGGTACACGCTAAGACGAGTACTCATAAATGCAATATCTGTTCATTCTCAGCAGGAAGCAAAAAGCGGCTGATAGCACATATGAATGCCCATCTTAATATACACCCATATGCTTGTGAACTTTGCAACTTCTCGTGTGTGAAGGAGGCTCAGCTGAAATCACACATGCGAACTCACTCGGGTGAGAAAAAATATAAATGTGATAAGTGCAGTTATGCTGCTGCTTGGAATGTACAACTCAAATCTCACTTGAAAGCTCACCTCAGTGAGAACCAGTGTTTATGTAAGGTGTGCAATATCGTGCTGAAAGACCAAAGATGCTTGAAACTGCACAGAAGGAAGGAACATAGAAACACATCTGAGTAAACATGGTTTAACCCTTTCCATTATGGATATTATGATATGAATAATTATATATAAACAAACTTTTGTGTTCATACATAGAACGAAGGAATTCTTAGGTCTACTAGTTATGGGTCATATCTAATAATATTTCTATTAAAAACAGATTAGACCCTGATCAGGCAGCTCTTACAAGAGTTGCCTGATCTGGATCACTTCTGTTTGCAAAAGCGTTAAAAGGCACCTCCATAAGGTAAGGGGTTAAGAGCAAGTAACTATTAGCCAGCCAGGGAAATGGAATTGGAAACGCTATTAACACGGAGTTTCTATGGCATGTCAATAGTGTCCCCAGACTGAATGATGACTGGGATCTGACCTATAGTAGCCAGAATGTCTGATTAAATGCACATATTTAGATTAACAAAAAAAAATCAGCGATAAATTGTAAATATTTTCTTACCCATAATTTTTAGCATATGTTTTGGGTGCTCAAAAGAACCGTCTCACTTAGATGTTTTTTTTGAGTATCCAGAACACATGTTTTGGTTGAGAAATAAAAAATAGTTACGCGCACTTAACTAAAGTCCTGAAATGCTACAAATATGTTTATAAAAGTGTTGGGTCGATAGAAAAATCGACCTCCCGTATCACTGTAAGGCTTCTCAAGTGATGACAAAAAGTGATCTCAAGGGAAGGATTTTTTTCTCGGACACCGAAGACAGACATCTGTGATTTTACCCATGTTATTTCACCAAGGCTGTCACAGATGTTTATTCATTAATTAGTTGTATTGGAACTCACACACATGGTCGTCATGTGGCGTCATTGGTTATTCAAACTGACAGCATCCTGTGATATTGCATCTCGGTGTATTCAGCGACTTCTGGAAGCTTATTTTAAAATAAAACGTCAATGGTGAGCAAGAAAAGGAATCAATTGATTGTGTAAGGGTGGGGTATAAAAATCCTTTACTCGGGATCACTGTTTGTCATAACTTGAAAAAGCCTTGTGATGCCAAACGGTGATCCTCAGTAAAGATGTTTCTATACCACCATCACGTTAGAATTTTATAGAATATCGGGTTCCTTACACGATTGAGTTAAATTTGGCCATTTTAGTACTTATCTCCAAGGCTCAGACATTACAGCACATGTCTATCTCGCTAGAGCCTTCCCTGTTAGTATAAACAAAGTATAAAGCTGATAAAGGCTCATATCTAATCAGGGCTCGAAAATAGCACTCGTCCGCTCGTATTTATGAGTGCCACAGGCTGCAGGGCAAGTGAAAATTTTGCGATTTCTAGCGAATATTAAATTTTCCCCATATATGCCAATACTTTTTTGTGATGCAGGGCAAGTGCCTATTTTCAGATATTTCGACGCCTGCTAATTAAAGACCTTTAGTCCCTCTAGATACATCAGCATTGTATTTTACATGTGACGTTCTTGTATATGCAATAAGTACCAACATCTCACGCGCTCACCCATAAATAGAGAATACTAGGTGAGTGTCTTTTGATATCAAGTTTACCAGGCAAGGCATTGAGAACGCATGTTGACATCGCGAGGCTTGCCGAGCGATTCAACATGCATTCTTAAAGCCGAGCCTGGTAAACTTGATATCGAAAGACGCGAACCTGGTATTCTATTTATCAGTTTACCCATTGTTGAACACTCTTCAAACTAGCGATTATGACGTAAATTTTGATTTTTGTGTTGATTCAGTGTCATTAGCGACGTCATACAAAAAGTGCAACGCCATCATGACCTGAATAAGGTAACATGCCTTGAGATAGGAAACGTTTATTAGGTTATGTTCAAACAATTCAGTTAATATTAGGGGTGACTGATAAATGCCTTATTCACCTTTCAATTCCATTCGGATTCTATTGTGAGCTCATTGAATATTCATGAATACACATTCAAATGCACTTGCTTTTGTAACGTGACGTTTGTTTGGATAATGTCAAATATTTGCGACAGTATATCAGTATTATCCTGTCGGATATAGTTTGACGTTATTAATGATGTCAAAGTTTCAATTGATGACGTGCGGCTTTATGTGGCTTGCAACGTTCCAATTTGAGATGAGACTTCAGCATGTTCAGAAGGGCATTAGAATGGGGATAACCATATTCAAAGTCTTTATTTCCCGAAATCACGTTTTATGGCTGTGCTCGCGCATCACCACGGGTGGTAAACCTAGGAACTACAACGAAATTGTGTTAACGTAATTTTGTTCCCAAGCCACATCAGGGACATATTGTGGTAGTTTCCAGGCCGAAAATTGGATGAAGAAAGGTTGATGTCACTTTCATTTTTGTTTTATTTTACAACTTAGAACACACAATGGTGAAATTGGACTATGTGGTTCTGTGTAAATATGTCTCAGCGTCCCCTTTAGCCCAAAATTTTGTTTGAAACGTTATTTTATTTCTTTAGATTCGTGTTTCCCCACTGAGCATCGAACAAACTTTCCCCAAAGTTCGAAGGATTTTAGCCCATGTCTGTCAAATTGAATGGAATTTGATATCATTTGACGATGGAAATGATAAAAAGACCCTGAATAAACATTCCTACACAGAAAAAAAAATCTGAGCATTTACTCGTAAACGATTCATACCCCGTTCGTCCTGTGTGGTAGTTTCCAGCTCATCGTGGTAGTTAAAATGCTATCGTGGTAGTTTCCAAGACTTTGTAGGAATTTAGTAGTAGTTGGCATCATCAGATGTTCACTATTCAGGGGCTACATCATTTTTATAAAGACAGGGTGTGCGGGCCGATCCTTGAATACCCCTCTTATTCATATGAAGACCTTTTCAAACAACCTTTTGTCAGATAACAAATGTCAACTGCCTGAATTTTAATTTTAGTGGGCTATTGAAATGATGAGAAAAATGAAAAGAAGGGATATTCACATATTTTGATTTTGAATATACAAGCTTTTTAATTATCAAATAACATTCCCGTTCATCGTCACACTCACATGTATATAAAAAGTGTCCCAACCCGAGGATATTTCCCTTTTTTCTGAAGCGCAAGTACTAACAATACTTTGGGCCAGTAGTCTTAGCCTGCCATTTTATCTTAAAGTTGACTGAACATGGAACAACGTAGCGAGTGACGCAATTTTTTATATCATTTTTTTGTCTGTTGCTTGGTCCACCACGGTTCAACTGATGACCTTTTTTGCTTTAGATTTCCAGAGGTGTTGTTTGGCAGTCCAGGGCATGGTCTCCAACTGTCAAGAATCACATTGAATCTCGAGTCCTCAGCTTAGCTTCCTCATGGTGTTGAAATGTGATTTATTTGTTTACAGTGGTAATTGATTGACGAGTTCGAGGGTTATCATGCGAAACAAACAGTTACTTTAATGTTTTGAAACACTTCAGAAACATTTCCTTCAAAGTCTTGGAAACTAGATAGCATTTTAACTACCACGATGAGCTGGAAACTACCACACAGGACGAACGGGGCATGAATCGTTTACGAGTAAATGCTCAGATTTTTTTTCTGTGTAGGAATGTTTATTCAGGGTCTTTTTATCATTTCCATCGTCAATGATATCAAATTCCATTTAATTTGACAGATATGGGCTAAAATCCTTCGAACTTTGGGAAAAGTTGGTCCGATGCTCAGTGGGGAAACACGATCTAAAGAAATAAAATAACGTTTCAAACAAATTTTGGGCTAGAGGGGACGCTGAGACATATTTACACGGAACCACATTTTCGGATTTCACCATTGTTTGTTCTAAGTTGTAAAATAAAACAAAAATAAAAGTGACACCAACCTTTCTTTATCCAATTTTTGGCCTGGAAACTACAACGACGTGTCCCGGATGTGGCTTGGGAACAAAATTACGTTAACACAATTTCGTGGTAGTTCCTAGGTTTACCACCCGTGATCACTGTAAAACTAAATTTTCATCCGTATATCCCACAATTTACCTGCGCAGATGGATATTTTTGAATACAGTTATCCCTTAATTCTAATGCACTTGATTTTCTAACGTGGCGTCTGATTGGATAACGTCATGTGAGACAGTATGTCTTTCATGCGATATACTGTCGGAATAAGTTTGACGTCATTTATTATGTTCATTTCGTTGGATGCGGCTTGTAACGCTCCATTTTGAGAGAAAACTGCAGAAGTACATTAGGATGGGGATTACCATATTCAAAATTTTCTTTGGGGAGGTATATCCTCGGATATTAGGTCGGAAATCTTTTACAGCTCTGCTCATGCGTCACCATAAAACTGTATATCAGGTGATATACCTCCCAAAATTGAACAGTTTGAATACAATTATCCCCTAAATACGTGTTGACCACTACGTCAATTGAGGACAATATGAGAATCTTCCATAAGAAGAAAAAAATGTGTTATGATGATCACCGTTTGGCATCATGAGGCTTTCAGAGTCATGAGGCTTTCAGAGTATTGACAAAATAGTGATACCAAGGGACGGGTTTTCTATAAGCACATCTTACTAATGATGTATTTTTTTCTTGCTTACCATACAATGTATATACAACCAGGCCACTACCAAGTTAGCATTTTATTCGAATGAAACATCTATAGATAAGCTGTCGATAATATAAAATTGGCTATCTGGTGCATGCCAAACTACACAAAATCTTTCTACATGCTCATTACACTGAAACATAAAAAGTAGTTGAGAAATTAGTGAAAAACCTGTAAATGGTGAGAAGCACTCATTTAATGAATGGACATATGTTGTAGGTGCACATTGGAATTGCCTCTATGAACAACATATGTTACTGAAATTAAGAAAAACTATTTTGAAATATACACTTAACATGACGTCGTTTCATGTCCATTAGCTTTCCTCTTTTAAACATCTCAAACTGCCAATCACTATTAAAATACCTGTCACTATATGTTTTTTTTTATATTTACATGACAGCAATATCACCAAATTTGATTTCGTGAACTATGCTTTTGGGAACTTAATAGTTGCATGTTTGTGTTTTAAAATAAGTTTATAGAAGTCCATGAATATACCGAGACGCAACCTTGCATGATGACATAATGACGTCTATTGACAGACATTAACATGACCCATGAGTTCCAATACAACCAATAAACAACCCATACGTGTAAGATAATATGGGTTAGATGAGCGTTTCCCTCCCAAGTAAAAATCTCCAGTTCAGATAAAATGTGATGTAAGAACTTTTCTACCCAAATAGAATGCAAGATATAGCCTTATCCTTTGTGCAAGAGAAATTTGTGTTTCATCTTACCAGGGAAGACATACTATTGTGTTTCCAGGACTTTAGTGACCCCCGTTTTTTGCTAATTACTCTTAAATGGTGATTTTAATTGAAAAATTAATTAGAGAAATGAATTTAGATATAAACCGCGTAATTGAATTAATTTTTTCCACATAAATATGAGTTTTTGTATAGGCTGGGATTAGATGGAATTTTGGTGTGTTTTTGCTGCTCTTCTTTGAATTAGTCCCCAAGTGAACCTAGCGATATAAATAAAACCTGGCTTATACAGGTCAGTGGAGGTAATTCGTCAGTCCCACAGATAATTGTGCGTAACAGAGAATTTTTTTACCTATTTCTCAACCAAATAAATATGTTGTGTGTACTCAAAACAACCGTCTCGATGATATGGATCTTTTGAGCACCCAAAACACGTGTTTAAACTGATAAAAACAATCGCAACTTCACGCTAAAATTGCTTAACTGGTCCAATCTTCGTGTATTAAGCTATGATTCACTGCTTATACTGACTCATAAACACTACTGTACATCGAAAGGCGATGCATTGAAATGGCCTGTGTTAAACAAAACGATTCAAGTAACAGTATTGTCTGAACCTTAATGACTGAATTTTCTTTCGAGATCATTGTTTCCTAAAATATGTTTTTCAGGAATACAAGAAGGTTATCAACCAGTATGGACCCAGATAATTCCCAACATTTTAACCTGAACTTGCCTTCGGCTGTTGACAAAGTTTATCAGCGAAATAGCTTTAGCAGGCAAATATTTGATGCTCTTTAAGTTTGTATATCCCTAATTTGCTATTTCTCGTCAACTCTCTAACTTGCTTGAATTGTCGTCATAAACTCTTTACATACTAGTGTCGTCTGCTGATTACCTTTGCAAACACTTTGGACCCAGAAAAGGTCCGACAAAACGTCGGACATGATCTGGATCCAAACTTATTGGCACTCTACTGATATTCCCGAAAGATCATTTTAAAAAAAGCAACAACAAGAAACAAACTGATTTTGAAAAAAATAACAGCAGACGACAAAATCATGACAAATTACCTAGTAGGCAAAAAGAGTCAATGAATTGAAATGGAAGGTGCTACATGTATATGTATGTTTCATGCTTAAGCCTTATATTTGCCTGCTTTCAATACGGCAGGGTCTAGGACCCCTATAGACTTTTACAATTGCGTGTGTGCGTGCGTGTGTGTGTCTAAATGATGACGAGTGAGATTTTCGTTGAATCAAGGGATATAGATAGTCCTGTAGGCTAGTACATATCATCATAGCAATGCAAATATACCACGTGTATCTATTGGGGTACATATAGGTATATTCACAGGGAAAAACAACTAAGTTATTCTTTTGTACAGGGCACTGGGGCTTCAGTTACAAATAAGGGCGTCTCCCAAAAATAAGTTTTTGTTACGCGGTGTGCATTTAAATCTACATGCTAAGTGCCGTTCTTCTAAGTTTAATTTAAAGCTGTTTAAATAAAAGAAAAACGGGGGTCACTTATAACCTGGAAACACTTTTTTTTATATAGTTAGAAATGTATTATTGTTAGAAGTTCCATCTCACTTGTTAAGCCAATATACTTATTTTATTGTGCATCGAAGCGTGTTTAGTCTACTGGTTTGTCTTTAGAAGTCCAATTGCACAGGCTACACCAAGGCCACAACATCCTGTTGGATTTTTTAATATATATTGCTGGTGAAAATCTTCTGTCTTCTGGGTTTCCCACCAGGCCATACCCAAACCAGCTTGCCCAGCTGGAGAGACTAGCTCATGCAGCTAGATTAGCGAATTTTCGCTCGAAGGTAGTTTAGATATTATACTTTCCAAAATTCGAATAACAAAGCTGCTGATCAGACTGCGGGGATGCGCAGGCTGGTATAGGCCTTTGTTGTTCGCAAACCTATTTGCGTCAGGGCCCATTTATGATCAACAATCGGGATCCTCAACTGCCATTTACCACAACAGTACTATACATCACAAACACCATCAACTTTTATACCCCAGCCCATGTAGATACCATAAAAGCAAAAACCTTGGACTCCAGTTATATAAGTCTCATTCAAGAAAATCAACGATTCGCAGTCAAGAGAGAAGAAGATCGAAGAATCTTCTCAGTAACGTACGGAGCACCCAGCTATAGAGATAAATCCTATCCCAATACCTACATTGGAAATGAATGAGACTCCGTTTCGGATAAAAGAATTGGAAAAGCATCTAAGAAAATTAAAATGAAACAAGAAATGCTAGAAATATCAATTAGAACAATCAACACACGCCACTTCTCTGAAAGAATACCAATGCTGTTAACCCTTTGTATACGAATGGATTATTCCTTCTGATTTGATACAAATAAACTTCGGATAATCCATTTTACATATGTAGGATGTCAGGTTATATTTTCTTCATAAAAAAAAAATATTGTATTTTTTGTATGAAGATCATTTTTTATCATTACAAACAGTGTAGACGCTGATGAAATGCAGCGTCATGCTGCATTTTATCTGGGCCTTTACTGTTTGCAAAATCACTCGTTTAGGGATTCCGGAAAACATGGGTTAATTGCCTACTGATAAAATGACTACGGTAATTGTGTTATGTTATACCCTCCATTCAAAAAATTGTGTTCGTGTGTCCGTCCGTCCATCGATCTGTCTATACGTCCGTCCGTCCGTCCGTCCGTCCGTCAGCGCATCGTTTTCACTCTGCTGGGAGCATTTTTATCCAATTTTCTTCAAACTTGCTATGAGAGTTGATATTGGGAGAGAGTGTCCTAGGATTGCAGATGGGTAAATTTTGGCAAATAAGTACAGAGTTACGGCCCTTCATTGACGTTAGAAATTGGTTTTCACTCTATATCTTTGGCATTCCTTTACCGATTTTCTTCCAATTTGGTATGAGAGTCGATATTGTGAAGGAGTGTTCTGGGATTGCAGATGGCTAAATTTTGACAAATAAGTACAGAGTTATAGCCCTTGATTGACGTTAGAAATTTGTTTTCACTCTCTATCTTGGCATTTTTTCACCGATTTTCTTCAAACATTGCATGAAGAGGTCTAGTTTCAAGATGATTGTCTTTGCATTGTTAATATCCTGTGGCGGGGTATGTTGCATGCCTGCAGCGCTTATATATATATATATATATATATATATATATATATATATATATATATATATATATATATATATATATATATATATATATATATATATATATATATATATATATATATATATATATATGATTTGGTGAGGCGGAAGTATTGTTACAGCGATAATTCAGCAGTAATATTCATGTGGTTGCAGAGAGACTTAGTAGAGGTGTTGTATGGTAGACTTAAAAGGTCATCACTCAGTACAAGTGTATAGTCCAGCAGAAAGTGACTGATTTGAGTGTCATAGTCCAACTGAAATGTGACTGATTTGAGCTGGACCTAAGAATAGCATGTTGTATAGAGAGTATAGCCAAATATTTTACCTGAAACAATGTTCCCACGTGTATATTGATAGTATGGTGAAATATACATGTCAGAATTAAGTGAGTCATATGGTGTACCAGAAGGGTCAATACAGTATAACTTTGTTTTAATAGAAATATACTGTTGAATGATGTCAAGATACCAGTATTCAGAGTTGTTGAGAAATACAGATAACTTTGATTAAGGATCTATCGTATCTGTATTAATATACTTTCTAAGTGACTATGATGAAATATACTCATCCTAAACTATAAGCATTTGTCACTTGAAGATGATTGTGTATATGTCTTAGATTTTCTATGTGGAGAATTTAGCACAGGCTTGTCCATCAATCCAGCTTCTTCATCGCATAAAATCAATACTGTGTTATGAAGAAGAGGGACCTGTTTTCTATGAATGTGATGGACCTAAAATTCAGCAAAATCATTATTTTGTCGAACAAATACAAAATTTTAGAAATCCGAAAATGCCATTCGACGGTCTTGATGTTAACCTTCAACATACCTTAAATAGTGTGCCCTAGCACATAAAATGATTCTAGAATATGTGTTGAAGTTTAAAAAATGCCATTTTTATTCCTTACAGAACATTTTTTACTGTCAAGCAGAATATCCTCATAAAACCGATATCAGTGTCAAAAACTTCAATGAGTGTTTCATAGAAAAGCATCGCCTGATTTCAAAATTTTCCTCTCAAAATTAGGAAACAGAAGGTTTAATCCAAATGGTATACATATATGCAATGAAGAAGCTGGGTTGGCGGGCATGTTGATGATATATGAGCCGCAACATGAGATTTCAAACAATGTGGTTTGTGTGATCAGCAAAATCTCAGATTCTACTACACATACGGGCAGTCTGATCAGAGTCTTTGCTAGTTGCTTGAATATTCTATGACTATTAAGCTACTGACTGAACATCATTTTGAGTCTCTAAGCATAAAAGGAGGCTGCACAAACTTGTCTGAGTCTTCACATGTCAAAACGCCTCATTGTTGGAAATCACATGTCACGGCTCAATTATGTGTACTGATAGCAAACATTGAAGGTCATCTTCTGACTGCTCAGGAGTGGTCAGATCTGGATCTGCACTGTTCTTCTGAACATTTTTCAAATAACCACTAGTAGAAATTTCAGTATACTTTATATTCACCCTCTATACAATAAAACCTGTCTAAAGCGGCCACTCAAAAATAGACAAAACAAAGGTCTTAATGACAAATGCTAGCTAAATGAAGGTCAAACGTATTGCAGAATGCATTAAGCAATAATCAGTCTTGAAAACCAATTTTGGTCCTCTTTTCGAGTGGCCGCTTAAGACAGGTTTACTGATATCTTATTTTGAAGTTTTGTGACCCTTCATAGTGGGTTAAGTGTTTATGATCAAATATCCAAATCAAAATTATTGACCCTTTTGCTTAAAGGAGCCCTCTCTCTAATTTTGTAATATTTTTATTCTGTATGAGTGATGAATCCGAATGTTCCCTTTAAACCTTAAAAATGAATCAGTGGCCCTTTAATATTTGGAATGAATAAGTTTTTCTATGTCAGAATATAATGAAGACTAGTCATTTTTTTCAGTTTAGTTTTAGATATGGTCAGTTGTCCAATGCTCAAACTCTGTAAGCTATTAAGGCCAGAATTTTTTAAATAGTTGATTTACGGGATATTTTTTTCAGATTTAGGGTCGGGGGGGGGGGGACGAAAAAAATAATCAAAAAAAAGCTCTAAAAATTACCAGTTAACTGGTCATTTTCAGAGCTTTTTATTTTTTTAATATCTCCAGAACAAACAGTTAAACTGGTAAAGTAAACCAACAGTCTGTATCTTTACATATTTCATCATTTTCCTAAAAATCTGGGCAGGTCAATCACTTTTAACAGTGTCACTCTCAAAAATACATAAACAGAACCTCAAAAATAAATTATTTTTTCATACAAAACAAATAATATTTAGAGTCGGCAGATAAAATGAAATAAAAAAAAATTTAGAAATTATTTTTTTTTCTACTTTCTAGAAAATTACAGTAGGAGGGTTCGTAAATCAATAAAAAAATTCTAGCCTAAGTACTTTTGTATTAGTTTATAGTGAAGCTCAATATTATCTTTACATTCCAATGTCAGACACAAATTTCTTAGCGTTCATATTTACTCTTCTTGCTAGCTGCAACTTTTGTCATTTGCTGATAACCTTCACAAACAGTTAGGACCAAGATAACGTCAGTTCTGAACAGAATTCGAATTTTTGACATCATTATAGTGTTCCTGGAAGAATTTTTAGAAAAAGTTATTTTTTAATAAAGTCAGCAGATGACAAAAAAATCATTAAAAATTACCCAGCATGCAGATTTGGTTACAATTGCTTATATTGAAGTGTCTGAAAAAAAAAGTGTTTGAAAATGCCGTCTGCTTAAGTCGTCTGCTTCATATATTTGCTAAACATTATTGACCAGTGTAAGTGTAGAAGCAAAGATGATGACAGATCTGACAGTCCAATCTGGTTCATTACTGTATGACCATATAGGCTTGAACCCTTCTAAAACATTTCAGCAGATGACAAAAGCCGACGACTTTTGTTGTAATTGACACTTTAAGGGTATATAATTCACTTTTTCAGAAACTTCTTTCTAGAATACCTTCAGAGTCATACAGTTTGGATTCAGATCTGATAATACTTTGTTGGGCCAGATCTGGGGCCAAACTGTTTGCAAAGGTTGACTGAAGCAAGCAAAGAGCATACATGCCATACCTCACACTGTTAGATAAAATCTCACAGAATTTGGCCCTTCTGAAAGGGAATTCCCATAAGATTTCAAATTTCACAGATTTTCAGACCCTCTAAAAACACATTTTATAAAGAAATAAGCATAAATCACATTCTTGTGTTTATCACAAGTTTTCTTACATTAAGAAAAAGGTTTTTGGTTACTGTGGGGGAGTTCCAAGGTAGTTTTTGTGAAAATCTCACAGAATTTTATCAAATCTCCCTTAAAATGTTGGTTTATCTCACAGATCTGAGTTTATGGCATGTATGAAGGAGTTAAAATGATTTTTTGACTAAAATCAAGATATTTAACCCTTTACTCCATAATAACGCCTTTGAAATATCATGTATTTGAAAATATTATGGAAAATGGAGCATTTGCTCTTTTGGAGCAAATGCTCCATTTTACATAATATTTTCAAAACTATTCAAAACTAAACTTAATTTTTTTTTACTTGAGTTTTTTTCAATGTTATCTAAAAATGATCTAAAAATAGCCTATGGAGTTAAGGGTGTTGTTTATATTGTTTACATTTTTATCTCAAAATAAGGCTCAGGATTATTTTGTATATATTATTGTACATGTAAATATTTTATTGTTCAGTTTTTATCACTTTGGTCTAACAGGGTGTTTAACTACAAAACTAAGTATTTTTATATTGAACTACAAATAATTTCTAATATGATAAATGTTTTAAAATTTCTATCACTAAATACCTGCCAAAAAGGCCTAGACAAACAGGGCAGACTCAGATCAGACTGCTTCTGATGAAGCAGTCTGATCAGGGTCTTCCCTGTTTGCTATTCTGACAAGCATTTTACAAATTCCAGCCCTGAAAACCAGCATTTTATTTGGGAATAGAAAGAGAAAAAATTTCAAAGTTTTAGAACATTTACAGTATTGATATTTTTATACAAAGAACTCAAGTTTTAAAAAATTGTTGTTATTAATGATATGTTGTGAGGGAGATTATTCTGTTATTTACCCAACTTGATAATTCATGGGGAAGAAATGAGATTTTATTTATCACAGAACTGACTAGTGACGGCATATAGTGTAGGCCGCGGTGTAATTCCGTGTGCATTTTTTGGTAAAAGTGTCAAACATACATTTTCTTGTAGAAAAATGTATCCTGATTAAGAAAAAATATGTTTACAATTTTTCCTTGGCGTTTTAACGTCACAGTGACGTCACAAAGTGACGTACCCATTTTTAGCTTAATATAGGCTTGGAAGTGGAGTGTTATGAATTCCAGCAGACATAAACATGAACTGTTTGATCAATCGTGGTAATTTTATTGGCGACACGTTGATTTTGGAGCATATACCTTGACTCTGGATTTTAAAGAGCTTACATTAACTTCAAAATGATGTCTGTACATGGAAAAGTGACGTCAGTTACAAATGAAAATTCTGTGATAGTGAAAGCTCAAATAGCTAGAACCTCCTCTCCACACAGCAAGAAAGATATAGTTCACTATAATTTCCTTAAACTACATTATATAATATGCAAAATGACATACCTTAGCTCTTTGATATATATTTAAACAGGCATGTAAACTACGTTACCTATTATAGTTTCAAATACTATTTTGCAAATACCAAGTTATACCTATTTATTATTTATCGACATGTTGTTTGCCTTAAAACATTTTAAAGGAAGGGAACAACTGGTATGAATTTAAACAATACACTACTATGATGTTACAGTTATATATGTTACTTTAAATGTATAACTATTTAATGCATTACTGTCACTAGACACTGGACTACCAAAATACCTCCTAGGGGAGTTTTGTACACTATTATTTTCTAATACCACATCCTACAAGCCACACAATAATGTATGGTAAATCTTTAGCGGTTGGGACGATACCACGCAATAGCAAAATGTTTTACGTTACTGTGAAATAATTGGAAATCTTATCTAAGTATTCCTTATTCTTACATGCCAATACAGCCTTTTAATTTTTAGCATATGGCTAGCAATATGATGTTATCAAACTAGAAGGACCTGTTTTTACTGTGATATACGTTACTTTCTTTCAAATACATTTTAAATTGTATACAAAGAAACACTATTTAAGTCTACACTGCTAGTGTGCTATTTATTGCCACTTAACTGTCAATAATTGTCATTAAAGGAAAATACAAACAACGCATTGATGAATAAAAGAATGAAATTTGAACCGTATTCACATACAACGAAATTATTAAGTCTGTGCGTTTTATCGAATATGTAAACATCATTTTATTTTCTTAAATGCTTATTAAACAATATCTTTTATCTCACTGACACAGATATAATTCCCTTTTTATGTGTGAAATGATATATAAAAGACGCATATTAAGGCATCTAATATATCAGAAAAATGCTAGATGCTCTGCAGGAAAATTATTGTTGTTGTTTCACTACATTGATGTGTTAACTAATTGTGTAATTTTTAAACATTGTTATATGTTTAATGCTGAATAAAATATATTGTATTATATTTTATCATATTTTAGATAACACAATTAAATTAAGCATAGACTAGCTTAGTAAAATTTTTCACATATTGTTGAAGTCAGCTATTAATTACAACTACTATGCTGATATAAAAACTTATTCAGAATTTGTAATTGTAGGTCAATTCAAGCATATGTCAAAATCAAGAATTGAGAATTTAAAACAGTCATTTATCCTTGTCTTTTGAAATAATAAACTAAAATGATTTAAAAGTCTAACGACTTTTGTTTTGCCCAAAGTGCCCAAAGGTATGACACACGCCAAGCCTATCCCTATGGTTAATTCTGCTTTATATCTGAACGATGTCCAGTTTGGTGATAAAAGAATACCATTTAAGATGGTAAAGTCATACTAAGTTGCATAACAAGGGAATTCTAAGGATATATTGCACTGTCTTATCATCTGTTCTGTCTGGTTCTAAACTCATGTGAGCCATTCAAACAGAACAACATGTGTTGTTATGGTTCATTTTAGTCATACATTTGATAGCGATTTGTTTGTCTCTTAGAAAAGCCCACAGGCAATGTTAGTATTACATGTATATCGTAGCCATTGCTTAAACAGCTGACTCAAAATAAATAATTGCTTTCAATAAATTATTTATTTTGCATTATTCTATCAAGTAGACTCATTGGTCTTACAGTGGATTTGTTGCAGATAATATCAAATTGATATTTAGCATGTCAAATGTGAACATTATCGTTGATAAAAAATTGCTGCTTATTAATTCTTTTTATCATTCAAATCAAACAAAATAGATTTACTAGTAACGAAAGAACAGATCAAAGGAATAAGGTCAAATTAGTTTTGTCGCATTGTTGAGCAATGAAGGCTCAGGTGAGCCTATGCATATGTGTAGGTAGACTTGCCAGAGCCTTCACTGCTCGTTTACAGAAAGTAGTATGTAGGTTGAAGACCACATTTTAGAACGCTTGCCCCTCTGCATCATCATGAGTGATTAAACAATGCATTTGCTAGTCCAAATATTTATTTATAAATTATAGTAAAAGAGCCCAAAAATATTTTTTTTTAGATAAAAGCAACGTGATTTATGTTTGCACTACTGTCAAAGAACAAATCTGAAATATAGCCTTGAACATTTCGTAAACTAAACCATACCCACATATTACACAATTAACAATGAGGCACTGCTAAATCAACCTCTGAGATTTATAATGATATCCTGTACATTTAAATGAATTTTTTTCTTTAAGGGATAATTGAATAAAAAAAATGCATGGCAAATTAGATATGCATAAGTTCATGCATATTTTTTGTGTGACTATCAGTGGTGACAATGTTGATATTGAGAAGAGTGCCATCTTAATGCAGAACAGTTAGCATTTTGCATGCTCCTTTTCAATGTATGTCCTGGCAAGTTAACAACTCATTTTAATCTTAAGTACATATATACATGTTAAACAGTGGTTTTAATGATTACATTTATCATGTTTGTGATGTTTTTGTAATATTTTGCCGACGTTATGTTTAGTGGAAATTAACAACAAGTATATAAACATTTACTGCTAAAACTAAACCAGATCTAATCTCTTGATTGCATTTTTTTTAATATCTCACATTTCTATCTAGGATTCGAAAAACCATTGTAAAATCTACTTTACAATAACTTAAATGTCACCTGTTAAAATTTGGCCAGCTACAATTTTAGCCAAAAAGTCTTAATTTAAATTGGTATCTTTGTAACAGCTGACATATTTCCTTGTATATGACCATATCTAATGTGGCCTTTAAGTAAAATTCACCACTTTACCCAACTTTCTCTATTTCCAGGGAAATGTTTCTCATCAACAAAGCAGTTCTTTAGATATTATTGGTTGAGCAAGTGATACAAGGTACTTACTTAATGTGATGGACAGTTTTGTTGATTGCACAACGAAGCTATGCTGTATATAAACTAAAATTAATTTCAAAGCGTCTGTAATGCGTCACCATATGCATACACAGCTAAAAGCCAGTATACAAATAAACAATAACTAATTACAGCGACTTTAAATAATTGAAAAGAATTCGTCAGAAAAATATTACAAAACTCTAAACTTAACATAATATATCAGCTTTTCTGGCTCCATTATGTATGGTCTTTGATAATATTTTGGATAAACATATGGCAATATAATATAACTTGTTCAGTAATATAATGTTATTTTTACAAATTTGACAGAAAATTGAAATGTATCCTTCTAAGTGTTGTTACTTGTGTGCTATTATTTCCCTTGTTAATGAATTTTAAAATCTATAATTTTGGGCAAATCATTTCCATGTAGGTGTAAAAAGTTCAAATATACTATTTTGCAAATGTAAATGTGCATGGATAATTAGTAGGAACTTAATACAAACTGATAAATATTTTTTTTTAGACAGACTGGTATCATGCTATCTAATTAACAAGCACAGTCAGTTTTGAGATGAAATAAAATATCCTATGACGTATAATATACGGAATAAAGCAATGTATATGCAGTCTTGAAAGATGTTATATACGTTACATGATGCCGTACAACCATAAACAAAACTAATATTTTACACCAGAAACGAAGTTAAACATGGCTTTTCACTCTTGCTTATCATAGGAAAGCTCATATATGGTGTTTAAAGGTTTTCAAATTGAATTTCATGCTGAATTAAAGAATGAACTTTTTGTTCAGGGTCATCATAGTTAACATTTTATAACTCTAAAAGTATTTGTGATACAAACAAACTGTTTGCATCTATATAATGGCCTATTACTCGTCTTTTAGAAGATGTATTTAAAATCTGAAAGTGAACTTGGAAAGTTATCAAAGAAAAGTATTTAACATAATTTCAGTGATTTTAAAGGGAGTAGCTGAAAATGTAACATAAATGACATTACAATGGGCCCATATAACGTGTATAAAAATAAATATATGTAAGGAATGAAATGTTTTTGTTTATAACATGAATGTTTGTCAAATTTGAATATTTCAAGTAGTACCATAACAACCTTGATTGCATGTATTTTGTTTAACAAATGTAGGTTAACGTAGTCAACACGCTGTAGCAGCTAAACGCCCCAACCATCAGAGAGCTAACTTTTTTCAAAAGCTTAGCCAGGAACATACAGTTATGCTAAGATCTGATTTTAGTCGCAAGGCACACACGAATTATCTGAATTTCTTCTTAAATCCGCAATGTGTTTTTTCCAGCACATTGACGTCAAATTGACGTAAAATTGACGTCCATATTGAATCAAACTGTCATTTTTGGTGTTTCTTCAGACGTTTTTAACCATTTCAATGCAACAAACATAAAAATAAGATTATTTTACGAGGGCTGTTCAAATATGAATGCAAGTAGCTTCATAACTTTCTTCACGTATATGCTACGACAAAATGTCATACCTTTCTGGAAAGAACTGTTTCTCGCCTTTCAAATGGCACCGAACATAAAGAATCAGTCACTATTTTTCTCGAGTTACAGACCCTTATATAAAGGCCACTCTAATATACTGAGGTTTTTCTGAATCAAACTGCAACACACGTTTTGGTACTTGTGCGGATATAGTGTCATATCTTTGTTAGTTTAAGACAAAATGACACCAAATTTTAGATGCAAGTCTAAGTAACAATCCCAAAGTTGCTTGTAGGAAAAAGTTTATATAATCCTGTTTCTATCTCGAGTAAACAGGTACGTTTATGACGTCATTAATTTTATGATCAACGTCATTTTGAGTTATCTGCTGTTGATGTAATAATGAACATCGCTGTGTCTTTTTCTTTGCATTTTGCTGAAAACATGTTAAATATGTCATAAGGGAGTTTTCAAAACGCACCGTCCTCTATTTACAGAGTTATCATATTTTATATCATTTTTCAAGCATTTTTCTGTTTCTTAATGACGTGTTTACATTAATTAAGATAGGGTCAATCTGTCTCCTTCTCAAGACCAGGTGAGTAATTTTATTGTAAATAACGTCTATAGAGGTCAAACTCAAAGTTTACGTCCAAATTTAGAATAAAGTCGCAATATTATGAAAAAAGAATTAAGAATAAATTCTATAACCCCTTCACTTTAGGCATTTTTGACTTAATAAAAATGCTTTTCAGCGTTTAAAAATTACCCATTATCCATCAATATTTTGTAGCAACAACTCAGTATGAGCGATCAACATATTGTCTTTGAGTTCAAACAAGTTTAAATGTTGCTTCGTGAATTTTATTAGTGATAAATTTAACTGAAAACTGCAAGGTGATGTTGTGTTTACCATTTATTTGCAAACGTAAGGAGACTTCAATGAAAAGGATTCGTTTTAATTTAACAAAAGCATGTCTGATTTTCGCAAACTTTCACAGAATCATTATATAAGAATATGGGGATACTTCCTTCAAAATTTCAAGAAATTTCACCTGTTTATCGAAGAATTATACGCTCGTTTATCACTGGTATATGTTCAAAGCATTAAGTTTGTTAGTATACTAACGAGACCCTTATTCCAAGGGCTATAACTCGATAAGTATATTGTGTTTGTCTTTAGGTCTGGTGCCAGTTTAAAGGTGACATACAGTCCTTTATAGAAGCGCTTACCATTTTATCGTAGCATATATGTGAAGAAAGTTATGAAGCCACTTGCATTCATATTTGAACAGCCCTCGTAGGTGTGTAAATAACCCCACCACATTTAAGCTCTTTTGTGCAAATGAAAAGACGGTACCCCATTTTGTGAGGTCACTGTGACATTAAAACTGCAAGAAAAAATTGTAAACATCTTTTTCCTTACACTGCACATATTTCTCTAGTTGAAAATCGACAAGAATCACTTTTACCAAAAAATGCACACGGGAGCCCAAATTTCGACACAGGGGCCTACACTAATAGGTGAGCGTGCACAATCAGAGGCGGATCTAGGATTTCTTGATAGGGGGTTCAAATTTGTAAAGGGGGGTTGAATTGTTAACTGTACCTGATTTTTTTTATTAATTTTTCCTGATTTTTCTGACAATTCTCCATGAAATGAAATAATTTTGACTCAAAGAGGGGTTTGGGCCAACCTCCCGAACCCCCTCTGGATCTGCCGGTGATATTCTGTGAAGTCTTGACGGCATCTCTGATGCTGGCACACACACACAAAGTATTAAATGAGTTGATCAATATTTTAATTACTTAATAATGATGGGTGAAAAAATGCTGAAATGATATGGGCCTCGACGCAACAAAACCTGTCTTTGTGGTTTCCAACAAAGTGAGTTTCAAACCAGTTTCCTCAGCTACAGAGAATAGCTAGAAAATTCAAACTTCACCTTAGGTTACTTTCCAAAAAGCGAATAACAAAGGTACTGATTAGACTGTACGGATGCGCAGGCTTGTCTGCACCTGTGTTGTTCGCAAACCCCCGAACACAGGTTTTCTCGTCGAGGCCAATATGTGAAAAGGTGCACAAATGAAGGAAATAAGTGTGTAAGTTATATCATAGTGCATGAATGCATGGTACCACTTTCTAAAGTCAGTTTTGATAATTAATGATCGTTTTGTTTCTTTTTAATATTGTTGAAACAGTCACTGGTTTGACATGTATAAAGATTTGTCTGTCACAGTTCCGGAAATTCTACCTTTACGAAAGGCCCAGATAGGCAAACATCTTTAGCGTACAATTGTGAATATTTACTTATCCACCAGTTTTAATATGTTTTCGGTGCTCAAAAGCACCGTCTCAATATGTTTTTGGTGCTCAAAAGAACCATCTCATTGAGACGGTTCTTTTGAGTACCCAGAACATATGTTTTGGTTGAGAAATATTTTTTTTTCAAATACACACTCTTATCTGAAGGCCTGCAATTTAATTTCCTCACAGCATTTGATATATTTTCCCATTAACATTGACTGCTTTGCCTAGCTCTCAGATTTGAATATATGAGCCATGGCATGGGATTTCCAACAATGTGGTATGTGCGACCAGCAAAGGCTCAGACCAGCCTGTGCATACGCGCAGTCTGATCAGAGCCTTTGCTAGTCGCTGGAATATTCTATGAGTGTTAAGGTATTAACTGAAGATCATTTGGAGTTTCTAAGCTTCAAAGGAGGCTGCAGAGGTTCGTCCAAGTCTACACTTGTCAAAATGTCAAATTGTTGGAAATCTCATGCGGCGGCTTAATTATGTCTGATAACCACACCTGAACAAATTGCTCAATTTTCATGTAAATAAAACGCACAAGGGGGATTTTCTGTGGAGATATATTTTTATTTTTAGAAGATTTGAGGGGTTATTTTAGAGTTTTTCTTTAACAGATCTTACTTCAGTCACTCCTGTATTATGAAAAGCGTTGTATTTTTACTGTTAGAAAAATATTTGTACATATTTACAGTGGAGCCTTGCAAACACTTTCCTTGCTAGGGGCAGTTTTTGTCGTCTGCTGTTAATCTTTGCAATCAGTTTGAACACAACAGAACCTACAAACTGAAATTTCATTTTTTATGGCATCTGCTGATTTTTTTTTTAAAAAAAATTAACTTCTTCAACAAATTCTTTTTAATTGGGATACTGTCAGAATATCAAGCAGTTTGGATCAATCTGGTTCCACACTTGTTTTTCAAATATTATCAGCAGACGTTCCACCAGTTGGCAAAGATATTAAGATCTTTTAAGGGTACAAATACAAGTTTGAATCTAGATCAGGCCCCAATGTTATAAAACCTTTCTCATGCTCAACTCAACTGAGCACGAAATTTCATCTACTCATAAAAACTAAAATAAGAAAAAGTGATGAAATTTCTTGCTTTCAATCTCTCAGATGTGGTATTTATCACGCTAATAAATGTTGGCATTTTAACATTTATGAGCAGGATAAATTTTGTGCTCAGTGGAGTTGAGCATAAAAAAAATTTTATAACCTCGGACCCAGGCTGGACATTTTGTTGGGCCTGCTTTAGATCCAAACTGTTTGCAAATGTTATCAGGTTAGACGAAACAACAAGTTAAAGAGCTTTTAGGGGTAGAAAAACTGTCATATTTAACTCTTTGCATGCTGGGTAATTTTACAATTTTGTTGTCGTCTGCTGACATTTTTCAAAATTAACTTTTTTCCAAAAATTCTTTCAGAAACACTATCACAGTGTCAAACAGTTTGGATCCAGATCAGGACCGACATTTTGTCGGTCCTGATCTGGGTCCAAATGGTTTGCAAAGGTTATCAGCAGACAAGGAATGTTGCCGCTAGCAAGGGAAGCGTTATAAACAGTTGTATCGATAATTTAGTGATATCGTAATATTATATGTGTATTTACATTGCTAACATTGTTTTAGCCAAAGATCTTGCCGGAAAGCTTTATGTTCAACATACAGTTTAATCTCTTAATACTTAGACAACATAACTTCCTGCTACACTGTTCCTAAAATCTGATATTTTGTCGTTTGCAGATATTTTTCAACATACAATTTTCAAAAAAAAAATTCAGGAACACTATCAGAGTGCTAAACATATTGGATCCAGATCAGGGCCAACGTTGTGTCGGTCCTGATCAGAGTCCAAATGGTTTGCAAAGGTTATCAGCAGACGACAAAAGTTGCCGCTAGCAAGGAAAGATTTAAAGACAGTAGTAAGTGATATGTTAGCAATATTATATGTGTATTTACATTGCTAACATTGTTCTAGCCAAAGATCTTGCCAGAAAGCTTTATGTTCAACATACAGTTTAATCTCTTATTGTACTTTCAAAGATAGATGAGAATCGATGTAAACAAACACTGGCCAGTTTATCTTGATTTTGGGCGTGCAGGTAGTCTCAGTTTACAGTTATATTGAACCTACCACAGATTATTGCATATGCGCGTAGTTGTGAAAAATCATGCTTTACCTGTTTATAAGAAAAATAGAATAGCCTCATTACTATGCATCTTTGAAAGCACAATAATAGAGATGTCCGGGATAAGCGGCATACGCATACAAATACGGAAAGGTAAACATTATAGCGATATCACCATGGTGGGAGTAGTACGGAGATAATGAGGACGTTGAGCAGTTCAGTATATTTCATAAAATCATATAAAATTGTCGATATCAAAACGTTTTACACGAGAGGGAGAGAGAATGAGCGAGAGAGAGAGAGAGAGGGAGCAGGAGAGAGAGAAGAAGAGGGAGAAGGAGAGAGATGGGGAAAGAGAAGGATTTGTTTGTTTGATTTGATTCTTAACGTCCCATCAACAATCTTTCAGTTATATAGGGACGGGTCTTCCTGGGTTGAACCAGTACTAAGCTAGGATAAATGTGTCTTGCTCAATGACCACAACGCAATGACGCCGGTGAGGCTCGAACCCGCGGCCCTTCGGTCTCGAATCAAGCACTCTACCACTGAGCCACTGCGCTCCCATGGAAAGAGAAGGAGAGAGGGAGAAAGAGAGAAGGAGAGCAGGAGAGAGAGAGAGAGGAGAGACAGAAGAAGAGAGAGAGAGAGAGAAGGAGAGAGACAGAGAGAGGCGGAGAGAGAGAAGGAGAGAGAGAGAAAGGTAGAGAGAATAAGAGAAGGAAGGAGAGAGAGAATGAGAGAGGGAGATAGAGAAGGATAAAGATGGAGAGAGAGAAGGAGAGAGCGATGGAGAGAGAGAAAATGAGAGACATAAGAAGAGTAAGAGAGAGAAATAGAAGAAGAGAGAGAAGGAAAGAGAGAGAGAGAGAGAGAGAGAGAAGGAGAGACATAAGAAGCGAAGGAGAGAGAGAACTAGAGAGGGAGAGAGATAGAATGGGAGAGAGATGGAGAGAGAGAAGGAGAGAGAGAAGGAAAGAGAGAGAGGGAAACAGAGAGAGAGAGAGAAGAGAGAGTGAATGACTTATACTGAGTATGTATGACCACATGTGGTTATGCACATGAAGTTTTGTCAGGGTTCCTAAGTAGCAACGGAGTAACTGCCCTTATGTTGCTAAAATTTGAATTATTTATTCCGTCCTCAGCCATAAATTATACCTGGGTACATTAAGAGCGCAGTCCGCCGACTAGATTTTTTTCATCGTGATCAGCCAAAAGATGAGGATTTCGTCGGCTGGCTCTAGCAGTTACAATGAAAACAAACCTCTCTTGATTGATTTTATCAACCACAAAGTTTTTTTCAATCGGCCGACAAACACCTGATTATCCACCGATCGTCGGCCGACTGTTCGCCGACTGATCAAACTATAATATGGCTTTGGCTTCAGTATACATGCGTGTTAAGCATAAGGTAGCAAAATTGACAGTTTGTATTAAGTCGCTTTCCGCCAAAAAAGGAAACATTAACCTTTAAAGCGCCAAGAATAAAAACGCATCTGAAAATGTCGTCTGCTGAAGTCGTCTGCTGGAAATAATTGCCTAACATTACTGACGAATTAAGCATAGAAGCAAGCAGCGTGAACCCAGAACAGACTGCTCCTATAGGAGCAGTCTGATCTGGGTCCACACTATTTGTCATAGATGCTTCTTAAACATTTCAGCAGACGAGAAAGCAGACGACTTTTGTTGCGATTGGCGCTTTAAGGGTTAAGAGAAATCAGAAAGTTTAAAATAAGCTATACATGAATGCAATGAAAAAATGAGACGTGGCTTATAAGGGACACGAATCGGGCGACTCTCTGCCGACTTTCGGTCGATGATAATGATTATCTGCCGTCACTCGGCCGACTGTAGCCCGATGATCGGCTGAGAGTCAGCCAGGTCTGAGTGATTCAATTTAAAAATAGAAGTTGGCGGAGTGTCAGCCGACCGTCGACCTATGACCGGCTGATGTCGACAGATGGTCGGTGGACTAAAAACCGTTTGCCAAGTCCCAAAGACAGTCGGCCGATCTAAAAAAACAGGTCAGTTATAATTTTTTTGTTGCCTGCTAGCCCTAAAAAGCAATTAAGATTGTGCACAAAATCAGCCGACTGTCTGCAGATTAGCATCACTGACAGTCCGCAGACTGTCGACCGCGGTTTATGTAAGCAATTGATCAAATTTCATGGATTTTATTCTGAGTATATGTGAAGATACTATAATGCACATAAAGTTTTGTCATGATTTCCTTTGCAATATATAAGTTATTGCCCTCTGGCTTTCAGAATGTCATCGGGTTTTTCCAGTCCTCAGCCATTGATTAGCAAGCAATAGAAGGATTTCATGATTTTTATATATGGGAACGGTGTGATGATGCATGGATGTCGTTGGGTGTAGAGATGTTATTGCCCTCTGATTGCCTAAATATTAATGCATTTCGGGCGACACTCATGAACACTCATTCCGATGCACATGGATATTCATTAGAACAGAGTTTTTGCCTAAATTTCAATTCCCTATGGAATTTGCTTGTTTAGCATACCTTTATCTGCATAAAGTGGCGTTTAATTAGCATTCTAACTGTATGGTATAGACAGAGGCGGATGATACTACCTATCATCCGCCTCTGGGTATAGATCATATAACTCGAAGACACGATGCACGCGGGGCGAGGTGGCTCAGTTTCTTCAGTATAAGGCAGGGGATCGAAGGGTTGCTAGCTCGAGACTCACCAGCTTCGCTGTTTGATGTTTTACTTTATTCGCTTCTTAGTACTGTTCAAATATAGGAAGACAGAAAATCGTCCCCACATGACAGAAAAAAAACGTTAACTAGAATGTAAAGCATATACACAGACAAATTAAATACACGCTGCATTAGATGAGTGTGCATCACTTTTGTATACTAAAGCTTGAGACGCTATACACTATTAGCAATGGACAGGTCAAAATTCTTACCATCTTTACCTATCGCGTACATGTTTCAATACGGTGTTGTTATACCTTTCCTTTTACGTATATAATAGCCTTAAAAGCATCAGGGCGTGACTGCACTAACAATAATGAACTGCTCCATAAAATAGGGGTGTTACAGCGTTATGTCATGTAGTTATTCCTATTTACAAGAGAAGTGTTACAATGATTCGATGGCGTAGTAAGTATAACGGTTGTACTCAAAGAATCTGATAACAAGGTTGAGGGTTCGAGCCCCATAAAAAACTTTTTATTTTTTTTTGCTTTCGCAAAGATGCAGGTAATTTTTCGTGATTTACATGTTTGCAGAAAAAAACATGATTGAATGTATTATGCACGTGTAAAGCCACTTCATTCAGTTAAATGGCGAAGCTTGTATGGAGATACAGCGACGATGCAAGAGCTATTATTGAAAACGTGTACAAGACTGCAAGGAGGAAAAGAATATGTTCTTAAAAAGGTTATCCTTTGGAAGCAAAGAATGCACCGAAGAACTGAAGCTAGAGTGTGGGAGTTTTCTGTGCCAGACTAGTAAGTTTCGGCCATTTAGACCTCATCAGTGACCCTCTAATAATTTCAAAGTTCTCAAATGAATCCCATGATCCCAAAGGACAAGAAAATAAAATCTACACTATAGTGAAGACAGGGAGACGTTCTACCGCCGCCACACAGTCCCAATCACCAGCTGTAGTGAAGTCAAATATGTTCTTAAAAAGGTTATATCTGGAACGAAACTGTCACTGAATCAGATATTGGACAAGACTGCAGCACTCACTGGCTTCAGCAGATCTACCGCTCAGAAAATTGTGGAAGAGAAGAAGACTTTGAATTATTGGGCGAGTGACATCGCGAGGGATGAGATGCCTGAACCTGTGGTTATACATCTGGATTCAGATGATGATGACTTCACGACAGACACAACAAGCGAGAACGAGGATGAAATTTGAAAATACCTAGTACTGTGATGAAATTGCTAAATAAATATAAAACAAAACAAAAACAAAAACAAAAAAAACAACAACAAAAAACAGCAGAAGAATATACAGCTGCAAATAAAAACACGCAAAAATTATTTTATAACATATAAAACTTATTTTCCTATATCAAAATAATTAAACATCAATACATGCAATAAAATTAATGAAAAAAAAAAACACAAGCCCGAATTGAGGCTCGAACTCACGACTTCACGCGTTTCAGAAAAGCGTTTTAACCACTGGACCATAAAGACAGATGTATTTTGAATATAGCTTTAAAGAATATACATTTTTGTAAAGAAATTTTACAAACAGTTAACGGTAAATTATCTGCTCAACCCAGAAAAATGGACTCGACCAAAGGTCAATACTGAGAGGTCACAAATGAATAATACTTATTCGTATGCGGCGAACCCGGACAACTCTAATACTCAGACAACATAACTTCTTAACATGTGATTTTTTGTTGTCTGCAGATATTTTTCAACATTAACTTTTTCAAAAAAAAATTTCAGGAACACTATCAGAGTGTTAAACATATTGAATCCACATCAGGACCGACGTTGTGTCGGTCCTGATCTGGGTCCAAATGGTTTGCAAAGGTTTTAAGCAGACGACAAAAGTCGCCGCTAGAAAGGGAAGAGTTATAAACAGTTGTATTGATAATTTAGTGATATCATAATATTATATGTGTATTTACAATGCTAACATTGTTTTAGCCAAAGATCTTGCCAGAAAGCTTAATGTTCAACATACAGTTTAATCTCTTTATACTTAGACAACTTCTTGCTACACTGATCCTAAAATCTGATTTTTTGTCGTCTGCAGATATTTTTCAACATTACTCTTAAAGTGTTCTTTCGGGAATAACATCAGAGCGTCAAACAGCATGGGGTCCAAACTGTTTGCAAAGATCAACAGCAGATGACAAAATTTGCCGCTAGCAGGCAGAGTTAATATCTTTACTGGCTGTGTGAAAAGTAGTGATATTATGACAGACAATACAGACCCAGATCAGACTGCTACTTTTGGAGCAGTGATCTGGGTACAAACTGTTCAGTTACAAAAGGAGGAGCAGTTTGATCTTGGTACACACTGTTTGCAGTTATATTTGTCTGAGTATTAAGAGTTGAATGTGATACAGTAATTATTTTATGTATGTAAGGACGTGGGTATCTCTCTCTATATTTATATAATTATGTTTGTATGCTTTTAATACTCTCATATACGTTTTCAAAATAAAGCATTTACTCGTTTTAATATTAGTCTTTTTTAGCTCACATGAGCCGAAGGCTACGAGTTGAGCTATTAGTATACCAGTGACTCCGGCGTCCGTCCGTCAACAATTTCAAACATCTTCTCCTCTGAAACCACTGGGCCAATTGAACTCAAATTTCATATGGAGACTCCTTAGGATGGGGGAACGAAAGTTTGTTCAAATGTTCCTGGTCACGTGACTAAGATGGCCGCCATGCCCATATATGGTAAAAACCCTTTAAAAATCTTCTTCTCCAGAACCAGAAGGCCGATGACCTTGGGACTTGGTATGAAGCATTGGGGATGTGGGGCCTACCAAGTTTGTTCAAATAATGATCCAAGGTTCTTGACCTACTTCACGTCAAGGTCAGATTTGCTTCCTTATAGATTTAAATGGGAATTTTTTTGAAAAGTTGACTTTTTGAATACTGTTAAAGCCAAAGTAATTATTTTCACTTGATATGTTGAAACTAATGAGACAATGGCTATAAATAAGTTTCAAAGGTCAAGGTTGACCTTTGCCCTTTCAGCCAAGGTCGCTCATATTGTGGTCCAATCAATGTATTAAAACATAGTTTTCTCACAAACCATTGGCCCAATTGAGCTCAAATTTTATGTGAAGACTCCTTATGATAAGTCAGCCAAAATTTATACCAAATAATTTGGTCACATGACAAAGATGGCCGCCACGCCCATATATGGTAAAAACCTTTTAAAAATCTTCTTCTCCAGAACCAGAAGGCCAGTGACCTTGAGACTTGGTATGTAGTATTGGGGATGTGGGGCCTACCAAGTTTGTTCAAATGATGATCCTAGGGTGACCTTGACCTACCTTACGTCAAGGTCAAGTTTGCTTCCTAATGCATTTGAATGGGAAATTTTTTGAAAAGTTGATTTTTTGAATGCTGTGGAAGCCAAAGTCATTATTCTCTCTTGATATGTTCAATCTAGTGTCTATAAATAAGTTTAAAGGTCAAGGTTGATCTTTGACCTTTCAGCCAAGGTCGCTTATATTGGAGTCCCATCAACATATTAAAATATAGTTTTCTCAAACAAATCGTGGCCAATTGAAAGCAAATTTCATTTGACAACTCCTTATGACTGGTTAGCCAAAACTTATACAAATTGTAATGGTCACATGACTAACATGGCCACCCTGCCCATATATGGTAAAAACTCTTTAAATCTCTTCTTCTCTGGAACCAAAAGGCCATTGGCTTTGGGACTTGGTATGTAGGATCGGGGATGTGAGCCCTACCAGGTTAGCACAAATGATGAATCTAGGTTGACCTTGACCTACTTTATGGCAAGGTCAAATTTGATTCCTAATGCATTTACATGGAGAAAATCTTAAAATGTTCATTTCTATAACTGAGCCAGCCAAATTCATAATAGTTCAACCTATTGCGACAATGGTTTATTACTAGTAAGTACCAAATGTCAAGCTGACCTGTGACATTTTATCCAAGGCCACTCATTTGGACTGCCACATACCTATCTAAACATTTTTTTCTCAGAAATCACTGGGCTGTTTGATGGATTATTCATTAGATTGTTTAGGCCACTTGACCAAAATGTATATGGTAAAAACAAAATTTGTTCCATTAAAAGCTGTAGTTGACCTTGACCTATTTTAACATTATTAAGGAGATCAGGTGAGCGCCGCAGGACCTTCAGGTCCTCTAGTTTTAGTTCATACTAGACTGACCCCTGTCTAACTGATAATTTTATCATATTGCAAAAAAAAGCAGTTGATTAAAAACAAACACTTCTCCGCTTCAGTTCTATTTTCTTACATTTTATCTCTCTGATAGGGCTATCAGTCTGAATTACAACCAAGAAGAGAGATTATATCAGAGAAAAATTTTGTCCAGTAGCAGTAGTTTACCTTGAACGCAGAGCCTGAAGCCAGGCTGCCAGTAATTAGAAATCCGAAGTAAGAACTTGGTAAAAAGGAGTAAGTTCTTTATGAAAGTAATGAGCCATACCAGGGCTCAAACTCACGGCTTTGTAAGCAATCTGTAGGTCAGAGTGCAAAATCAAAAATTTATTTTCTTATTTCTCAACCCAAACATATGTTATGGGTACTCAAAAGAACGTCTCAATGAGACAGTTCTTTTGAGCACCCAAAACAAATGTTTAAACTGAGGGAAAAGAAAATATTCACAATTTTACACCCTGTTTATTGGTTCATATGGAAGCCTGACGATTGTGGAATTTCCCCGTCATATTCACTTATTTTTTTTTTAAACAATATCTACAGAGCTGAATCATCCTCAAATATCCTCTGTATAAATCTAAGCATGCTAGGAAATATTTTTCATGCTTTTTTCAAAATTAACTTTTCAAAAAACTCTTTCAGGAACACTATCAAATGGTTTTGATCCAGATTAGAAATGAAATTTTTTTTTTTTTTTTTTTTTTTTTTTTTAACCTTTTATCACTTTATTCTCCCCGTGATCTGACATACAGGGGGTCGGGGAGGGCCATCCCCCTGCATGCCTTACAAACTACAAATATGGTATTCTGATGGTTGTTACGCTTGCTCACTTCTTTCATTCATCTATCATGCATTTTGAAGGCAATAACAAAACAGCGGTACACAACACATGAAGGTGCCTTTTTCATTGCATTTTTGTTTTCTGATGGATTTTGTGCTATTTTGATAGTGGATCCTTGTTATGATTTGAAAAAACTTTAACATTACCACACTCAATTCAGCAAGATACTTCAGACTTATGAGTGTATTCGCTTGTTGGGTAAGATGTCTTAATTGGCGCCCTCCTGCTTGCTTTCTAGAAGAAACATCATATAAGAAACAATCAAAGACATATTGTATCTAACCTCTACATCCAGACAGATGATTAGAGTTAAGCATGCAGACCTAATTGCTCAAATTTCAATATAGGGTTCAGGGTCTGTATTGCATCTCAATTTGTTGTCACTTTTCAATTGCCCAGTTATCCAATTTTAAAGAGTCAATATTTTCAGAGGCAGCAATGTTTAAGGGTAAATATTTATAATCAATGTGTCTGAATATTTAGGTTAAATACCACTAGTGTCTTACATAGGATGACAGGCGTGTAAAGTGAAAAAAAGATACATTAAAAAAAAATACAAGAAAAAAAGTGGATCTCAGACCTATTGCTCTCACAGCATGGCAGCACTTTGGCTTTTCTTTTATATAATAGATTTTGTTTTGTTTCAATGAAGATCTGCTTTAGTCAAGGATTATATTAAGCTCAATGTATTGTATCTATTAGGTCTTTGTATTTGTTCCATGTTTGTTCAAATTTTTCTAAATAGCCTTTTCTTGTAGCTGTATGTTGCATTAGAATGTAAGAGTGTTTTAATTTTTTTTGCAGTGCTACTATGGATAGGGGTTGGTCGAGACGTTTTGCAGCAAATATATAATATTTGACAATAATAAAAATATGCAAATCAGCTGATGAGTATATACTCCCTATGTTAAATATAAATAGTTCCTCAAGAAATGTCAGATTAATATTGCTGTTATTTAGCCATATTTTGAACTCTCTAAGTAGATTTTGAGATTCTTGGCATTGCCAGAGCATATGATTTATTGTTTCTTCTTCTTGACAAAAGCTACAACTGGGACTTGGTACATACTTCATATTATACAAGTACTTTTTTGTTGGTAAAATTCTATGATTTATTCTTGTTTGAAACCATTGCATTTTTGTGCCTAAAGAAAGTTTAAAAGGAAAAGAATAGATTGCTTTCCAAGTTTCTTCTTCAATTTTGTAAACATTATTCCATTTATGCTGGGATGTAGGTTTTTCTAAATTTTGATTTAGGATTGTGTAGAAATCTTTCCCTCCCTTCTTGGATTTAATTCTGAGGTGTATATTTGCAGGCAGTAATGGCATATGTAGTTTTTTAGAAAAGCTTAATATATTAGGTGTTCTTGCATAAGACACTATTGCCCGCTTTAAGCCTAGGTATTGGACAAAATTAGTTTTTATATTAAAAGTGTGCTCAAATTCATCTTGCGAGAGAAATTCACCGCTATCATGAACTAGATCGTTAATATTTTTAACTCCTTTCTGATCCCAGTCTTTTATGTATATTGGTTTGCTGCCAATTGTGATGTTATTGTTATGGAAAATCGGACTTGAGAGAATGTAATACTCAGTGTTCTCACCATTAAGCCAGAGAATATCTGAATATGCATGAAGTACATCGATCCAAAATTTATTTTTTATCTTATTTTGAACATCATTAGCATAACATCTTCCATATACAAATAATTTGTTGAAGTTAATTGTATTGTTTACCACAGATTGCCAAGGACCATTGGATAAAATGACTCTTCTTAACCAAGTTAATTTCATACTACTTATAAAAGCTTTCAGGTTTATCATTCTTAGTCCACCTTCGCAGTACTGTTTTACAACATTTTGTTTGATTTTTGCTGGGCCACCCCATAAAAAAAGAAAAATAATATTATTTAGTTCTTTAATTATGTGTTCTGATGGATTTGGTATTGAAATAAACAAGTGATTTAATATTGGGAGTAGAAGTGTTTTTATTACTGTTATCTTACCTAAAGGGGTAGGATATCGTCTGTTCCATAGTTTAATCAATGATCTAATTTTTTGTATTTTTTCTTTGAAGTTTATCTTTTCCATTTAGTCTAACTCAATATTAAAGTTTATCCCTAGTAGTTTAAAGGCTGTTTTCCCCCATGATAGTTTCCACCTTGTTTTAATAAATGCTGTGCTATATTTGTTCACCCCTATCCATACAGCATGAGTTTTATCGAAGTTAACTTTTAGACCTGAAAATTGTGCATGAATCTCTCGGTTCTGATCTGGGTTTTTAAATCCTATAAAGTTTCACTGAAGACTGAAATCTAGCTTTACGTAAAATGCCATATGAGCCGTGACATGAGATTTCCAACAACAAGGTATGTGCGACCAGCAAAGGCTCAGACCAGCCTGCGCATACGCACAGTCTGATCAGAGCCTTTGCTAGTCGCCTGAATATTCTATGACTGTTAAGCTACTGACTGAACATCATTTTGAGTTTCTAAGCTTAAAAGGAGACTACGCAGGCTGTCTGAGTCTACACTTGTCAAATTGCCACATTGTTGGAAATCACATGTCGCGGCTCATATCATTTTGTTTGATTTGATTCTTTACGTCCCATCATCAATCTTTCAGTTATAAAGGGACGGGTCTTCCTGGGTTGAATCAGTACTAAGCTAGGATTAATGTTCTTGCTCAAGGACACAAGGCAGTGACCCTGGTGAGGCTCGAACCCACGGTCCCTCAGTCTCCAGTCAAGCAATCTACCACTGCGCCCCCTGAAATGCCATATCATGACCTCTTAAGGAGTTTTGAAGAGGAATGCAATCAGGGAGAACATACACAAATGAGCCGTGACATGTGATTTCCAACAATGTGGCATTTTGACAAGTGTAGACTCAGACGAGCCTGTGCAGCCCCCTTTTAAGCTTAGAAACTCCAAATGATGTTCATTCAGTAGCTTAACAGTTGTAGAATATTCAAGCGACTAGCAAAGGCTCTAATCAGACTGCGTGTATGCGCAGGCTGATCTGAGGCTTTCCTGGTCGCACATACCACATTGTTGGAAATTTCATGTAAAGGCTCACTTTCAAAGTAAAAACAATTCAAATATAAGACATTTCAACCTTTTTTTTCTTTTATTTGTTTTTTTAACGATAGTGAATGAATAAAGCTTCTAGTCATTTTACAGAGCCACATTTAGATGTTTTAACTCTAAAACAGAAATTTCATAACAAAGTTATAGGATAGCTTCCATAAATTCGGTTACAAAAATACACCATTTGCGTGTTTATAATGGAACTGAGCAAATAATTAACATTTTTTTTGCAGTATTTCAAGATTACTTTCCTATTTTTTTAGCTCACTCAATCCTGTTTTTTTTTATGTTGAAGCTTTACATCCAATTCAACAATATTCAGTCAAATCAGGAAAATCAATCCTGTGACTTGGCAATAAGGCCAGAATTTTTTATTAGTTGATTTACAAACTCTCCTACTGTAGTTTTCCAGAAAGTAGAAAAAAAATAAAATTTATTTTCTACATTTTTTTTTTATTTTATCCCACGACTCTAAATATTATGTATTTTGTTGAAAAATAATAATATATTTTTGAGGTTCTGTTTGTGTATTTTTGAGAATGACATTGTTAAAAGTGATCGTTCTGCCCAGATTTTTAGAAAAATGATGAATTTTTTAAAGATTTAATACAGACTCTTGGTTTATCTTACTAGTTTTACTGTTTTTTTTTCTGGAGATAGTAAAAAAAAAGCTCTGAAAAAAAGTAAAAAAAAAAAAAAAAAAATGCTCTGAAAAAAAAAGTAAAAAAAAAAGCAAAAAAAAAAGCTCTGGAAATGACCAGTTAACAGGTCATTTTCAGAGCTTTTTTATTTATTTTTTTCCGTCCCCCGACCCTAAATCTGATTTCCCCCCCATAAATCAACTAATAAAAAAATTCTGGCCTAAGCAAACACTTTCCTCAGTTCCATCTTTGCCTACTAGGAAATTTTGCAAGCTTTTTTACGGTCTGCTTATTTTTTCGAAATCACCTTTTTTGAAAAAAAAAACCCATCAGAGTGTAAAATAAAATGGATCCAGATCAGGCTTGATTTTAGTGGACCTGATCTTGGTCCAAACTATTTGCAAAAGTTATCAGCAGATGACAAAAGTCACGACAAGCATGGGAAGGATTTAAAAGGGACACTAGTAGATAAACAGTTAAATTAAAGTTTATTCATGTTTTTGAATGATCTGGTAAATGTTCTAAAATTTTGAACATATTACTCTGTCTGGCCCCGAGGTTACAAAGCTTTTTTTCATGCTCAACTCATCTGAGCATGAAATTTAAACTGCGCATTAAAACCAAAATACCTGCAAATAAAAAAGTTTATTGCTTTAAGGTCTCTCAGGTGTTGTATTTATCATGCTAATAAATGTTAAAATGCCAACAATTGTTGGCATTTTAACATTTATGAGCAGGATAAATTTCGTGCTCAGCTGAGTTGAGTATGAAAAAAGTTTTATAACCTTGGGGCCTGTTCTCTAAAGTTGGTTATCATGGCTAGAATTCACAAAATGCATGTCAGAATTGCAAACAGTGAAGACCCTGATCAACTAGTTGTTGAAATTTTTGAACATTTACTGTAGCCAACAGGAGAGGGGGGGGGGTTAATTCTTTCCTTGCTAGTGATATAGTGGTAACTTTTGTTGTCTGCTAATAAACTTTGCAAACAGTTTGGACCCAGTTCAGGACTAATAGAATGTCGGCCCTAATCTGGATCCATACAGTTTGACACTCTGATAGTGTTCCGGAAAGAATTTTTTGAAAAAGTTAATTTTGAAAAAGTTAGCAGACGACCAGAAAACGCAGGAAAAATTACCCAGAATACAAAGAGTTAAGCATTTATGGTCATCACGGTTTATGATATTGCTAAGGCTGTCAAGAAGCTGTTTTCTTGGATTTTTTCTTCACAATTTTAGGTGGCCCCTTTATCTTGAATGTTGTACTGAAAAAGAAACGAAGAGAAAAAGTTAACCCTCGTCATGCTTAATATATGGGCCTCGACGCAAGGAAACCTGTCTTCGGGGTTTGCGAGCAACAAAGATGCAGACCAGCCTGTGCATCGGGCAGACTGATCAGCACCTTTGTTATTCTCTTACTGGAAAATATCATATTTAAACTTGCTTCAGGGAGCGCAGTGGCTCAGTGGTAGAGTGCTTGACTCGAGACCAAAGGACCGCGGGTTCCAGCTTCACTGGCATCACTGCTGGTGGTCCTTGAGCAAGAAACATTTATCCTAGCTTAGAACTGGTTCAACCCAGGAAGACCCATCCCTGTCTAACTGAAAGATTGTTGATGGGACGTAAAGAATCAAATCAAACAAACAAAAACTTGCTTCAAGCGTAATTTAAATTTTCTAGCTAGTCTCTGAAGGTGAGGAGACTGGTTTGAGTCTCCCTTTGTCGGAAACCCCGAAGACAGGTTTTGTCGCGTCGACCATATTTACTGTACTCCTCCCCTATCTTTATCCTGTTAACCTGCAACAATCCAGTTATAAGTATGCACTAACTGTACAAACAGGGGAGAAAACAGTGTGGAATCTGATCAGATGGCTTCATCAGATGCCAGCTGATCTGGATCTACAGTGTTTTTAAAAAAAATAAAATAAAAAAAATATCCATCAGGAGATAGTGAAATCCCTGACCTTCAGGAGATAGTGAAATCCCTGACCCAAGGAGTTACAAACTGACAAATGTCATACTTTTTGTTTGATTTGATTCTTTATGTCCCATCAACAATCTTTCAGTTAAAGGGGGACAGGTCTTCATGGGCTGAACCAGTACTAAGCTAGGATAAATGTGTCTTGCTCAAGGACCACAACGCAGTGACCCCGGTGAGGCTCGAACCTGCGGCCCTTTGGTCTCAGGGCAAACGCTCTACCACTGCGCTCCCATCCCCCCAGCTGATCTCCATCTACAGTATTTCCCCCCCCACCCCCCCCCCCCAAAAAAAAAATAAATAAAATATCCATCAGAGGAGAATGGGAAATCCCTGACCCAAGTAGTGACAACCTGACATATGTCATACTTTTTGTTTGATTTGATTCTTTACGTCCCATCAACAATCTTTCAGTTAAACAGGGACGGGTCTTCCTGGGTTGAACCAGTACTAAGCTAGGATAAATGTGTCTTGCTCAAGGACCAGAACGCAGTGACCCCCCAGTGTGGCTAGAAACCGCGGCCCTTCGGTCTCGAGTCAAACACTCTACCACTGAGCTCCCCCATATGTCATACTGAATTTCCACTACAATCTGTAATAGTAAAGCAAACATGACATGTGCGGATCCAGGGACAGGGAGTCTGGACCCCCCCCCCTCCCTGTAAAATTACAAAATACAGTGTTTCTTAGCTTTACTGGTCGGGATCCCCCTGAAAAATCACAAAGCTACCAAGCCAGCATTCAATGTTGGGCCATCATTGGCCTGCCAGCGAAGTGCCATTTTAATGGCGTTTCGCTGTCGTGCTGTTGATGGCCCGTTAATAGTGGCATTTGGATCCTTCCTCCCCTCATCAAACTAAAAAAAACAACGTTGTCAAAGTTGGAACCCCTCTGACAAAACTTTCTGGATCTGCACATGCATGGACTAATGCCCATGGAGAAACAAGTTTATTGTTATTCAAAGGAGGTATGTCAAAAAGGAAGCGCTGCAGAGCAATTAACCTAGCACCCATGACATTTTGACATGATATATATCCATACCAAGTATTATAAAACTATTTAAATTAAAAGGATATGAAAGTAATGAAGATCACAACGTTTTGCCTTTAAAATTTGTTCAACTCAAACAACAAGCAAAGGACAGCAATCCGTTTTTGCATGTGACACACTGTCTTAACTTGATAAACATGTATAACCCAAAATATCAGAAATGAAACGAAATTTACTGATTGTTTGTGTTGCGACTTTACGTCCCAGTCAACAATTTTTCAGTCATGTTGCGTAGATTTCCTGTCTTCCTGGGTTGAACCTGTACTGTGAGTGGATAAATGTGTCTTGCTCAAGGAGACAGCACAGTGACTTCGCAGGCAGTGAGTCTCAAACTAGCAACCCTTTGGTCCCAAGTTTTCTTTTTGCCTTCAAGATTCATTCAAGGGAGGTAATTTATATAGGGATCAAGAGAGAGCAAGTTTTCCTGATCAAAACAAGCTATATTGAACTGAAATATACTTCTACCAAATACAATAAAAATATCTCAAAACATCTGGTTTGAAAGTTGTAAAGGGTACAAGATTTGCCTTTATTATTCATCATAAACCCTCAGAGCAAATGAACACCAGGGGCGGATCCAGGATTTCTGGAAAGGGGGTAAGAGTGTGAAAAGGTGTGGGGGGTTCGCTTTGCTGATTTTATCTAATTTTTATTAAATATCCCATGAAAATGAAAAATTTGGTCTCACCAAGACAAAATTATTTCATGTTCATAGGATATTTAAAAATGGGGTGCGGGGAGGAGGGGGTTCGACCGAACCCCCTGAACCCCCTCTGGATCTGGCACTGTACAAAATTTCCATGCTGGATTTTTTTTTCTATCATACATACTACATTCCTTCCCAATTTTAATCAAATTAACTTGGAGATTTCCAGTTTTCCATTAGACTAAGCATGTACATTGTATTAACAAGCAGAGTGGAAAACAATGTAGATCCTGATCAGCTGGCTTCTGAGAAGCCAGCTGACCTGGATCTACAGTTTTCAAAAGCGGATAAATAGCATGGTATGGGTAAATTGATGCAGGCCAATGAGACAGTCATTATTGATGATTATGCATTATTTCTCACCTTAGCTGTCACCCCAGACTTGATGTATTACCGTATAAGTAAACAACTTGCACTGAGAAGGTTTATTGCTGAAATCTGCATAAATTTATTGTTCTTTTTCTGTTTGACTAGGCAAAAAGGGGTTTCTGTTTGTTATAAACAACATTTTTTCAGTCGTGTCAGGACAATTTCCCGTCTTCCTGGTTTGAATCAGTACTAAGCAGCGGATAAAGTGTCTTGCTCAAGGACAACACAGTGACTCCGCTGAGTCACGACAAGAAGCCCTTTGATCCCCAGTTTAACACTCTACCAACTGAGCTAATGCTCTCTGCTTTAAAGTATACACAGTTTGTTTTTGTATAAAGGACAGAAACGCAATGCAATTTGAAAACTCTGATTAGTGACACCCAAAATATATGAGCCATGACATGAGATTTCCAGCATAATGTGACATTTTAACATGAATAGACTCAGACGAGCCTGTGCAGCCCCCTTTAAAGCTATAGAAACTCAAAATGCTATTCGGTCATTACCAGTCGTAGAATATTCAAGCGACTAGCAAAGGCTCTGATCAGACTGTGCATATGCACAACAATTTTATACTGATTTAGGTCTCTACAGTGCTAAGCCCTACAGAAAATAGTAGAATTCAAGCACTTTTCAAGGCTTTTGAGTAATTTTCCAGTACTTTTCAAGGCAGATTTTATTTTCAAGGACTTTTCAAGAAATCCCTCTAAATTCAAGTACATTTCAAGCCTGTGCAAACCCTGATATAAAAGTTGAAAGAAATCAGGTGATAAATGAGTAAGACACAAGAGCATACTGACAGGGGGCAGCCATTTTGGTGGCCATCTTGGTTATCGTTACTTGGATATAACTCATATGTACAGACTTGAACAATAGTTTGATGAAAGTAGTCCAGATATGAAATTTTGAGGAAAGCAGATGATATAAGACCAAGTTGAGTGTCCACAAGTGCAAACTGACAGGCCGTAGTCATTTGGAGACCATCTTGGTTATCTTTCATCAGACAAAACCCACAGTCAATCTTGTGAAATAATTTAATGTGATTAATCCATATATCTGCAATTTGGAAGAAATGGGGTGATTCAAAAATGACCATGTTAGAGTGTGCACAAGTGCAAATCAACAGGCTTCGGTTATTTTGGCAGCCTCTTGGTTATCATTAATCAGACAAAATCCATATTTGAACTTGAGTGAGAGTTTGATAAAAGAAATTCATATACAAAATTTGGAATGAATCGAGTGATAAACAGCTAAGTATGAGTGTCAACAAGTGCAAACCGACAAGCGGTAGCCATCTTGGTTATCCTTAATTACCCATATTCGAATTTGGAAAAGTATAGTGTCTTGGGTCAGGTGTGGTACTTGATTGTATTGATTCCTGATCTTTGCCTTCTTACTTACTAAAAAAGTAATCCATATGTGAAATCAATGGAATCAATCACAAAAGAAATTACTAAGTTTGAGTGTCCACAAGTGCAAACTGACAGGTGGCAGACATTTTGTTGACCATCTTGGTTATCGTTCCTTAGACAAAAGTAAGAAAGGGGGCAAAGATCAGGAATCAATATAATCAAGCACCACACCTGACCCAGGATACCAGTGATAGATATTGGTGTTAAAACTATAAAGAAAAACCTGCCATATGCCTAAAGGACTATAGACTTCAATCATTTTTAAGTATTCAGTATGTGCATGGCAATTTATGTAAGCATTTAGGAATAGATTCGAGTACCGATCATCCAGATCGGTACTCGAACCTATTCCTAAATGCTTACATAAATCCCCATGTGCAGGCCGAATACTTAAAAATGATCTAATTCTATAGTCCTTTAGGCATATGGCATATTTTTCTATATACTATTAACACCAATATCTACCACTTCCGGTCTATGAACGGTCCGGCAATACACGTAAATACCAGCAAATCGACGTATACATTTACCAGTGTGTCAATCAGGAAATCCTGATTAATCCTGAACTTTATCACCCCTGACAAATGATCCACAAAAGAAGCACCGCCTTGGAACGGTCAGTAAAAATATTTTACTGGTGGGCTTAAACCGGTTTAACGGTGCACCAACCTCACCCTTAGTTCAGCTGTGGATCAAGAATCATAGATGTTTGGTTTGCATGAAAGACCCCTAACTCATTAATGCATCATCTCCTAGAAAATATAAATCAAGATATAAAAAAGAGATAAAGCAAGATATTGGAGCAAAAGAAATCCAACAGGTAAACCCCGGTGGGCCTGACAACAGCCAAAGCATCAGGACCCTACCATGTCATCAATAGACAAGTCTTTAAGTCGGAACCGTCATAGAGTCTGAATTCCGACCCACCGGAATGCAATTAAAGAGGAAAGCAAAGTTGCCAACCGTGATTGGGTTGACCACCAAACATGCAGTCTGCTGCAATACATAAGTGTTATAGCCAATCCTTATATAATGGGAAATTATTTTAATGAACTGCACTGAAAAATTATTAGAGCCAATAATCTTCTTCAATTTTTTACACCAAGTCACCATAGAATTCAGATTCCGAAAATCCTTGGCGCAAGAGAGATTTAAGTCCAATTTGAAATTTAGATATCAAATCGTTGTTCCTCTGCGAAGTTTATGATACCGATAGAATTGATTAAGAAGTTTCTAAGTTAATAATGTAAAGCGAGTGTTGAAGTCAGCAACATGGCTAGATGCTCTAGCAAAAACCCATATTCAAACTTGGGTGAGAGTATGTATAATAGTACAAACTTTGGTGAGAGTATGTATAATATGCTCAGAAGAAAAAGTTTAGTCAGTGCAGACACTGTGTGCAATTATTTTGTAGGACAGTCTTAATATTGACAAAAACCTTACCTAACATGAAATTCATTTAATTTCTTTCAAATGTGAACATTTTCAACAAAATTTTGAAAAAATACCTCTTTTCTTCATCAAAATTACACAAGGGGGTCACAGTCAAAATTCAAATTTCAAGACTCAAAAATCAGTCTTGCGCCCCTCAGACGATTTCTGGCAGTAAAGACGGAAATTCTCGTACCTGTTGCCTGTCTAAGGTGTTTAAGAAGTTTCCAAGCGGCCATGAAGCGATAACGTCATGTTGACGTCACTATGACCCTAACTTCAAGTGGCGTCGTTATTCGTGGTCTCCCTGACGGATGCTTGTCATTTTTACTGCCAGGCTGACGAAAACGTGTTTGCAGACGATAAATTGTTTGTTCATTACATCCAAAACTGCGTGGCACGTCAACAACACGTGTATCTGCTTCAAGACGTCAAAAACGCGGTATTTCTGTAATTTGTTGTTAGCCTGGACGGCGACTTAAGCTTGCTAGCACTGAATTTTCTCCGAATTATTGCAATAGGAACAACTCTCTTTCAGTATCAAACAGTATATGAGAAAATATCCCTGCCGGTTTACCGCAGCACGTGCACATCGTGCATTTTGAACTTTGGCTGATACAGTCTAATAGAGGCATTATTTGTCACACAATAAACGGATACATGTAAAGCTACGACAATACAACACATATATGTAATTTGACAATGATATATCCAGTATTGTTGATTTTATGAGAAAACATAAATACTGACTAAACTTTTTCTTCTGAGTATAGTACAAACTTTGGTGAGAGTATGTATAATAGTACAAACTTGGGTGAGAGTATGTATAATAGTACAAACTTGGGTGAGAGTATGTATAATAGTACAAACTTGGGTGAGAGTATGTATAATAGTACACATTTGGGTGAGAGTATGTATAATAGTACAAACTTGGGTGAGAGTATGTATAATAGTACAAACTTGGGTGAGAGTATGTATAATAGTACACATTTGGGTGAGAATATGTATAATAGTACAAACTTGGGTGAGAGTATGTAAAATAGTACAAACTTGGGTGAGAGTATGTATAATAGTACAAACTTGGGTGAGAGTATGTATAATAGTACAAACTTGGGTGAGAGTATGTATAATAGTACAAACTTGGGTGAGAGTATGTATAATAGTACAAACTTGGGTGAGAATATGTATAATAGTACAAACTTGGGTGAGAGTATGTGTGATAGTAGTCCATATATGAAATTTGGAAAAAATCTGATGAAAAATGACTAAGTTTGAGTGCCCACTAAAGCGGGCAGACAGAAGGACATTCTGAGGTTACCAATGGTCCATGGCCATAATAAATTTATGGGGTAAACCCCACAAGAACATTTTAACCCCATAACGCCAAGCAACCCTAACCCTAACCTCATTAAACACAGCTGTACAGATTGCTGTACAGGGCCTCAGCCGGGACAGACAGACCGATGGACGAGCCAAAAACAATCATTATTGAGCTTGGCCCCTTAATTACAGGGTATAAAGGCACTTTTCCTGTGACTCAACAAAACAATATGTAGGTGTTACAGGCCCCCAGATAAGAGTGCATAACTGAATTTTTTTTTTTTTTTTATTTCTCAATCAAAACATATGTTGCGGGTACTCAAAAGCACCCTAAACACATGTTTAAACTGATGGATAAGAAAATAATCACAATTTTATGCATTTTTTGTTTGCTTAACTGGCCCTATGGTGTTAGCAGGTGATTATCATGTACATAGAAATGTACACCAGTTCATCAGTGACATGTCAATACACTCGTTAATTGTCTCCGCACTTTGATCACTTGACAGGAATAAATCTGTCACCTCCAGGCCATACCACATAGGGCCAGTTAAGCAAATTTGTTTAACATAAAATTGTGATTATTTTCTTACCCATTAGTTTAAACATGTTTTGCGGGTGCTCATAAGAACCGTCTCATTGAGACGGTTCTTTTGAGTACCCACAACATATGTTTTGGTTGAGAAACAAGAAAAATAATTTTCTGTTACGCATACTTATCTAGGAGACGTCTAACCATCTCCAAAAGTTCAAATAAAACATGAAGGCCCTGAATCACTCACCTGAATTCTTAGCCCCACTTTTGTTACCCAGATTGAAATCATTTGATTTTTATCACCTGCTGATAACCTTTGTAAACAGTTTGGACCCAGGCCAGGACTGACAAAATGTTGGTCCTGATCTGGATCAAAACTGTTTGACACTAATGGCATTCCTGAAAGAATTTTTCGAAAAAGATGATTTTACAAAAATCAGAAGACAACAAAATGGATGATTTTTTTATCCAGCATGCAAAGTCTGAAAGAGTTAAATCCATTTACTCTAATGTAAACCTCAGATTAATTGTGGGAGATTGAACATGAGCGATTTTGTTTGGGGGACTATGTCACATGCTACGTCATCATTGCATTGGTCAGTTATATACTTGCTTGCTTGATTGGATTCTTTTCGTCCCAGTCAACAATTTTTCAGTTATGTCGAAACGGGTCTTCCTGGGTTTGACCAGTACTAAGCAAGGATTAATGTGTCTTGCTCAAGATGCCGGAGAGGCTCGAACCCGCAACACCTCGGTCTCGAGCCAAACTCTCTAACACTGAGCTACTGGGCTCCCTCAGTTATACACTATCAGGTGACTTTTGAGTGACATTCTGGGTGTGGCTTGGAGAGTTTAATTGACAGAATTTTAGTTAAGAGTGTGTAAAGAAAATTTTATTTTCTTATTTCTCGACAAAAACATATGTTGTGGGTACTCAAAAGAATCGTCTAAATGAGACGGTTCTTTTGAGCACCCAAAACAAATGTTTAAACTAATGGGCAAGAAAATATTTACAATTTTACGCTGAAACATTTTGGTTTATCTAGACCAGTGGAATCTATCAGTATATACTTACTGGCAAGTTGAACATATGGGACTGAACGTACAGAAAACTGAAAAAGAAAAGAAAAAAACAACACTTATAATTAGTTTGATTTTTGTTTGATTTGATTCTTTACGTCCCATCATCGATCATTCAGTTATGTAAGGACAGGTCCCTCTGGGTTGAACCAGCACTAAGCTAGGATTAATGTTCTTGCTCAAGGACACGACGCAGTGACGCCGGTAAGGCTCGAACCCACGGCCTTTCAGTCTCGAGACAAGCGCTCTACCACTGAGTCACTGTGCTCCCATAAACAGTTTGATATTATTCAACTACTAGGTCACCGTCAAGCCATGTCCCCCACTGTTTCCATTCTCTCTTAGCTTTACAAGAGATCGGAGATGACAACATATAAGCTTACCATCAAATCCTAGAAATATTGTATGTATATTTCATAATATAGAGTAAAACCTGTCTTAAGCGGTCACTCCAAAAGAAGACCAAAATTGGTTTTCAAGACCGATTATCGCTTAATGCAGGTCAAAAGTATTGAAGAATGCTCCAAGAGAGCATTATGCAATACTTTTGACCTTCATTAAGCTACCATTTTTCTTTAAGATCTTTGTTTTGTCTATATATGAGTGGCCGCTTAAGGCAGGTTTTACTGTATGTCAAAGTTACTGTGAATAAAATATTGTTTTAAACCACAAGAGACCGGGACATTGCATACCATGTGGCGATACAGTGACCTAGTAGTTGAATTATACATGATGATACAGATGATTAGCAAAATTTTTGTACATAAAATCTTGATTATTTTCTTATTCTTCAGTTTAAACATGAGTTATGGATGCTCAAAAAACAGCCACTCTCAAAAATACCAAAAATTGTTTTTCAAGACCAACTATCGCATAATGCAGGTCAAAAGTATTGCAGATTTGTTTGATTTGCAGATATGTTTGATTTGATTCTTTACGTCCCATCAACAATCTGTCAGTTATGTAGGGACAGGTCTTCCTGGGTTGAAACAGTACTAAACTAGGATATAAGTGTCTTGCTCAAGAACACAATGCAGCGACACTGGTGAGGCTCCACCGTGGCCAAGTATTGCAGAATGCTCCAAGGGAAGCATTCTGCATACTTTTGACCTTCACTAAGCTACCATTTGTCATTAAGATCTTTGTTTTGACAATTTTTTAGTAGCCCCTTAAAACAGGTTTTTGCATGTTTTTGCTGAAAGAATTTGATACATATTGATACAGAAGGTGTAATTGAATATATTGGTCAAGATTAGCAACATTTTTTGGTGTAAAATCGTGTCAATTTTCTTATCCTTTAGTTTAAATATGAGTTATGGATGCTCAAAAGAACCGTCTCAATGAATACCCATAACATATGCATGGGTGAAAGTTAAAATTTTCCAAAATCCTGAACTTTTGAAACCTTGATCTTAAAACTTTCAGTATGCCCACTAGATATTCACAATTTGAAGTTTAAATGGTCATTTGTCTTTAGAAAGACCTAATATAAATCAGAGAATCTATTATAATCTCCCTAATTCAGCATTTTGAGGCTGACTTTCTATGGAGTCAGCCTCAAAATCTTGAATTCAGGAATAATCCTGAAAACTTTCACCCATTCATATCTCTTTGCTGAAAGAGTTTGATACATGATGAATCACAAGGTGTAATAGAACAAATTGGTTTTCAAGACCAACTATTGCTGAATGCAGGTCAAAAGCATTGCAGAATGCTCCAAGGGGAGCATTCTGCAATACTTTTGACCTTCATTAAGCTACCATTTGTCATTAAGATCTTTGTTTTGTCTATATTTGAGGTGCCGCTTAAGGCAGGTTTTACTGTATGTCAAAGTTACTATGAATAAAATATTGTTTAAACCACAAGAGACCGGGACATTGCATACCATGTGGCGATACAGTGACCTAGTAGTTGAATTATACATGATGATACAGAAGGTCTAATAGAACACATTAGTCCAGATTAGTAAAATTTTTGTACATAAAATCTTGATTTATTTCATTATCCTTTAGTTAAAACATGAATTATGGGAGCTCAAATGAGCACCCACAACAAATGTTAGAAATTTTATTTTCATTTAAGCACCCTTATCTATTAAAACTCGATTTTTTATGTTTTCACATTGATTTTTGTGATGACTGTTTTATTTTCAATTTTAGCAAACAGTGTCGAAGAAAATTAGCGCATACTTCTCCAAGAGGTCCCAAGCTTGGGGTGCAAACAGACTTCAGAGTATGTAGATGAAGATTTTGAAATAACTTGAATTCTTCCCAGAAAGGGTTAGTCTCAAAAGGGTATTCAAAAATTGTGAATATACCATTATTCAAGGGTTATGTATAACAGAGAGGCTTTGCAAACAATGTGTAATGAATGCAGTTGAAGACGAGAGTCATTTTTTATTGGTGTGTCCAAAGTATGCTAATCATAGAATTAAGATCACTAATCATTTAAACAACAATACAAATTTTGCATCTCAGTCTTATATGTCTAAATTCCAATGGCTTTTGAGTAATGAAGAGGAATCTGTATGTAAAGATATTGCTAGTTTTGTCACAATATGTTTTTCCCTTAGGAATTGATGATTTTGCTTTTACTGCTTTGCCGAACTGTAAAGCAAATATTTGCCCTTCATGTATCATAGAATAATTATTATATATATTAATAAAAAGGAATTTGGTTGTCTCCAATGGATTACAAGACTAATCTAGTCTTGCATATTAGTTTTTCATTCTTTTTTCTCTTTATTGTTCATTGTCTTTACTCTATTGTATTTCTGATATCCTTTATGGATTTTCTAATAAATAAATTGTATCTTGTATCTTGTATAGTACAAATCTGCTCATTTTTTAAAATCATTTTTTGTAAAAAATTCTTTCAGGAATACCATCACAGTGTCCAAATGTTATCAGAGGATGGCATTAGTTGCTGAAGAGTTAATAAACTTACTGGAAAGACAAACAGAGCAGACGTAGCCAATATCAATGAGATTTCTGTGACAGAAACAGGCAGCTCTGTAATCCACCTGCACTTTAGGGGGTAGGGTCAGCTGGTCCCTAGATGAGGGGTCAGGCAGGAATACCCACTGAAATAAAAAAATGAAATAACATATTAGCAGTGTAAGTTTACATTATAATATGACATTATGTCTGGGAGTGAAATAACGCCATGGCAAAAAATCGATAAACCACTAGTGGTTTACAGATTTACACATAACAATGTTGCGTACATAATGACAATTTTTTTAAAGTTTTAACTGCAGAAATGAAATTTCAAATCTTTATGTCATATGATAAATAGAATCTAACATACATGCTCTTGTATTATTAAATTTATTAAACTTGTTGCGAAAAAGATATAAAATGCTCGGCAAGCCTCACATTATATATATTTTCTCCCAACTCATTCAATTAATTCAATAAAACATGAGCACTCATATAAGATCCTCTCTATATATCCAATACCCACATCCTGCTGAGTCTGTAGCAGGAACACTGTAAATTTGGAAATTTTCGCAAGGGTTTTATTTTCGCGAATATGCGAAGTTTCGTGAAAATAAAACCCTCGAGAAATAGCGAGATCATTCTGTCCTTTACTAATGAAGGTAAATCAACACCTAGCCGCAAATTTTTAACTTCACAAATATGTCTTTTAATGCTATTCGCAAAAATAAACTTCTCGCGAAAATTTCCGAATTTACAGTACCCACTGAAATGACAAACTTAAATGGGTCTCGTCGTGAGAAAACCCTGACTTTGAGCTTTCTGATCAGGTCATGGTCATACAAGCCCGCTCAGCTACAGAGACTAGTTAGAAAATTGAAATTTCCCTTATTGCAAGTTTAGATATGGTACTTTCCATAAGCGATAACAAAGGCCCTGATAAGACTGTGTGAATGCACAGGCTGATCTGTGCCAATGTTGGTCGCAAGCCCTGAAGACAGGTTTTCTCGTATTGCGGCCCAAATAACATACAAGCTACTAAGTCAATACAGTGTAAATTTACCAAATCCATTATTTATTAGCCCTTGTCCAGCTGAGCCCAAATTTATGTCGTAGAGCAAAAATATTTCAACCTGCCCCAGCCGGGAATCGAACCCCGGTCGCTAGATCAACAGGCAAACACTCTACCACGTCGCTGTAAAAGCTGGATTCTACCCCAAGGCGGAAGAAGTGCGTTATATACCTAGACCCTGTGACATAAATCCTTTTAAAAAAAACAAAAAACTGTAGATCTAATCAGGATCCACAGTTTTCTACTTTGATTGACAATGCATTCTTACAACTGGCATGCTGCAGGTTAATAGGAGGAGTATAATACATATAAATATTCAGCATGATAAGGGTTAAATTGTGGGAAAAATAATGAATGAAATCAATCAGGGTATAAGAACACCAGAGGCGAGTTCAATAATGCGAGTGCTCGCCGAGCGCTCGTTGATTGGTACCTATCTTTATTCATAATGTGTAAAGCCTGACATCAGTACAACGAGCGCCCGAGAGCACTCGCATTATTGAACTTGCCTCTGTTTTGTATACAAACAACAAAAATACTAGAATATACTGATCAGTACAATCATAGGTTTAGATATACACAATTCTTGAGCGTAAAATTGTAAATTTTATCTTACCCATAACTTTAAGCATATGTTTTGGGTGCCCAAAAGAACCGTCTGATTGAGATGGTTCTTTTGAGTACCCACAACATATGTTTTGGTGGAGAAATAAGAAAATTAATTTTCTGTTACACACCCTTAACTAAAAGCCTGTACAACTATGATTTTTCTTTATCATTCAGTTTAATTTGGGGTGGTTACAGGGTGGTGCGCTCTCTGCTACAGCTTTCAGAGATATGGCCTCACCATAATTGGCTCGCTGGCATGATGAAATTTGCTTCACTTGAGGCAAATTGGGTGGGGATCGGGCCCTTTATCTCTCCTTCTCTCTAGGAGGAGTCCAAACATGAATGAAATATTGTTGACCAGGAGTTTACTTAGCCTTACTCAATCAATCTATCTATCAGTCTAAACATATGTTTTGGGTGCTCAAAAGAACCGTCTCAATGAGAACCTACAACATAAATTTTGGTTGAGAAATATAATGATAATAATTTTCAATTACCCACAATTACCGACTGTGCTGAGTATTTAATGTCTAGATAGTATATATAGTAATTTTCAAGATTTTAGCCAGTCACTGTAGCTGAGTAGGTACCTGAGGGAGGTAACAAGGGAGTCTAAGGGAGGTAACAATGTATACCTTTGAGTGCCACCTGGTCACAATACACAAAGGAAGGTTTTCTCATGAAGCTCAATTACAAAAGACAGTCTAAGGGAGGTAACCATGAATATCATAATACATATTGGCAAACTAAAAATCCAGTGACATGCAATAACAATAGTAAAGTACTGAACGATTTAAAGGAGAGAAATTTTATCTGAGACACACCTGGATGTCATAGTAAAATGACATGCCCAAACCCTAAGCCTAAATGGAGTTGAGACTCGGACCAAACAGTTCCAGGCCTACCTGAAAGGGTGTTCAAATCAATGGGACGAAAAATGTATGCTGTTGAGACTCTTTGAAACTGTCTCAGTGAGATGTTTCAATACTTGATGAGATGCCTTAATCCTTTTCACGCCAGTCATGACTTTTGTGGTCTGCTCTTCTCGTCTGCTTATATTCTTAGGTAGGCTGTATTGCAAACAATATGGACCCAGATCAGACTGCAGTCTGATCAGGACTCATAGTATTTACTTTAATGATAAAATCTAAGTCATGCCCATGCAGCAGACATACAAGCAGACAACATTTTCAGGACTAAGATTGGCAGGCTAAGGGTCAACATGACCTTATCAAAAAAATCTTTGAGATCATGACAATCTGGGACTCGACCCGAGAAAACCTGTCTTCGGAGGTTTGCGAACAACAAACGTGCAGACCAGCATGCGCATCCCCGCAGTCTGATCAGCGCCTTTGTTATTCGCTTTTCGGAAAGTAACATATCTAGACTTGCAACAAGCAAAATTTCAATTTTCTAGCTAGCCTCTGTAGCTGAGCAGGCTGGTTTGAATCTCACTTTGTCAGAAACCCCGAAGACAGGTTTTCTTGCCTTGAGGCCCATCTTTATTAAGTTGGTCTAAATCTGGGTCAGCTTGACATGAGCTGGTAGCCAGCAAAAGGTACATGTGCGACCATAAAAGACTCAGACCAGCCTGCGCATTCGCGCAGTCTGATCAGAGTCTTTGATGGTCCCTCTATGGGTAGCCCAGGGTCCAACGTTTCTTTAGGCAGAAAACTTAAGACCCAGATCAGACTGCGCAATGTGCAGACTGGTTTCAATCTTTGCTGTATGCACATTCCAACTTATACCTTTATGCTGGAAACCAGCTCAAATTGGCATTCTGATAAGGTCTGTAAAATGTATTGACTGAGTGGAAAGCTGTGTAGACCCTGAATTGATGACATGCGCGGATCCAGAAAGTTTTGTCAGAAGGGGTTCCAAATTTGATGATGTTTTTTTTTTTTTTTTAGTTGATGAGGGGATAGAGGATCCAAATATCGCTACAAATGGGCCATCATCGGCCTGCCAGCGAAGCGCCATCTAAATGGCGTTTTGCTGGCAGGCTGACGATGGCCAAACATTGAATGCTGGCTTGGTAGCTTTGTGATTTTTCAGGGGATTCGGACCATTATGGCTGAGAAAACCTATATTTTTGTGATTTTTCAGGGGGGTCCTGACCCCCTGTCCCCCCTCTGGATCCACCCAAGGATGATTAAATCAGGAACTGTCTGATCTGGGTTTACACTGTTTTATTCAAGCCGATCTGTCCAAATGCTTAGGTAAATACAGTACCTTCCAACAATGAATGAAATCTTACTGAAGGGCCACTAAACCCCAGCAAAAGAGTTTTTCATCTGTCATTTAAGGACTGAAATAATCTTGAGGCGCCGTAAAATCTATATGTGATAAATGATATTGATATTAGTTTTCAGCTGTCGTGATGCAAGAGCATTCGACGAAAGATTTGCGAAAACACATCCTGTCTTGCTGCAGAACAAGTCAATATCCGACTAAACAAGGAAAAACCTGATTATACAAGAATTTTCATGCTCAGCATGAAAAGCTGAGCAGTTCCATTCTATGTTGAAAACAGACTTGATCCAGATCAGCAGGTGAAGCCAGCTTGTCAATATACACAGTTTTCAATCACAGTGACTGAAGTAAATATTAACTATTTGCATGCTTGGTAATTTTTTATGATTTTTTTTGTCTTCTGCAGAATATTACTTTTTTTTAAAAATAACACCCGAGTGTCAACAGCTTGAATCCAGATCAGGTCTCATGTCCTGTTGGGCCTGATCTGGGTCCAAACTGTTTGCAAAGATCATCAGCAGACAATGAAATTCGCCGCTAGCAAGGAAAGAATTATTTAACTAGCTTTTGCTGTCTGCTTACAAACTTTGCAAACGGTTAGGACCAAGATCAGGATTGACAAATTGTCAAGCTTGATTTGGATCCAGAATATCGACATCCTGGTGGTATTCCTGAAAGAGTTTTTTGAAAAAGCTTATTTTCAAAAAAATACAGCAGACAACAAAAAATAATAAAAAATCACCCAGCATGCAAAATGTTAAACGCAATTGCACTCAGACTCTGGGGCCAAAATGCTACAATAAGGGGGTTAGCCATTCAAATAACAAAAGGATTAACAAATTATATTACAAAGCATAGAAGACTAGTCCAAAATAAGAAAATGGAAGATTCCAGATTCCATTTCATCAGCTGATCTGCTTAACTCTTTGCCTACTGGGTAATTTTTCATGCTTTTTTATGGTCTGCTGATTTTTTTCAAAATGAACTTTTTCGAAAAATTCTTTCAGGAATACCATCAGAGTGTCAAACAGTGTCAATCACGATCAGTCCCAACACTTTGTCCGGCCTGATCTTGTTCCAATCTGTTTGCAAAGATCACCAGCAGACGACACTAGTAGGTTGTTCATTTCACTGGGAGCTTGCCAACGACCATGATGAATCTGTCATAACAAGATATGGACAAGTTTAAGCAGAAAATTTTCAATAGTCAGTTTGATTTCACAATCAGGTAAAAAATGTGTAGTTTGTCTTAACTCTTAGCATGTGGGTAATTTTGCATGCTTTTGCTGTTGTCTGCTGATTTTTTTTTCATGATTAACATTTTAAAAAAATATTTCAGGAACACTATCAGAGTGTCAAATTGTTTGGATACGGACGATCTGTCGGTTCTGATCTGGGTACAAACTGTTTTTGCAAAGATTATCAGCAGACAACAAAAGTCTCTGCTAGCAAGGGAAAGATTAAGCAGATCAGTTGGCTGAAATGACAGTCTGATCAGGTACTACTTTTTGAATTGATTTCGCTAAAAATTTACCATAAACTTTTGTCCTGGAAAACGTCGTCTGCTTTCAATGTCTGCTGCATATATTCAAATGAACTCCAGAATACTGTTATCATGGAAGCAAGCAATATGAACTCTGATCAGACTGCTCCAAAGGGAGCAGTCTGATCAGGGTTCATACTGTTTGCAATGAGAGCTGCCGAAGTATATCAGCAGAAGAGAAAGCAGACAGCATTGTCATGAATGGAGTGAAAATGGAAATGAACATGCCCTAAATCATAAAATGGAATAGTCCAAAAGGACACAAGATGAGACAGCCTTTATCTTATTTTATTTCTACAGAAAAGGCACATTATATTGTATGCAGCATGGAAAAAGAGCATCTCTGTGAGATGTTGCTGTTTTTAATACCCACAATGTATGTTTCCATTGAGTCATGAGAACAAAAACGTTAAACTAGATCTTTGCCCATTATTTAAATTGTTTAGCCCTCAGCGCGCCAGTTTAGACTTTTGTCGTCTGCTCTCTCATCTGCTTATGTGTATTGCATACACTATGGACTCAGACCAGATATTGTTTGCTTCCATGAAAAAATCTAGTCTGAAGTGCACTTGGATATCAGCAGCAGAGGTAAAAAGCAGGCAGCATTTTCATGCCAAAAAATAATGGCGGGATAAGGGTTAATGAAAGTCTTGTTGTGATTTTCAATAATCAATAATATTCAATGTGAAAAGGTACCCAAACATGTTTAAAAAGTTCCTGATCAGCATTTACACCTGCATAGCCTGAGTGCCTGAGAGAGGGTGTTTATCTATATAGTCCTTTTGGATCATTTCCTTTTCTTGCTAGCAGCTGCTGGTAATCTTTGCAAACAGTTTGAAATAAAATGATATTCCATAACCTAAGTCCTGCTGAATGATCCAAATGTCATTCCATAACCTTAGTCCTACTGGATGCACAAAATGTCTTTCCATAACTTTAGTCCTACTGAATGCACAAAATGTCATTCCATAACCTTAGTCCTGCTGAATGAACAAAATGGCATTCCATAACCTAAGTCATGCTGAATGAATCCAATGTCATTCATAACCTAAGTCCTGCTGAATGAATCCAATGTCATTCATAACCTATGTCCTGCTGAATGAATCCAATATCATTCATAACCTATGTCCTGCTGAATGAATCCAATGTCATTCATAACCTATGTCCTGCTGAATGAATCCAATGTCATTCATAACCTATGTCCTGCTGAATGAATCCAATGTCATTCATAACCTATGTCCTGCTGAATGAATCCAATGTCATTCATAACCATAGTCCTGCTGAATGAACAAAATGACATTCCATAACCATAGTCCTGCTGAATGAACACATAACCTTAGTCCTGCTGAATGAAAAAAATGTCATTCCATATAGGCGCGTTGCTGAAATTCAAATTTTCGAAAAAACTTACCTCATCGTCATAAAGGATGAAACAGGTCTTAAATTCAAGATGAATGACTCTACTTTATTTCTGATTGGGTCGTACGCTCAAAAGTTGGTAGCATCATATTAAAAAATGGGGAGATAACTCAATGTTTGCAAAAAACGGAAACATGAGTACGGTTTTTAAACTGATTTTGTATTGACAAAAAGACGTTTTTTTTTTCGCAAATTATTTTATTTTCTAAAAGTAAGTTTACTGTCATTTATATTTGTATGAGTTTTATTGATTTTTATAAGTTTAAACATAGTTTTTTGGGGGGATAACTCTTACTACCCCATAAAATTTAATATTTTCCTCTATATTATTCCTTGTAATACCGTCATATTTAATCAGAACCCGCAAAACTTCATAATTTCTAAATTAATTGTCTTTTCGCTTTTCAAAAACATGATTTGCCGCATCCTGATATGCCTGACGGCTCAGAAATTTGCTTCTTAAGTTGCCACCCCTGTGTGGAAAAACAGCGTTTTAATGCATTTTTCCAATTCACTTGATACGAGCATAGGAGATTCACTGATTTACTTTTGGAGAAAACTTACATTAGCGCCCTAAATGATGAAACATGGCTCAATTAAAGATAAATATATCTGTACTATCAATTTGTGAGGATTGTACGTTAAAATCGAGTATCGTCATTCATAAAATGGGGAAGTAACTCTGGTACTAGAAATAATGTAAAACCAGCATAGATGAGCGTCGTTAAGTGCCTCCTTGAAATATTGCTTCTCTGCTTTTTTATTTAGTTTTACTCACAAAGAAGAATATCTGTTTGAAATGTCTAGTCTTTCTTTCTTAGATAGATAAAATAGAATTTCAGAAACAGCAATATGACGCTCTTATTAGATATTAATATTATCTAATTTGCATATTCAAGAATATTAATGAAAACGTAAGTAATGAGAAAAATTGTATACTAAATTAAGGGGTGTCACCTACAAAATTACCTATATGTCGCTGTTTATCATTCCAGACTAACAATCGTGGTACCAAATTAAAGTTGAGACATTAGCAAAATGACCAACTGAATAGATATACGAATTATCTAATTTGCATACTCATGAATATTAATGAAAACATACGAAATAGAGGAAATTGGCCGAAAAATTAAGGGGTATATCTACAAAATTACCACTACACCAGCTGCTAAATATCTTATCCTACAAGTTTGGTACCCAATAAAAGTTGCGACAAAGCCATTTGACTAAAATGATTAAATATAGGAATTATCTCATTTAAATTTTCATAAATATTAATGTAAACGTAAGAAATAAGAAAAAAAAATGGTAGAAAAATTAAGGGGGTATACCTACAAAAAGGCCTATACGTCTGCTGCGTACTAGCCTAGACTACAAAACTTGGTACCAAATTAAAGTTTAGACATTGCCATTTGACTAAAATGATTAAATATGCGAATTATCTTATTTAAATATTCAAGAATATTAATGTAAACTTTAGACATAAAACAAAATTTGTAGAAAAATAAAGGTGGTATACTTTAAAAATTACCAGTGCGCTAGCTGCTAACTATCCTATCTTACAAAACCTGGTACAAAATAAAAGATAAGACATAGCCATTTGATCAAAATGATGAAATATACGAATTATCTAATTTAAATATTCATGAATATTTATGAAAGCATAAGAGACAAGAGAAAATTGGTAGAAAAATTAAGGTGGTATACTTTCAAAATTACCTATATATCTACTGCTAACTATCGTAGACTACAAAACTTGATACCAAATTAAAGCTGAGGCATTGTATTTTGACCAAAATGATTAAAATATACGAAGACTCTAATTTGAATATTCATGAATATTAATGTTAAAAGTATAAATAAGGGAAAATTGGTAGAAAAATGAAGGTGGTTTACCTACAAAATGTCCTATATGTCTGCTGTTTATTAGACTAGACTATAAAATTTGGTACCAAATAAAAGTTGAGACTTTGCCATTTGACCAAAATTATTAAATATGCGAATTATCTAATTTAAATATTCATGAATATTAATGTAAACATAAGAAATAAGACTAAATTGGTAGAAATATTAAGGGGGTATGCCTACAAAATTACATGTACTCCAGCTGAAATCTATCCTAGATTATAAAAATTGGTACCCAATAACAGTTGAGACATAACCATTTCACTAAAATGATTAAATATACGAATTATTCAATTTAAATATTCATGAATATTAATGTAAACATAAGAAACAAGACAAAATTAGTAAAACAATTAAGGTGGTATACCTACAAAATTAACATGACGCTAGCTGATAATTAACCTACCTTACAAAACTTGCTATCAAATAAAAGTTGAGACATAGCCATTTGGTAAAAATGATAAAATATACGAATTTTATTATTTAAATATTCATGAATATGAATGAAAGCATAAGAAATAAGATAAAATAGATAGAAAAAATAAGGGGGTATAGCTACAATATAGCTACCTATATTTCTACTGCACACTTTCGTAGACTGCAAAACTTAGAACCAAATTCAAGTTGAGACATTGCATTTTGACCAAAATGATTAAATTTACAAATTATCTAATTTGAATATATATTCATGAATATTAATGAATACTTAAGAAATAAGAGGAAATTTGTAGAAAAATTAGGTGATTTACGTTCAAGATAACCACCAAGTCAGCCGCTAACTATGATAAACTTCAAAACTTCAAAACTAGGTACTAAATAAAAGTTGAGACATTTTCATTTGATGAAAATGATTAAATATACAAATGATCTAATTCGAATACCCATAAATATTAATTTAAACATAAGAAATAAGACAAAATTGGTAGATTAATTAAGGTGGTATCCCTACCAAATTACCTCTACACCAGCTGCTTACTATCCTACACTACAAAACTTGGTACCAAATAATAGTTGAGATACAGGTTTGTGACCCTATGACTATAGGTATTCGAAATATCTAATTTTCATATTCAGGAATATTAATGAACACATAAAAAGAATAAGTCAAAAAAAGTAGAAAACTAAGGTGGTTTGACCTACAAAATAACCTATATTTCAGCTGCCATATATCCTGGACTACCAACCATAGTACCAAATAAAAGTTGAGACCTATGATGAATATACAAATGATCTCATTTGCTTGTCTCATGAATGTATAAAAAAAACATTAAAAAGAAAGAAGAACACAGAATGATAAAATTTAGTTCTAGGCTTTAATTTGAGAATAGGATAATTAGCAACTGACATATGCGTAATTTTGTAAGTACACCCCTTTATTTTTTCCAAAATTTTCTCTTATTTCTTATATTTTGATTAATATTTATGAGTGAGAATGTTAGAAAATTTGTTAAATGGACAATTTGGTAAAAGTGCAGTGATTTTGACATTATTTGGTACCAAGAGTGATTACCTAAAATAATTCGCAGCTGAGTTGTAACTATCTTTGTGGGTACACCTTTTTATTTTTTTATGATTTCCTAATGTATTCATTAATTTTCATGAATATGCAAAGGACCTCGGACAGTCTTAATAAAGGATTGCCCATAAAAATCGCCAGACAAAAGTTTCAAAGAAAACGATTGTTTTTCCATCAAAAAGATAGTAGGATAAACTCTCGAATAATCCACAAAAGTATTTTTTCATTGGACAAGCAGCTATTCAAAAATATGGGTTGAAAACCCTGTTTTTGCTATTCAACATATAGAGAATAGAAAAAAGTTTCACTGAAGTGCTTTCCCCCCCCGTGACCAAACTAATCCTTTTGCCCACTGTTGTAGTTTTACATTTCACACATCATATAAAAACGGCATGATTGGTCACGGGGGGGAACGATGTCAAAATGCTCAAAAACATTTTATTATAAAAACGTATTAGGAACTTATTTTGTGCAAACCTGTAGGTAAATATCAATTTACAATGGCATGTATCAAGGGCTTAAGTTATGATTGTGTACCAAGTAATCAATTGTCTTGTTTCTCTACCAAAACAAATATTGAGGGTACTCAAAAGAACTGTCGCAATGAGACGGTTCTTTTTTAGCACGAAATTATAGGTTAAATCTGATGATTAAGAAAATATTAAAAAATAAGCTCAAAAAGTGTGTTTATCTATGCTCTGATATATATACAGTATGCGGATATGATACAGCTCAGGGAACATGTCAAACTGGCTGAACCACAGGTAATTGTCAAAAGTTGTGGCCAGCACATTTATTTAGAAGAATAATGAAATCCTCTCAACCTGAATTTTATGCAAACGCATCACTTTCGTCTCAAGTTTTATTCCCCAAACATTATATTTTCATGTATTTAGGTGAATACCCGGCGAAACTTTGACTTTCTGTTAAATAAGATTTGGTCACAAAAAATACCCCCACCCCCTAAACCCTAATGTCCTGGCATAATCATGCAATATTTTTAAAATATTTTTATTTTGCTGGGTACACTAAATGTAAGGGTTTGATTTAAGCACAACACTATAATTGTCAAATATGCATTATCCTAACCACAGGCTGTCTAATTTTGGGCAGATTGAATAGGAGACTGTCCGAGGTCCTTTGCTCACTAGCATACTTTACCGCTGAATGAAGCTGCTATGTCTTACTTTTGTTTTTTATCAGTTAGTACTTTAGGATGAGTTTCTGCTGAGATATAAGTAATTTGTAGGGACATACCCAACTGTTTTGAAGCGCATTGTTTGTTGCCATGGAAACCACACAATTTCACATAGCTCAAATGGGGTTATTTTGAGGGCAATACTTTAACCTATTGAAGGCAGTCCCACAAAACAATTTGACGCCCATGAGAAGTTGTCCTGAGGACGCAAGGCTGGTCTAATTCGACCATTGGGTACTAAGGAATTTAAATGCTTTTACTTTTGATATATAGATAGTGTAACACATTTTGTGGGTATTGCTAGGAAGAATGGACATTATGACTACAGTTAAATCAAAGCTACTTGTTGATTCTCAAAACTCATTTCTCGTATATCACTTTAAAAGCTTGAACCTAGTCCAAAGTAGTGCTATGAATGAAACATTCATTTCAATAGCTGGACACTAGATACGCAAAAAGTAAGTGAGTATAAACAGGAAAAAACACAATCACTACTGCAGATCAACCCACGGCATCGTGAGGAAGAGGAACAGAACACTTACAGTCACAAGACACCAGGAAGACAATTAAAGCAAAGCAACTATCATTCTCTTCCTCGTAAAGGTGTTAACAAAAATAGAAAGAACACAAATAGATGCATAATAAAACAAAGACCAACACAGAACCCCCACAAATATTCCGAGGTACATTAAACAATGAATCAACAACAATGTAAAATTCTGTATGATTTTGGCGGCCATCTTGAAAACATGCAAATAAGCTCAATAAGACGCCATTTCTCAGCTTGCAAACATTGGTTTTCGGATTTAGCATACCAAATTACCTTGAAAAAATGTGTCAGACCCTTTGTCTTCAGAAATAAGTCCATACTTGATACTTTTAAAATTCGTATTTCGTGATTCTGTTTTCTGCGAGTATAAAGTTATCTCCCCTTTTTTCAATATGGCGCTACCAATTTCTGAGTGTGCGACCCCCAAAAAATTAAGTGTAGACATTTATCGTCAATTGAAGACTAGTTTCATCCTTTAGGACGAAGAGGTAAATTCTCTCAAAAGCATTCAGAGACTGCGCCTAATAGTATATCAAGTGTATTGGTGAAATGCACGAAAACAGAGTATTTTTCACACGAGGGTAGCAACTCTGCAAGCGATTTTCCGAGCCGTCAAGCATGTCAGAATGCTGTTAATCATGTCTTTTGAATAGCAAATTTATATGTTACGTCGAATTGATCAGGTTTTACGCATTTTTACCGAAAATAACGGTATTATCAGAAACGATATCGAGGGAAATGTTCTATTTTATAGGGTAGTAAGAGTTATCCCTCATTAGCTATATCTGCAAATGAAGAAAATGAGCCAAATTTGATTTAAAAATAAATAAAAGTTAAATTGATTCAAGAAAATAAAATAATTTACGAAAAAATAATGTTTTAACACTGCAAAAAATCGATTCGAAATTCGTACTTCACAATTTTCTTTTTTGCAAGGATAGAGTTATCTCCCCCTTTTTAGATATGACGCTACCAATTTTCGAACGTACGACCCAATCAAAATTAAAGAAGAGGCATTTAGTTTTGATTTGAGATCGGTTTCATCCTTTATGACGATGAGGTAAGTTTTCTCAAAAAGTAAGCCTCATATGAAATTCAGCAACGCGCCTAATAACCTTAGTCCTGCTCATTGACCAAAATGTCATTCCATAACCTACGCCCTGCTGAATGATCAAAATGTCATTCCTTATCCAAAGTCCTGCTGAATGAACAAAATCACATTCCATAACCTTAGTCCTGCTGAATGAACAAAATGACATTCCATAACCTCAGTCCTGCTGAATGAACAAAATCACATTCCATAACCTTAGTCCTACTGAATGAATCCAATGTCATTCATAACCATAGTCCTGCTGAATGAACAAAATGTCATTCCATAACCTTAGTCCTGCTGAATGAACAGAATGACATTCCATAACCTCAGTCCTGCTGAATGAACAAAATGACATTCCATAACCTTAGTCCTGCTGAATGAACAAAATGACATTCTATAACCTTAGTCCTGCTGAATGAACTAAATGACATTCTATAACCTTAGTCCTGCTGAATGAACAAAATGTCATTCCATAACCTTAGTCCTGCTGAATGAACAAAATGACATTCCATAACCTTAGTCCTGCTGAATGAACAAATGTCATTCCACAACCTTAGTCCTGCTGAATGAACAAAATGACATTCCATAACCTAAGTCCTGCTGAATGAACAAAATGTCATTCCATTACCTTTCCTGCTGAATGAACAAAATGTCATGCCATCACCTTAGTCCTGCTGAATGAACAAATGTAAATTCAATGATATTTCATAACCTAAGTTTTGCTGAATAAATCCAATGACATTCATTAACCTTAGTTCTGCTGAATGAACAAAATGACATTCCATAACCTTAATCATTCTGAGTAAATCATATGACATTCCATAACCTAAGTCTTGCTGAGTAAATCTAATGACATTTCATAAACTTAGTCCTGCTAAGTAAATCCAATGACATTTCATAACCTTAGTTCTGCTGAGTAAATCCAATGACATTACATAACCTTAGTCTGAGAAAATCCAATGATGTTTTCATAACCTTAGTCCTGCTGAGAAAATCCAATGAAATTTCATAACCTTAGTCCTGCTAAGTAAATCCAATGACATTCCACAACCTTAGTCCTGCTGAATAAATCCAATGACATTACATAACCTTAGTCCTGCTGAGTAAATCCAATGACATTCCACAACCTTAGTCATCCTGTGTAACCTGCTGAATGAACCACATGTCATTTTATAAACAACGCACTGATAATAAACTAATCAAAATGGTGAAATTTTGCTCCCTGAACTACAACAAATCAGATGAAATGCAGCATTATAGGACTTCACTGTTTGCTGAAGTTCGCATTAAGGAGTCACCAGTATACAAAGGGTTAATATGGCCCTCATCGCGATAAAACCTGTCTTCGGGGTTTCCGAACAAAGTGAGACTCAAACCAGTCTCCTCAACTACACAGACTAGCCGGAGAATTGAAATTTTGCTTGTAGCAAGTTTATATATGATACTTTCCAATAAGCGAATAACAAAGGCGCTGATCAGACTGCGGGGATGCGCAGGCTGGTCTGCGCCTTTGTTGTTCGCAAACACCGAAGACAGGTTTTCTTGCGTTGAGGCCCATACTCTGTTGCCAAATATTGTCAGAAAAAATAAGGAAATCACACAAGTGTTAAAGATGAAATGGAAGACATGATATAAATAACATTACCTTTCATATCAAAACTAGAAATGTGTCAGTGTGACACAAATGCCCCCATCATTGTATGAGAGTAAAAGTCTTTTCACGAGGAAAGGTTGTATGTATGGGACATTCAGACAAGGGTGATGCTATATAAATTTATAGTCTCATATGATTATTTTTACTTTTCATGTCTGCCTGTAGAGCAAAATGCATTTATGCATTTTGCTCAATATGTAAACATGAAAAGAAAGACACAATAAGAGGGCCCTGGGTCGCTCACCTGAGTCTTCGCACATATGTGTGCAATTTTTAACAAGGGCTTTATCAGGAACAATTTTGTGAAAATTATTTATAATTTGGACTAGTGGTTCAGTAGGAGATCTCGCTTAAAGACACTTCTTATCTAGAGCTCTGGAATCCCCTTTGTAAAGTACAGTGAAACCATTTTGCAATTTTGCTAGAAGCCCTCATTCGGAACAATTTTGGGAAATTATTTTGAATTTTGACCAGTGATTCAAGAGGAGATGTTGTTTAAAGTCATCTCTTATCTAGAGCTCTGGTAGCCCCATATGTGCAATTTTGGTAGGAGGCATCATGAGCAACAATTCTGTGTAATAATTGTGCATTTGGACCAGTGGTTCAGGAGGAAATGCTGTTTAAAGATATTTGTTCAGTTAAACAGAACCATTTATTCAATTTGGGGTGAAGGTATTATGAGGAACAATTTTGTGAAATTATTTTGAACTTCGGCAGGCGGTTCAGGAGGAGATGTTATTTAAAAGATTTCTTATCTAGAGCTCTGGCAGTTCTCTTGTTCGATGGAGCGGAGCCATTTATGCAGTTTTTGAAGAAGGCATCATGGGGAACATTCATGTGAAGTTATTCGAAATTTAGACCAGTGGTTCAGGAGACGTCACTTCAAGAAAAAGTTTACGGACGATGGGCAAACGGACCCCGGAAGACCGATCACAATTAGCTAATATTGAGCCTTTGGCTCAGGTGAGCTAAAAAACCTTATGCTATACAATATTTTGGGTAGGATTTAAAATAGCCTACTCAAAATATTAAAAGGAACACAACATATTTCCCATTATCACCATGCAAATGCATGCATAGTCTGACCTATATATCCGTGGAACCCTTTATGCAAAAGTGAAATTTTGGGTTAAAGTGTAATGTCTCAACTTTAATTGGTAACAAGTTTGGTAGTCTAGAAAAGTTAGCAGCTTACATTAAGGTAATATTGTACACACCCTCCTATTTTTTTTCTACCATTTTTCTCTTATTTCTCATGTTTTCATCAATATTCATGACTATTCAAATTAGATTATTTGCATTTTTTACCATTGGATAAAAGTAATTTGTCTAGGCTTTGATTTGGTACCCAGTTTGATAGTCAATGATAACTAGCAAATGGCCTAACGGCAATGTGTATAGGTACACCCACTTATTTTTTCTACAAATTTTCTTTTATTCTTATTTTTTTTATTAATACTCATGAATATGCAAAAGCAAAATTTGCATATCAGCACATTGAATAAAAAACTGGGCTTCAATTCGGTACCAGGGTCGGTATTCTAGGATGAGTTGCTGCTTAGATACGAATCTTTTTGTAGGTACACCCATTTTCTTTAGAATCATATTGTGTATTTTCACATTATTGGGGAAGGGTAAATTGTTCTAGCCAGTTTTTCTTTGCTATTTAGCGACCATTTTGTTTCGCCAGTAACTGACAGCTTGTTTATCGTGATTTAGTGGAAGAGAGAAAAAATCTATGAAAGTATGTGCAGCACGCAAGTGTTAAACTTGGGTCTGCTTGCAAATGACCCAGCTACAGTGCTCGATGGGTTGCCATGGACACCATGCAATTTTATGTAATCCAAATAGGTTTATTTTTGGAAACAATAAGAATTTTTGGTATTTACTGGTTCCATTGAACAACTTGGCATCCATGAATAATTGTCCTTGGGTGCAAGGTAAGTCGAATAAGCCCCCTCCCCTCTCCCGTGGTGTTTGTGGGAGGGGGGAATAGTTATCACATGATTTTACCTCTATTTTTACTTTCATAATTACTCATGAATATGCAAATGATATAATTTTATTATATGACTATTGGATGAAAGGACTTGTCAAATTGTATCACTGATGATATAATAACATGCAACAAGGACAGTTTGGGGGCAGAATTCAGTTTATATTTGCTTTTTTATAATTTTCCCTTATTTTCTGAAATTTTCATCAGTATTGATGAATATGCAAATTAGATGACTAATCTGCATATCAGACCATTCCATCCGATGAAAGTACTATATCTAAGCTATAATTTGCTAGCAAGTTTATTAGTGTAGGGTGAATTGCTGATGAGATACGAGTCATTTTGTAGGTACAGGCCCACTTTCTTTAAAATCACATTAACCCCCTCCCCTAGCTGAATCTTACAGAAGACTGCATAAACCGCTATATTTTCCTGCAAACAATAATGATATCATTGTGATGCATTTTTTAAAGTTCTAATTTTAATAAAATCATTCCTGACATATTTGGGCCAGATAATATGCATGGAATATCATGAAAAAACCTTAACGAAGTCGGAAGCAAGATTTTTTGCTCAAATTGTCTCCCCTGATTACCTCTTGGTCATATTTTTAATTCTAAATGCATAAATTGATTTCAGTGAAGATCCCCAATCATGAGAAGATGCTTTTGCATTGAATTGTACCAGTTTGGCATCCTTAACATGTTACTCTACAGATTTTTATGGATTTTTCTTCAAATTGGCGGCCATCTTGGAAATATGCAAATTAGATAGTGAAGACGCCATTTTTCAGCTTGCCAACATTGGTTTTTGGATTCAACATACCAAAATACCCCCAATAGGCATCTTAAAACCTTTTCTTCACAAAATGCCTGTACCTTCTTAAATAAGCGTCTTTTTCTGATTTTTTTCCCTGACTACATGGGAAGAAACTCCTCATGGCTTTGTCTAAATTTATTATTGAGATCAAAAGCAACATTTTGATATATAACATGGATATTCTCAGATGTTTTCTATCGAAATAAAAAGTAGGAAATCTGCAAAAAAATTGCAATTTCGAAGAAAAATAAAGCCCTCAGACAATGCCTCAACGCAGAAAACTGTGAGCAGAAGAGGTTCTGGAGCATGTGCTCAATGATACAGACTCAGATATGTCTACGTTTTCATCTGTAAGCAAGTCAGAGGCGTTAGACGAAGCTGACGAGGCAGGTGACTTACCCCACCCGGCCAGAAAGAATGTTTCAGGTTTTCGGCCACATTACATAATTGCCCCATATCTTATATTTTGTGGGGCCTGTTGAACCAACAGGCACCACAAAATATAAGATATGGGGCAGCACAGGATGCTAGAAAAGGCTTTATTTGGCAGTATATGACATGATAGATCCCTATGCACCAGACTGGCTACCAGTGTATGATAGAAGGCAGTCAGGACTGGCTACTGGTTTTCCAAAGTTTACAGATTGAAACAAAACAAATCTCTGTTGTGATTTTCTGCTCTACTAAAATAACTTATTTTATCAAATATGGTTTAATAAATCTATTAATATGTCTTACATGATGATATTTGGAACTATGTTCCAATATACACTATTTCAAACCATTTCTTCCAGATATAAGCAAAAAAATCAGTGTAATTCCATTATTTCTAAAAATAGATTCAAGATGGCTGCCAAATATGGCACCAATGATTTATAATATTTATTTTGATCGAACAATATTTGTGTTGTATTCACTGAAAATATCATAAGAATCCATTGACAAGTTACTGAGATATACTCATTTAAAGATAAATCTATAAATGGAGACTTATTGATAAAATGCTTGGCACTGTTAACTATTGGCTTTTCGAGGGAGATGGCAGCCAAAATAGTAAACAAGCATAGGAAAAGAAACTGGGTTTCTACCTCATTGTCTAGTGAAGTGTGTGGTTTCTCTATAAGATGAGGGGTAACATTATCACCTATGGAAAACTATCAGGTGTTCCTTTAAATATTTTTAGCAGTGTCGCTGTTAAAGGAAGAAATGGCAAAACCAACAATTGTTTATTTTAAGCTGTACAAGGCCAACCTTAAAATTATTTTTGTTTCCCCTTACCTGACCCTGTTTTACCGGTATGGGTCGGTCATTTGGAATATTATTTTTTAACTTCTCAAATTAGATACCCATTAAACTTAATTGTTTTCAGTAAAACCTGTCTTAAGAGGCCACTCAACAATAGACAAAAAAATGTTTGTTTTATCAAGACCAATTATCGCATAATGCAGGTCAAAAGTATTGCAGAATGCTCCCATGGAGCATTCTGCAATACTTTCAACCTGCATTAAGAGCTCATTTGTCTAAATGACCTTTGTTATGTATATCTTTGAGTGGCCGTTTTTGGCAGGTTTTACTGCATAGTCCTACTATAGGCAATAAAATTAAATACACTCAAACAATTTGCTAAGATAACACTGTTTACATTAGACAATTGTCTAAGTTTGCAATGAAATTTAAAAAAAAAATCTTGAATGAAAATTGAAGTAAATTTTTTGAGTAGGGGCTTTTTTCAGGGTCTGTCAGGTAAGGAGAAACAAATGAAATTTTAATTAAGGCCAAACCACTCACCAGAAGATATTGTAAGAGACCAGTAGGCTGTGGAACTTTCAGGTATATACCACCAGATATATCACATGCCTGAAAACATAGAAATATTACACTGCTACAATGTTTACATTTGGGTAAGACACACTAGAAGATATTGTAACAGACCAGCAGGCTGTGGAGCTTTCAGGTATATACCCCCAGATATATCACATGCCTGAAAACATAGAAATATTACACTGCTACAATGTTAACATTTGGGTTAGACACACTAGAAGATATTGTAACAGACCAGCAGGCTGTGGAACTTTCAGGTATATACCACCAGATATATCACATGCCTGAAAACATAGAAATATTACACTGCTACAATGTTTACATTTGGGTTAGACACACTACAAGATATTGTAACAGACCAGCAGGCTGTGGAACTTTCAGGTATATACCACCAGATATATCACATGCCTGAAAACATAGAAATATTACACTGCTACAATGTTTACATTTGGGTTAGACACACTACAAGATATTGTAACAGACCAGCAGGCTGTGGAACTTTCAGGTATATACCACCAGATATATCACATGCCTGAAAACATAGAAATATTACACTGCTACAATGTTTACATTTGGGTTAGACACACTAGAAGATATTGCAACAGACCAGCAGGCTTTGGAACTTTCAGGTATATTCCCCCAGATATATCACATGCCTGAAACATAGAAATATTACACTGTTACAATGTTTACATTTGGGTTAGACTCACTAGAAGATATTGTAACAGACCTGCAGACTGTGGAACTTTCAGGTATATACCACCAGATATATCATATGCCTGAAAACATAGAAATATTACACTGCTACAATGTTTACATATGGGTTAGACACACTAGAAGATATTGTAACAGACCTGCAGACTGTGGAACTTTCAGGTATATACCACCAGATATATCACATGCCTGAAAACATAGAAATATTACACTGCTACAATGTTAACATTTGGGTTAGACACACTAGAAGATATTGTAACAGACCGGAAGGCAGTGGAACTTTCAGGTATATACCAACAGATATATCACATGCCTGAAAACATAGAAATATTACACTGCTACAATGTTTACATTTGGGTTAGACACTCTAGAAGATATTGTAACAGACCAGCAGGCTGTGGAACTTTCAGGTGTATACCACCAGATATATCACATGCCTGAAAACATAGAAATATTACACTGCTACAATGTTTACATTTGAGTTAGACACACTAGAAGATATTGTAACAGACCAGCAGGCTGTGGAACTTTCAGGTATATACCAACAGATATATCACATGCCTGAAAACATAGAAATATTACACTGCTACAATGTTTACATTTGGGTTAGACACACTAGAAGATATTGTAACAGACCAGCAGGCTGTGGAACTTTCAGGTATATACCACCAGATATATCACATGCCTGAAAACACAACAGATATAATACACTGCTACAATGTTTACATTTGGGTTAGACACACTAGAAGATATTGTAAGAGACCAGCAGGCTGTGGAACTTTCAGGTATATACCACCAGATATATCACATGCCTGAAAACATAGAAATAATATTCTGCTAAAATGTTTACATTTGGGTTAGACACACTAGAAGATATTGTAACAGACCAGTAGGCTGTGGAACTTTCAGGTATATACCACCAGATATATCACATGCCTGAAAACATAGAAATATTACACTGCTACAATGTTTACATTTGGGTTAGACACACTAGAAGATATTGTAACAGACCAACTGGCTGTGGAACTTTCAGGTATATACCACCAGATATATCACATGCCTGAAAACATAGAAATATTACACTGCTACAATGTTTACATTTGGGTTAGACACACTAGAAGATATTGTAACAGACCTGCAGGCTGTGGAACTTTCAGGTATATACCACCAGATATATCACATGCCTGAAAACATAGAAATATTACACTGTTACAATGTTTACATTTGGGTTAGACTCACTAGAAGATACTGTAACAGACCAGCAGGCTGGGGAACTTTCAGGTATATACCACCAGATATATCACATGCCTGAAAACATAGAAATATTACACTGCTACAATGTTTACATTTGGGTTAGACACACTAGAAGATATTGTAACAGACCAGCAGGCTGGGGAACTTTCAGGTATATACCACCAGATATATTACATGCCTGAAAACATAGAAATATTACACTGCTACAATGTTTACATTTGGGTTAGACACACTAGAAGATATTGTAAGAGACCAGCAGGCTGTGGAACTTTCAGGTATATACCACCAGATATATCACATGCCTGAAAACATAGAAATATTACACTGCTACAATGTTTACATTTGGGTAAGACACACTAGAAGATATTGTAACAGACCAGCAGGCTGGGGAACTTTCAGGTATATACCACCAGATATATTACATGCCTGAAAACATAGAAATATTACACTGCTACAATGTTTACATTTGGGTTAGACACACTAGAAGATATTGTAACAGACCAGCAGGCTGTGGAACTTTCAGGTATATACCAACAGATACATCACATGCCTGAAAACATAGAAATATTACACTGCTACAATGTTTACATTTGGGTTAGACACACTAGAAGATATTGTAACAGACCAGCAGACTGTGGAACTTTCAGGTATATACCACCAGATATATCACATGCCTGAAAACATAGAAATATTACACTGCTACAATGTTTACATTTGGGTTAGACACACTAGAAGATATTGTAACAGACCAGCAGGCTGGGGAACTTTCAGGTATATACCACCAGATATATCACATGCCTGAAAACATAGAAATATTACACTGTTACAATGTTTACATTTGGGTTAGACTCACTAGAAGATACTGTAACAGACCGGCAGGCTGGGGAACTTTCAGGTATATACCACCAGATATATCACATGCCTGAAAACATAGAAATATTACACTGCTACAATGTTTACATTTGGGTTAGACACACTAGAAGATATTGTAACAGACCAGCAGGCTGGGGAACTTTCAGGTATATACCACCAGATATATTACATGCCTGAAAACATAGAAATATTACACTGCTACAATGTTTACATTTGGGTTAGACACACTAGAAGATATTGTAAGAAACCAGCAGGCTGTGGAATTTTCAGGTATATTTCACCAGATATATCACATGCCTGAAAACATAGAAATATTACACTGCTACAATGTTTATATGTGAGTTAGACACACTAGAAGATATTGTAACAGACCAGCAGGCTGTGGAACTTTTAGGTATGTACCCCCAGATATATCACATGCCTGAAAACATAGAAACATTACACTGCTACAATGTTAACATTAGGGTTAGACACACTACAAGATATTGTAACAGACCAGCAGGCTGTGGAACTTTCAGGTATATACCAACAGATACATCACATGCCTGAAAACATAGAAATATTACACTGCTACAATGTTTACATTTGGGTTAGACACACTAGAAGATATTGTAACAGACCAGCAGACTGTGGAACTTTCAGGTATATACCACCAGATATATCACATGCCTGAAAACATAGAAATATTACACTGCTACAATGTTTACATTTGGGTTAGACACACTACAAGATATTGTAACAGACCAGCAGGCTGTGGAACATTCAGGTATATACCATCAGATATATCACATGCCTGAAAACATAGAAATATTACACTGCTACAATGTTTACATTTGGGTAAGACACACTAGAAGATATTGTAACAGACCAGCAGGCTGTGGAACATTCAGGTATATACCATCAGATATATCACATGCCTGAAAACATAGAAATATTACACAGCTACAATGTTTACATTTGGGTTAGACACACTACAAGATATTGTAACAGACCAGCAGGCTGTGGAACTTTCAGGTATATACCACCAGATATATCACATGCCTGAAAACATAGAAATATTACACTGCTACAATGTTTACATTTGGGTTAGACACACTAGAAGATATTGTAACAGACCAGCAGGCTGTGGAACATTCAGGTATATACCATCAGATATATCACATGCCTGAAAACATAGAAATATTACACTGCTACAATGTTTACATTTGGGTTAGACACACTACAAGATATTGTAACAGACCAGCAGGCTGTGGAACTTTCAGGTATATACCATCAGATATATCACATGCCTGAAAACATAGAAATATTACACTGCTACAATGTTTACATTTGGGTTAGACACACTAGAATAATGTAACAGACCAGCGGGCTGTGGAACATTCAGGTATATACCACTAGATATATCACATGCCTGAAAACATAGAAATATTACGCTGCTACAATGTTTACATGTGAGTTAGATACACTAGAAGATATTTTTTACAGACCAGCAGCCTGTGGAACTTTCAGGTATATACCACTAGATATATCACAAGCCTGAAAACAAAGAAATATTTCACTGCTACAATGTTTACATTTGGATTAGACACACTAGTAGATATTGTAACAGACCAGCGGGCTGTGGAACGTTCAGGTATATACCACTAGATATATCACATGCCTGAACACATAGAAATATTACACTGCTACAATGTTTACATTTGGGTTAGACACACTAGAAGATATTGTAACAGACCAGCAGGCTGTGGAACATTCAGGTATATACCACCAGATATATCACATGCCTGAAAAAATAACAGAAATATCACATGGCATTAATGTTAACATTGAAATTCTTCTAATCAGCATTAGAAAAGTAGCAGTTTGAAATAAATTTTCCTTTTTTTGCCTACTTGATTGCTTTCAAATATATAACCACATATAATCAAAAAGATGCAAACCCTTCCTCATTCTTAGCATATTCAGGCTGTCCAGACTGTCTCCAATTTTCGAATATACCCTCTGTACACAGTTAAATGAACACTCAGTGGGTTTTCAAACATTATTTTCAAAGGAATGTCTGCACTCATAACCAGTACCAGTGTTGTGCATAGAGCACGGCATTCCCGCGATTTTACTGCCAATGTCCCTTAAAAGGCACCCAGCGCGGGCCTAAGGGTGCACCTCGAAAATCTGCTTGTTCTTTTCGCAGTTTATTGCCATTTCCACATTTATTGTAACCTAATAAAGGGAAGTAAATAGTGCAATTTAGACTGGCACATGGTATTTACCTATGAAAAATGTCGCATTGGATATTGATTTCTCAACCAGTCCAATACAACAACAATAGCGGAAAACCCAAAATTCATAGCAGAAGGCCAGAAAAGGCTATTTTAATATAGAAATAGTAAATTTGCTGGTGAAATTCGGTCAATGGCAGAAACTACTTCACTGTCATCTACACCCCTTCTCGAGCCAAAACTATCGACATCAAGCTTAAATTTAAATAAAAAATGAACAGAAATTTCCAGATAACTATTCAATTTAACAGGTAAAAATTTGAAAGATTTGTGTGTCCCCAAAAATTTGTAAATGTCCCTCTGAAATTCAGGTAGAGGCACACCTGTGTCCCCCTGAAATCTTAACCTAGGCATAACACTGCAGTACCTAGGCTGTACATAACTGTGTTTCATTTGAAACGCATCTAAACTGGCCTGTGACAGTTCTCGTTTTGCAGTTTAAATTTTTTTTATCTCTTTTAACTTTATTTTTAAAATATTCATTAAACATACATAGACCTAAGAAACAGTTTAGCAATAATTAAAGTCCTTTTCGCTAAATTAAAAATGAGTCCTTTACACGTAAAGGGGTCCTTTACGCATTTAAGGTCACAATTGTAAATTATAAAAAGGGCACTCCAAATAAACAACCCATCCTAGCAGACTCCATGTTTATGTATTTAGCCAAGCCTTCATGAAGATTTTTCATATCATGGAAAACCCAATGTATACTGAGGGACTTTAAAAACGCACCATTTTACATTCTCTGTCTCTTCCACACGATTAATTTGAGGATGCTTTCTTTATCATTTTTTATCCTCTTGCAAAATGGACCATGATTTGCCATTATTTCGATTTGCTCATGCTGTTCATTCTGACGTAATATCGACGTAAGTGTTTTTCAACAATTGTCGTCTGACAAATGTGAATTTGATTCAATTTGAAAACAAACACCTTTAGAGGGTAGCCAGATGTCTTAACAAATGGAAAAACACAAAAGTTTTCAGAAATAATCGTTTTATTACACTCCAACTCGCAGCATTTCTTTGCTAACTCAGTCTTAAATTTTCAAACATCAATAACAGACAGGTGACGTCCGCGTGTGTCGCGATACTTTTGTCTTTTATGCAACTGATTGGGGAGTATCTGTTGGTAATAAAAAGATTTTGATTATACCTTATACTTGGGATATAAACGGCCAATTACGTTAAAAATCAATGACGTCATGTAGACGTAATGATCGTTGCCAGGGACCTAAAACTTCGTGATTTGATTTTGCCTTTCCTTTTGCTTTCAAGAACAAACATCAGTTCGAAAACTTTTTTTCGTTCACAATGGAAGGTATGGGGACTCTGTGACTTTTTGAATTTGAGTTGTCTCAGAATTATCGCGACGTCACGGCAAACATAAGCCACAGCGTTTCGATTTTCTTATTGAATGCAAGCTAAATGACGGAACTTGTCAATTTTAGTTTTCACATAATGAAAATATCCAATTTTCGACATAAATTAACATTTAAGCAGGTGGTGCGTTTTTAAAGTCCTTCAGTATATTATTCTCTGTTTTTTCTTATTTCTCAACCAAAACATATGTTGTGGGTACTCAAAAGAACCGTCTTATTGAGACGGTTCTTTTGAGCACCCACACTGATGGATAAGAAAATATACACATGGATAAGCTTCATTTGGGCCTCGACGCAAGAAAACCTGTCTTTGGTGGTTCGCAAATAACACAGGCGCAGATCAGACTGTGGGGATGCACAGTCTGATCAGCGCCTTTATTATTCACTTTTTGGAATGGATCATATCTAGGCTTGCTGCAAGCAAAATTTCAAATTTCTAGAAAGTCTGTGTACCTGAGGAGACTGGTTTGAGCCTCGCTTCTTCAAAACCCTGAAGACAGTTTTTATCGCGACGAGGCCCATTTATTTGTTAACATGAATCTTAAAGACAAAAGTTAATGAAAAAACAAGCACTGGCTACTATAATTGATCTCTTGTACTTTTGACTGAATTTTAGGGCCATCTCATTCATAGAAACAGGTCTCTCTTCCTCGTAAGATAGTATTGATTTCTAAACTTTCGTAATTGCTAGAAAAAATAGCAATTTAGCTGAATTTAAGGTTAATCTCATTCATAGGAACAGGTCCCTCTTCTTAATGAGACAGTATTGATATCTAAACTTTCGTATTGGTTACAAAAAATAGCAATTTTTTACGGTTCATCTCATTCATAGGAAAAAGGTCTCTTTTCTTCAAAAGACAATATTGGTATCTTAACTTTGTATTGGTTAAAAAATAGTAATTTTGCTTAATTTAAGGTTCTTCTCATTCATAGGAAGCGGGTCTCTTCCTCATAACACAGTATTGATTTCTAAGCTTTTGTATTGGTTAGAAAAAATAGCAATTTTAGCTGAATTTAAGGTTCATCTCATTCATAGGAATGAGTCTCTCTTCCTCATAACACAGTATTGATTTCTAAACTTTTATATTCGTTAGAAAAAATAGCAATTTTAGCTGAATTTAGGAAATGGGTCTCTCTTTATTATAACACTGTATTGATTTTATACAATGAAGAAGCTGGACTGGTGGCCATGGATTTTACAAATTATTCTACCCAGCAGGATCAACAGGCCTCCAGATGCCAGCATGTTATGAAAAAATAATTTTCTTATTTCTCAACCGAAACATATGCTGTTGGTACTCAAAAGAACCGTCTCAATGAAATGGTTCTTTTGATTTTGTTTGATTTTTGATTCGATTCTTTACGTCCCATCAACAATCTTTCAGTTAAACAGGGACAGGTCTTCCTGGGTTGAACCAGTACTAAGCTAGGATAAATGTGTCTTGCTCAAGGACCACAACGCAGTGACGCCGGTGAGGCTCGAACCCGCAGGCCCTCGGTCTCGAGTCAAGCACTCTACCATTGAGCCACTGAGCTCACTAAACGGTTCTTTTGAGCACCTAACACACATGTTAAAAATTGATGGGTAAGAAAATAATTACAATTTTATGTTCTAGAAATTTTCTTTCAAAACCTATGTGCTTACCTGTTGTAATAGACCTGAATCAGCGTCAAGAACACATGCATCAATCACCACATTCTGCAAGAAGGAAACGAAAAGTCTTTGCATGCTGGGTAATATTGTCGTCTGCTGACTTTTTTCAAAATTAACTTTTTCAAAAAATTCTTTCAGGAACGCTATCAGAGTGTCAAACAGTTTGCATCCAGATCAGGACCGACGTTCTGTCGGTCCTGATCTGGGTCCAAACTGTTTGCAAAGGTTATCAGCAGTCGACAAAAGTCGCCGCTAGCAAGGAAAGAGTTAAACCTGATAGCTTTTTGTAATGGAAAGAAGGGGGCTCAGGCAAAAATGACCGTCAAACAGTTTGCATCCAGATCAGGACCTGAATCAGCATCAAGAAGCATCATGTGTCGTCAATCACCACATTCTTTAAGAAGACAAAAAAACTCTATGCATGCTGCAGGGTACTTTTTCATGATTTTATTGTCATCTGCTGACTTTTTTCAAAATTGACTTTTTTTCCAAAATATTCTTTGAGGAAAGCTATCAGAGAGTCAAACAGTTTGCATCCAGATCAGCAGACGACAAAAGTCGCCGCTAGCAAGGAAGGAGTTAAGACAAAAATGACTGGCAGCCTTTCTGAATGTTTTAATGTGTCAGAGATAGGTCTTGTGGTTTGCAGACAAGATTTTTATGTTTTCCTTATAAAGCCTTATACAAATCATTTGATCCACAAGGTCATAATTTATACACTCTTGACAGGACAACATGAAGATGCTACTTACCAAATACCAAGTCTCTAGTTCTTGCTTGATTGTTTGTTTGATTTGATTCTTAACGTCCCATCAACAATCTTTCAGTTAAACAGGTATGGATCTTCCTGGGTTGAACCAGTACTAAGCTAGGATAAATGTGTCTTGCTCAAGGACCACAACTCAGTGACGCCTGTGAGGCTCGAACCCGTGGCCTCTCAGTCTCAAGTCAAGCACTCTCAAGTGCGGATCCAGAGGGGGGGACAGGGGGTCCAGACCCCCCTGGAAAATCACAAGTAATATGGGTTTCTATAGGGAATAAGCAGTTGGACCCCCCCTGGAAAAAGTTGGACCCCCCTGGAAAATGTTGGACCCCCTCTGGAACCTTGAAAAATGATAGATTTCTTTGAAATTGACCATTTGACTTCTTTAAAATAAGCTGAGGACCAAAAAAAAAAAGAAAAAAAAAACGTTGTCAAAGCTTTTTTGTCAGTTTGTCAGACTGGCCTGGACCCCCCCTGACAAAAATTCCTGGATCCGCGCATGACTCTACCACTGAGCCACTGCACTCCCTACTCTAGTTCATGTAGTTTCAGACAATAAATTTTATGTTTTCCCTATTTTAGCCTTGCAAATTGTGTTTCAGAGTTCATACATGCAATTCTGTGTAAAAGTCAAAGTCTTCATCGTACCGGAGAGGCGGCAATCGAAAACGTTAATACTATCAACAAACGTAGCTCAAAAATAGTTAGAAACAGAGTTTTCAATTGCCATTTGTCGCCAGTCGAGCGACAAATGGCAATCAAAAACACTGTTTCAAGCTATTTTTGATCGGAGTTTGTTGATTTTTAAGAGCATTTTCGATTGCCGCCTATCCGGAGTGTTAATGGATTTTTGAAAGATTTACTTACACCTTTTCAAGGACTGCAAGCTCATAATTAACACTTCGAAACTCAATTTCACAAATGCTGATTGAAAAATGGAAAAATGAGTAAGGATAATTTGCATAAATTGTTGCAACTATTCATAAAAACATTGCCCCAAAAATTGGAAAAATCTTGGCGTTTTCACACAAAAATGCAATATCAAATAAGTTTTAGCGTCATCTGATATTTAATAGAATCATGCTTATCTCTAAATTTATTAAGCTCATTGCGAAAAAGTGATAAAATGCTTGGCAAGCCTACTCATGGAAGATCCTCTATATGAAAACATAAGGTCTGCCAGCAAGTTAACACAAACCCTTTCTGGGATCATTACTTTTTGTTGTTATACTTTGATGAACATCTGAAAAAATGAAGATCACCCCTGAACACAGCAAGTCTACGATGAGAACTCATTCTATTTAGTATAATACTAGAATTCAGTACAGTTACGAGGCAGAGAGTCTGATTGAAGATCTAGGTCTCATGAGTTCGATCCAGGCCTGGTCTTATACTTTCCCAAGGAGATTGATCATGAAAATTTTTCTATGATAATCCTCCTCCTTTCACTGATTCAAAAAGGGTTTTTGTCAGTTACAAGGGAAAGTATGTACTCGAAGTACTGGTTAACTGCTTAGTCAAGCTTGCCCAGAAAAAACAAGCTCAACATGACCATAGCTGTTGACTAGGACATAAAACCACAAAGTTTACATTACAAACCAAAATCAATACAGTTACTGCCTTCACGGATAAACCTTTGATTTCTATGTAGGTTTAACCATTAATGCACCAATCGCAACAAAAGTCGTCTGCTGAAATGTTTAAAAAGCCTCTATGGCAAACAGTGTGGACCCAAATCAGACTGCTCCTAGGTCCACGCTGTTTGCTTCTTTACTTAATTTGTCAGTAGTGTTAGGCAATTATTTGCAGCAGACGACTTCAGCAGACGACATTTTCACTCACCTGTTTCTGCGCAGTGAAGACAGTGTTCATAAAATTCATATATTGGGCTGGATTATCATCACATCCTTTGACAACCTTAAAAAAATAAACATGAAAAATCATTTCTCTTTAATTGTTTTATTGTTCCGTTTATTTAAGGTCTGTTACATTATATATGGATCACACATGTTATTTCATGCATTAACATTTGCCGGGACCCGAGGAAGCTGTTTGAACGAGTCCAATAGGCTGAGTGCTCAAACATCTCCCAAGGGACCCAGCAAATGTTAATGCAATGAAACAAACATGTGTGAATTTACTCTTGTATATATTACCTTATTACAACCAAATTCGAACTGAAAACAATGTTAAAACATCAAAATAACCCCTTTTTTAAACTGGATTTCTCTTAACAAAAGGCATTAGCTGAAAACTTTCAAACATCATAAAGTCATCAAAAAGTTATAGTCTTATGCAACGCTTTCCCAAATAAAAGCATCAACGAAATGATCAGTATGGTTGGCAACGCTTTCTGTATATAATGTCATGTAAATAACTCAGGGCTCATTTGAAATATTTTCAAGTTCAAACCCATGTTACAGCACAATGTCATAATCTCCTGATTTGAACATGGATTTTTGTTCATTTGACAATATTTACATTTCCACTGCGAGCCTTTAAATGAACCTCTACATTTGAGATGTGGTTCATGCCTTCATGAACAAATCGATTTAAGCCACACCCACATACGCGCCATTTGATCGGGCTAACGTCAAGTCAATCCAATAATGTTACTTGTTTACTGACGTTTGCGTGACATTGAACACGTATCGCCATGACGTTAAGCGCGGGGATCTGGCGTTTTGGCTATTCCAAACCCTAGGTTATCTCTGATTTAATTCAAAATATCTGGAAAACCAGCCAAGTTAGGTGAAAATTGAAAATTGATACTGGGCAGATAATATAAAATGTAAATATAAGCAATAAATTCAATTTTTGAAAGGTTCATGGAATCATGAATACTTCGGGTCTCTTGCAAAGTAAGTGAAGCCCTTCATGGAATCATGAATACTTCGGGTCTCTTGCAAAGTTAACGTGAAGCCCTTTGGGCTTCACTTACTTTGCAAGAGACCCGAAGTATTCATGATTCCATGAACCTTCCAAAAATCAAATTCATTTCTTAAATGGGTTAAAACAGTTATACGAATAGGTTTCTCTGCAAGAGTATTTATTTAACGCTTTAGGAATGGTGGTCTCATTTTAAGGATAATATGTAGGGTCAGGTCCAGATTAGTCTTGCAGTCGGGACCAGATTGGTCTTTTTCTCAAGATTAATCTTGTTACTGGTAACTAAAGAACCAAAACAAACAAACAGATAACTGACCATCTTTGTATATAATAGAATTTTATGACTATTCAATAAGTACGACTATCGTGTAGTTAGTCCATACAGTGTGGTCCCTTTATAATCCTACATATTATGGACCCATAGGAATGGACCATTTTATAGGTGAATCATGATACAAAGGAATTATAAGATAATAGCCATTTAAAAATATGGAAGCCACAACATGTCCATGTTTCATCCAAATCCGTGTTATTACAAGGTGAATTTTTAGCAATTTTATTGGTATAAAAGATTCTGACCTGTTCCTGTTCTACTTACCAATATTCTGGCTGATAAAGTCATTCCTATAGTATTCTCTTTTTCCATTCTGTGTATATCTGAGCTCGTTAAGAGCAACTATATATAGAGGAACGGGATTTCCAACAATGTGGCATTTTGAATATGTTTGTTTGATTTTTTTCTTTACGTCCCATCATCAATCTTTCAGTTAAACAGGGACAGGTAATCCTGGGTTGAACCAGTTCTAAGCTAAGATAAATGTGTCTTGCTCAAGGACACAACACATTGACGTCGGTGAGGCTTGAACCCGTGGCCTCTCGGTCTCGAGTCAAGCACTCTACCAATGAACCACTGTTCTCCCTCAGAGGAACATGTGATTTCCAACAATATGGCATTTTGACAAGTGTACTCAGATGAGCCTGTGCAGCCTCTTTTTAAGCTTAGAGACTCCAAATGATGTTCAGTCAGTAGCTTAACGCTCATAGAACATTCAAGCGACTAGCAATGGCTCTGATCAGACTGCGCGTATGCGCAGGCTGATCTGAGGCTTTGCTGGTCGCACATACCACATTTTTGGAAATCTCATGTTGTGGCTAATATAGACAAACTAACATGATGCTCATGTATTATTGAACATATTAAGCAAATACGGCAAAAGCTTTTTCACACGTTTAATAAATTCAATAATACAGGAGCATGAATATTAGATAACATTAAAATTACTTTGAAATCACATTCTTGTCTTGAAAATGTTACCTATGTACTTAACATGATTATGGACATCCTTACATCATATCATTCTAATAAATTGTTGGCATTTTAACATCTATGAGCATGATAAATTTCATGCTCAGTTGAGTCGAGCTCCTCTCTTTGTCGATTCAACTCAGCTGAGCATGAAATTTATCTTGCTCATAAATGTTAAAATGCCAACAATTGTTGGCATTTTAACATTTATAAGCATTATAAATACAACATCTGAGAGGCTTAAAACAAGACATTTCTTCATCTGTTGATATTTTAGTTTTATGACCAGTTGAAATTTCATGCTCAGTTGAGTTGAGCATGAAAAAAAGTTTTTAAACTCCAGGCCAGGTCTTGCTACCATGATTATTAGTGATGGCAAAGTCCCAACTGACTGAGAGCACAGTTTAATTGTCTGTCTTAACAAGGACAAAGGTGATACTCTGGATGGAGGCTCATGCTGACCCAATAAATAGGCCACAAAAATCCTAGAGAGAATTGTCTCATAAGACATAATTGGCCTCATTAGACAGGTAGTGCCTATTGATGACTCCCAGTTCTGCTTTTTCCCCATGAAGAGGCACTACAGATGCAATCTTTGTAGTCTGGCAGCTGCAGGATAAAATACCAGCAGTCAACAAGCAGTTTTATATGGCATACACAAACCTTGGCATACTAGGACTTTAGTTAAGAGTGCATTAAATGAACATTTAATTTTCTTATTTCTCAACCCAAACATATGTTGTGGGTACTCAAAAGAACCATCTCAATGAGACGGTTCTTTTGAGCACCCAAAACATATGTTAAAACTGATAGGTAAGAAAATATTTACATTTTTACGCTGAAATTTTTTATTTATCTAAACCTGTAGCATACACAAATCTTGAGAAGCCTCAAAAGGTTATCTGGTGGGCGCTGAGAAAGCTGTGTGTTGAAGTATGGATTGTGCAATTAGCCCTTAAAGCACCAAGAAAAAATGCATCTGAAAATGTTGTCAGCTGAAGTTGTCTGCTGCAAATAATTGCCTAACATTACTGACGAATTAAGTATAGAGGCAAACAGCATGGACCCAGATCAGACTGCTCCTATAGGAGCAGTCTGTTCTGGGTCCATGCTGTTTGCTTCTATAGGAGCAGTCTGTTCTGGGTCCACACTGTTTGCCATAGAGGCTTCATAAACATTTCAACAGACGAGAAAATTAGATGATTATTGATGTGACTGGCGTGTTAAGGGTTAGCTCCTTTAGGAGCAGTCTGATCTGGGTCCACACTGTTTGCCATAGAAGCTTCTCAAATATTTCAACAGACGAGAAAAGCAGATGACTATTGTTGTTACTGGTGTGTTAAGGGTTAGTTCAGAGAGTGTAGCCCAATACTTTAGCCTGGTCCCTGTCACTGAGGGATATAGCCAACAGTTTGAGTTGAAGGTCGGGTCCACCAAGGCTCCCTTTGTAGTCTCTTGCTTTTCATCAACCTGCTGGAGGCTTTGTCATACAAGATACACTCTCCAGTTCCTTAGGAGGACCTCTATGCAGATAAATTTTGTATTCTAATGCACTTGATTTTGTAACATCTGATTGAATAACGTCAAAAATTTGTGACAGTACCTGTACATCCTGTGATATACTTGTTCATTTTGTTGCTTTACGTCCCAGTCAACAGCTATGGCCATGGGCCATGGGGGGACAGTCAGTTCACCTAACCACACTTTTTCCTTGGCAAGCTTGAACAAGCGGTTTACCAGTAATTTGTGCACATACTTTAGTTGTAACTGACAACCCTTCTTGAATGTATCAGCAGAAGGGAGGAAATTATTTTATGATCAATCTCCATGAAAGTATGATACCGGACCAGGATCCAATCGCGAACCCTGGATCTGCAGTATGATGCAAAATCTGTAAAAAGACATGTTATCGACTGCGCTACATGACTCGGCTTGCATGTCTCCATAAAACTAAATTGCATACTGTTTTGTTTGTTTGCTTGATTTGATTCTTTACATCCCATCAACAATCTTTCAGTTATACAGGGGTGTGTCTTCCTGGGTTAAACCAATACTAAATTAGGATAAATGTGTCTTGCTCAAGGACCACAACGCAGTGACGCCGGTGAGGCTCGAACCCGCAGCCCTTCAGTCTCGAGTCAAGCACTCTACCACTGAGCCACTGCGCTCCCTAGAAATTGCATACTGTATACCTCCCAAATGAACATTTTGAATACATTGTCCCCTAAATCATTGCAGACAAGCTGGCGGTTTGTGTCAGGAGGCTCTTGATATGGAAAGAAACCAGAGAGGAGATAGGGTTGAGGGTGAATACAGGAAAGACAAAGCAGGGTTCATACATGCAAGTATGAGTAAAATTCGAGGACTTTTCAACGACTTCTAAAAGCCTCTCCAACAGCTTTCAAGGGCTTAAAGTTATTGAAAAATACTTATCTAAGTGTTAAAATTATACTTCAGAAATGCTAATGGGGACATTAGTACTGGAAAATTAGAATGAAATTGTGGTGCCTATAGAAAGTCAGGCTCAAAATCCTGAATTCAGGGATAAATTATTATTAATCCTGGAAATTTTCGCCCATGTATTCCACGAGTGATTTTCAGATAGAGGCTGGGATAGTGTGTATTAATATGTCTGTAAGGATACAACATAATGTAATATATAGTTAGAGGCTGGGATAGTGTGTATTAATATGTCTGTAAGGATACAACATAATGTAATATATAGTTAGATGCTGGATTATAGTGTGTATTAATATGTCTGTAAGGATACAACATAATGTAATATATAGTTAGAGGCTGGGATAGTGTGTATTAATATGTCTGTAAGGATACAACATAATGTAATATATAGTTAGAGGCTGGGATAGTGTGTATTAATATGTCTGTAAGGATACAACATAATGTAATATATAGTTAGAGGCTGGGATAGTGTGTATTAATATGTGTGTAAGGATACAACATAATGTAATATATAGTTAGAGGCTGGATTATAGTGTGTATTAATATGTGTGTAAGGATACAACATAATGTAATATATATACTATGCACAATAAGTTTAGCAACTATTTTGAATGGGTAAGCCCATCCACATCAGATCTCAAGTTCCATTTGCTGTCATGAAGATACAAGCACCGAACATCTGACAAGAATTTCCATTAAAAAAAAAATAGAATAAACAAACGCAGCGGTCGTGCTAAAGTGACGTTAAATTTTAAGGCTAGCTGGTGATGTGGGTATTTCTGATCATTGGAGGAAGCTAAAAACATTTTCAAGTGATTGTTTGGTCACTGAAACCAAAAAAAGCATAGCGAATGCTGAAATTTTCTGAACTGTCTAAGAGAAATAAAGGACCAAGTTTTCACGATTTGACGTTTTATTAATGCTTTTACGTTATCGCCTTTAAACGGTGTTTCTAGTCGGTTTTTCTCGAACCAAATTCACAAGTGAAACTGTATTATGCCTTCAAACACATTCAGAAAAATAATGTTGAATGAAACATCTTCATGGCTATAGAGCACGAGCCGAAAGATAAAATCTAACGTCACCATTATCTCGCAAATGCGTCGCACCATTTTCCGGCAACTTAAGGTTTTGATCCACCATACGATCAATTACATTGTAAGCCTATGCCATCTTTGTAAACTGAGTCTCTAATGAATTGGCACGCCCATTAACATTAGATGAGTATTCAAATGATGATTACGTTTTGACGTCATTGATGGCAGCTGACATTTTTCAGCATGAAATCCCTATCACATCTGTCTCACAACCAATAGTTTTTATATGCGCATGATGCATGAGGATGATGTTATACCACCAAACGAAAAATCACATACTTATCATTTAGCATTACTTACAACGGATGTCATTTTTGCTTACTGACCCCTCGTGCAATTCTTTCTCTCCCCAAATGCCTATTTAAAGGATGACGTCTGTAATTTCGTGGTTTCATTTGCCTAAGATCCTGTTCTCGTCATCGCATTTGAAATTGTTCGACATTGCACAAACATGCGCACATAAAGATGCGAAACATAAGAAATTGCTAAACTTATTGTGCATAGTATAGTTAGAGGCTGGATTATAGTGTGTATTTATATGTGTGTAAGGATACAACATAATGTAATATATAGTTAGAGGCTGGGATAGTGTGTATTAATATGTCTGTAAGGATACAACATAATGTAATATATAGTTAGATGCTGGGATAGTGTGTATTAATATGTCTGTAAGGATACAACATAATGTAATATATAGTTAGATGCTGGGATAGTGTGTATTAATATGTCTGTAAGGATACAACATAATGTAATATATAGTTAGAGGCTGGGATAGTGTGTATTAATATGTCTGTAAGGATACAACATAATGTAATATATAGTTAGATGCTGGGATAGTGTGTATTAATATGTCTGTAAGGATACAACATAATGTAATATATAGTTAGAGGCTGGGATAGTGTGTATTAATATGTCTGTAAGGATAAAACATAATGTATTATTATACCTCACGTGAATTCCCCATACAAAACTTTCATAGACCAACACCTGATATTTTAGAATATCACCCGCTGCTATAGTGACGGCGAATACTGTCACTCGTTTGCCATAGCAGCGGGTGATATTATAAAATATCAGTCGTTTGACTGATGCGCAACGGCAATGCGCGTACGGTTCGTTCACGTCAGGATACGTTCTACAGCAATTGCGGACATGAGGAATGATTTTGGCCACTTTCAACTCCCAATAACTTCGTTGTTCATGGTTAGAAACATAAAGTGTGGGTACTCGTTTTCTTAGTTAGGACGAGAGGAACATGTTGAGACCAAAGTTGAGCGGATTAGGCGAAATTTTCTAGTTTGCATCAAATTTGCATATGGGAAAGTTACTCCATTTATATGACGCTGCTTGGTATGAAGTTTGACGTCATCAGTTTTTATGACGTAATTTATTTTACCGAACGTCAGTGATCAGTTCGAGCATTCAAACTGTTAAAAACAGAACCATTTTTGTAAAAATTATATCTTTCATTCTTTCATTCCCTTTGGAACTCCCCTCACTATAGTAAGTCTAAGAGAAAACAAACAGTAGAAAATAAAGGATCTAATGTTCTGTTTGGTATAATAAAATAAATATTACATTCCCTGAGAGGGTGATAGTCGAAAATATCATCCCTTGAAATGTGATTATCAACCTCGGCTGCGCCTCGGTTGAAAAATCACATTCCTCGGGATGATATTTTCGACTATCACCCTCTCAGGGAATGTAATATTTATATAATATATAGTCAGAGGCTGGGATAGTGTGTATTAATATGTCTGTAAGGATACAACATAATGTAATATATAGTTAGATGCTGGAATAGTGTGTATTAATATGTGTGTAAGGATACAACATAATGTAATATATAGTTAGAGGCTGGATTATAGTGTGTATTAATATGTCTGTAAGGATACAACATAATGTAATATATAGTTAGATGCTGGGATAGTGTGTATTAATATGTCTGTAAGGATACAACATAATGTAATATATAGTTAGAGGCTGGATTATAGTGTGTATTAATATGTCTGTAAGGATACAACATAATGTAATATATAGTTAGAGGCTGGGATAGTGTGTATTAACATGTCTGTAAGGATACAACATAATGTAATATATAGTTAGAGGCTGAGATAGTGTGTATTAATATGTCTGTAAGGATACAACATAATGTAATATATAGTTAGAGGCTGGGATAGTGTGTATTAATATGTCTGTAAGGATACAACATAATGTAATATATAGTTAGAGGCTGGGATAGTGTGTATTAATATGTCTGTAAGGATACAACATAATGTAATATATAGTTAGAGACTGGGATAGTGTGTATTAATATGTCTGTAAGGATACAACATAATGTAATATATAGTTAGAGGCTGGGATAGTGTGTATTAATATGTATGGCTGGGATAGTGTGTATTAATATGTCTGTAATGATACAACATAATGTAATATATAGTTAGAGGCTGGGATAGTGTGTATTAATATGTCTGTAAGGATACAACATAATGCCATGGCAACAGCTCCAGCCAAAAGTGAGTCCCCTTCTATCTCTCCTTCTAAACCTGAAGAACAAAATTAAAGGAGTATGTGCATTAAGGGGCTATTTTGGCCCCCTCTAGAGCCAAAAATTGAAAGTTGCATTTCGCCAAATTCATCTTATTAGTTTGTTAGAAGAATAGTCCATGTGTAAAATTCTGGCATTTATTTTACTTTTACCGGTTGCTATGGTAACCAAAATGGCAGAAAAAATAGGCTTAAAATAGAGAAATTGCCATTTTAGGCCAAATTTGAAGCTTTTGGAGACCGATTTTATAAGAATTAGATATCAGCACAAGCAAATTCCAAAAAAACATTTTAATATAGTGTGTGCCGTGATAATTCTCATAATCTGTTAAATATTTTTTTCGTTTTTGCTTGTGCTCTATATTACTTCCTCTATTACTTGTCTCAAATTTGCTTCAAAATGGTCATTTTCCTATTTTCAGCCTATTTTGGCAGCCGTTTTTGTTACCATAGCAACCATAAAAGTGGAATTAATGCCAGACTTTTACACTTTGGCTATTGCTCTAACAAACTAATAGGAAGAAACTTGTGAAGAGCAACTTTTTTTTTTGACCTCATAGGGGGCCAAAATAGCTTCTTAATGCACGTACTCCTTTGATTTCCAACAATGTGGCATTTTGACATGTGTAGACTCAGACAATCCTGTGCAGCCTCCTTTACGGCTTACAAACTCCAAATGCTGTTCAGTCAGTAGCTTAACACTCATAGAATATTCAAGAGACTAGCAATGGCTCTGGTCAGACTGCGCATATGCGAAAGCTGGTCTACGACTTTGCTGGTTGCACATACCGCATTGTTGGAAATCACATGTCACGGCTCATTTAGAAGAGGCACGTTGTTTTGTTTGTTTGTTTTTAGATGCTTTACATCCCAGTCAATAATTTTTCAGTCATATCAGCTAGATTTTCTGTCTTCCTTGGTAGGACCAGTACTAAGCAGTGGATTAAGTGTCTTGCTCAAGGACACAACAGGGTGACAGCACTGGTGACAAGTCTTGAACAAGCTTCCCCGCCAATCCCCAGTTTAACACTCTAATAACTGAGCCACTGTGCTCCGCGAAAGAGAGGCATGCTGTTCTCTACTTACATAATACTCACTAGCTCAAGTGCTTAGAAAATCTATCCATAAAAGCATTTAGATGTATAGCAAATTTTGAAGAAACAAGAGGGCCCTAGATCGCTCACCTGAGTCCTGGCACATGAATAGATGATGTATTGGCCTATGGCTAAGGAGATATGAATAAAAGATATTTCCATTTTTAGCTGTGGTAGCCATGTTATTCAGCAAAGCTGAACCATCTGGTCCATTTTAGTAGAGGGCAACATGAGAATCATTTCTGTGAAATTATTTTGATTTTGGACCAGTTGTTCAGGAGAGAATGGTATTCAAAGATATTTCTTATTTAGAGCTCTGGAGGCCCTTTTGTTCTGGGGGAGCTAAACCATTTGTGCTATTTTGGTAGAAGACATTATAAAGAACAATTCTTTGAAATTATTTTGAATTTGGACCAGTGGTTCAGGAGATGTTGTTATCTAGAACTATGGCGGCCCTTTTGTTCAGCGGAGCGGAACCATTTGTGCAAATTTGGTGAAGGGATTCCTGAGGAACAATTCTGTGAAATTATTTTGAATTTGGACCTTTGGTATAAGAGGAGATGTTGTTTAAAAGATTTCTTATCTAGACCTCTGGCAGCCCTTGTGTTCAGTGGAGCGGAACCATTTATGCAATTTTTGTATAGGACATTATGACGAACAAATCTGTGAAATTATTTTATATTTGGGGCAGTGGTTCAGGAGTTGTCGTTTAAAGAGATTTATTATCTAGAGCTCTGGCAGCCCCTCTGTTCGGTGGAGTGGAAAAAATTGTGCAAATTTGGTAGAAGACATCATAAGAACAATTCTGTGAAATTATTTTGAATTTGGATCAGTGGTTCAGGAGGGGATGGTGTATAATGATTTTTCTTATCTAGAGCTCTGGCGACCCTTTGTTCAGCGAAGTGGAACCATTTGTGCAATTTTAATACAGGGTATCCTGAGGAACAATTCTTTGAAATTATTTTGAAATTGGACCTGTGGTTCAGGAGATGTCATTTAAAAGATTTCTTATCTGGAACTCTGGTTCAAATAGTGTGGTTCCATTTATGCAATTTTGGTAGAATGCATTATGGGAACATACATGTGAAGTTATTTTAAATTGGGATCAGTGGTTCAGGAGATGTCATTTAAAAAAAAAAGTTTACAAAGACGCAAAACAGACGAAGACCATTAACAATAGCTCACCCAGAGGCCTTTGGATCAGGTGAGCTAAAAATGTGTCACTTTTCTTAATTCCCACATTAATTTTGCAAAAAAAGTTACTTTATTTGATCTAATGGTAAGTATTTTAAAAAACCTGTCATAAAGGCCTATAAAACAGCAAAACCCCTGGTCAGATTGCTTCTGTAGAAACAGTCTGATCAGGATCAAAGCAGTCTGATCATGGCACTCCTTGTTTGATATTCTTCAAAGCATTTTGTAAATTCTAATCCGGATAACCTACATGTTATTTGAGTATTTTAGTTAAGAGTGGGTAACAAAAATTTAATTTTCTTATTTCTCAACCAAAACATATGTTGTGGGTACTCAAAAGAACCGTCTCAATGAGACGGTTCTTTTGAGCACCCAAAACATACGTTTAAGTGATTGGTAAGAAAATATTTACAATTTTAAACTGAAAAAATTTGTTTATCTAAACCTGTGCTATTTACAGTATGTGCAGCCAAAAGAAACAAGTAAGAGTATTGATCTGTGAATACATTTGTCTAAACAGTTTAGCTGTTACTTTTACTAACTACAATATCTAACCATTAGGTGGCATCACTATCGCATACTGACCTATCTGATTTGAGCAGTGTGGGTACGTGGGACGTACTTGTTTACCGATAGTGTCATCAAATCATGTGATTTGCCCAATTGGTTGATTAAAACTTGTTATTGATCTGCATCATCATGCATCACTGTAACCATTTCTTTGACATGGCCATGTGGGACATTTTTCAAAATATGTTTCAGTGTAGAAATATTATAGTTATATCACTAAATACTGTTATATCAATCATTGTTATTGTTTAGCTAGCAAGGTTACTTGATGTCTCCATAAACGGATTATTTACAGCTATTCAGTGCTTGCTACTTTTTAATGAGTGTTTTGGGTAATGCACACCGCATATTGACACATACCTGACTTTTCAGTAGGGGTGACTATTGTGGCCAAATCTGACTATTGCGATAGTATTGACATTGCAAGAAGTACCATTGCGATACTATAACTATTGTGGACTACCATTGCAATACTATTGTGATACTATTGTCTGAAACATTTATGCTTGCTTGAAGGAGAAAATTAAGAATACGGTAGGACTTTTCTGCACGTACGGTTACCAACTTTCGTATGGAAACAACAGAAAAATTTCAGCATATTGTCAAAGTTCACTTATCTTGCTGAAATGCATGGGATTCAACAGCATATACATCCTATTGCCATTTAACTTTCTTTTTGTGTCCAACCAAATAATTTTAAAGTGTAAATCCCTTTGTCTAAAAACTATTGAAACTATTGCGATAGTGAAAAGACTATTGTCGATACTATTGACATTGCCACTTTCCTATCGATGCAGTAACATTGCCTAGATTACTATTGCGATATATCGATAGTTCGATGTATTGTTACATCCTTACTTTTCAGTCGTGATGTGCCTTAGCAGACAGGTCTATTCTTTGAGCACCGCGCCTGTGCAGACAATGCTACTTACTATTGAGTACCAGCTCCTTTGTTTTATTCTTTATATGTGTGTTCATCTGGCCAAACAGTTCATCTGTGACTGTTACTTACTATTGAGTACCAGCTCCTTTGTTTTATTCTTAATATGTGTGTTCATCTGACCAAACAGTTCATACTTTCCATCGTCAACTGCATCAATACCGTTACTACCATTCTGTATCCCATTCTCACTATTCAACTCATGACTTGGATAGATAAAATGACTGAAAAGAAACAATTATATTTATGCCCTATTCTCAAACATAAATTTCTCTTTATGCAGCAAAAACCTGTCTGAAAGGGCCACTGAAAAATAGACAATACATAGATCTAAATGACAATTGGTAGCTTAATGAAGGTCGAAAGTATTGCATTCTGCAATACTTTTGACCTGCATTTAGCGACGATCAGTCTTGAAAAACATTTTTGATTTTTTTGAGAGTGGCAGTTTTACTCAGGTTTTACTGTAAATGACTGTAAAAAATACCTATTTGCTTTCCTATACAAAAGCAATTTCGAAATACGTTATATACATTTTTTTTCAGTGTAAAACTAAATAATTTCTCATCCATTATATTTAACATAGGTTTTGGGTACTTAAAAGAACTGTCTGATTGATACAGTCCTTTTGAGTACCCACAACATGTTTGGTTGAGAAATAAGAAAAATATTTTTTTGCTACCCGCCTTTAGCTAAAACCGTGTTATTGTTTTGAGGTCTATTCGTGCATCTAAAATGCATGCAATAGACACATTTAATGTAAAGAGAGCGCAGTGGCTCAGTGGTACAGTACTTGACTTGAGACCCAGGGGCTGCGGGCTCGAGCCTCACCGGCGTCACTGCCTTGTGGTCTTTGAGCAAGACACATTTATCCTAGCTTAGTACTGGTTCAACCCAGGAAGACCCGTCCCTGTTTAACTGAAAGATTGTGGATGGGACGTAAAGAATCAAATCAAACAAACAAAAGGTTTAATTTTAGTGACATCAATGAGGGTCTGACACGATAACTTTTCCAATTGTGTTCAAACTTTGAGAACCTCAGAAAAACAAAATTTGTCTCTTTATTTACATATAGAGAAGTTATAAAATTTATGTTTATAAATACATAATAATCTTATATATAATAAGAGGAAAAATATATTCTTTTCCGTAAATTAATGAGGGTTGCAACACATTATCACAGGAGGGCTTGGCAAACATTAATATACGGAAAAGAATGTTATATCGTCATTGTTATATAACTTCCTTACAAGCACAAGCAGTTCCAAATACTTTATTTTAATTGTATGCAGAAATGTCCACCGTAAAATCATGAAGTGTACAACTAAACCACAAGGGATAAGCGGCAATCATAAACGTCAATACTATCGATAAACAGACCAAATATAGTAAGAAACAGAGTTTTCGACTGCCATTAGTCACCAGACTGGCAACAAATGGCAATCGGACACACTGGATCTTGCAAGTTTTGTTCCACATTCTTGATTGTTAAGAGCGCTTTCCCTTGCTGCCTATCGTGTGTGGAAACAAGATTATTTTTTCACCAGAAACATGAAAAATGTAAATTATTCATAGCCCTTGTTTCGGATTGTTTTGGATACCTATTCGGTATATTCAATAAACACACCGCATAGGCAACAATCAAAAACGTTAATACTATTATGGACGATCTTAGATCTAAGATCGTTAGAAACAGTTTTCGATTGCCCCATTTGTCGACCAACTGGCGACAAATGGCAATCAAAATCACTGTTTCTAGCGATTTGTGATCCGCACTCATAGACTCTTCAGAGCGTTTTCGATTGCCGCCTCTTAGGTATGATAAAGGAGCGTATCTTATGGTAATTAAAAAAGTTTGGTCATTTCTCCATAAAACATTACCGAGGATATCTTAACTTCCAGACGTTGTCCTTGAGCGGGCATTAATTGAAATGAAAGTATTAATGGGAATGAAGCCCATGCCAGTGACTGGTCAACGATCAGCTGCATTGCGACACGTTGAATTTAGATGAAATGTATAACTGTCAGCTATGGAAACATGTCAAGTTTCTATAATAAAAACACCTATAAGGTATATAACAATGCTTAATCAATCATTTTAAAGATTTTGTTAAATTGTAAAATATAAACTCAGACAGACGATGAAATAAACAGGAGGCTCAATTTGCACATGCTAGCAATATGTGAGTTTGCCTTCAATTACAGCTACATTGTGCCCAGGAATTAATTTTCTATTTAAAGCCATTTGCACATTCAGCTTGGCATAGTTAGCTGTCTGTTATCTTGGTTTGTGTTGATGCTTTATGTCCCAGTCAACAAGACCCATCCCGACATGACTGAAAAATTGTTGATTGAGACGTAAAGAATCAAACCACATCAATATGTATCCCAGATATGTATAGGATAATGCAAATAGGTTTAGATTCACATTTTGAGTGTAAAATTGTAAATATGTTCTTACCCATAATTTTAGCATATGTTTGGGGTGCTCAGAAGAACCGTCTCATTGAGTACCTAAACATATGTTTTGGTTGAGATTAAGAAATTTCTTTTCTCTTACACAGTCTTAGCTAAAGGCCTGGATTGATCAAAATAAAAGGGGCAAAACTCTACCTTTTGTTAGTGTGGGCAGCTATGACAGCTAGTTTATTCTGATGGTTCATGGTAAGATGAGCATTGGTAAACACCATCAGAGAATCTAGGCATCTTGATAGACTCAGCTGAAATTATAAAACAGGTCAAATATTTAAAGATACAGCTAGTATGAGCAACCATTAGGCTAGTTTATTCTGGACGAGCATTGGTAAACACCATCAGAGAATCTAGGCATCTTGATAGACTCAGCTGAAATGATGAAAGATACAGTTAGTATGGGCAGTCATTATGCTAGTTTATCATGGATGGGCATTGGTTAACACCATCAGAGAATCTAGGCATCTTGATAGACTCAGCTGAACTCATAAAACAGGTCAAATGATGAAAGATACAGTTAGTATGGGCAGTCATTATGCTAGTTTATCATGGATGGGCATTGGTTAACACCATCAGAGAATCTAGGCATCTTGTATAGACTCAGCTGGACTCATAAAACAGGTCAAATGATGAAAGATACAGTTAGTATGGGCAGTCAGGAGTGCTAGTTTATCATGGATTATCATTGGTAAACATCATTAGAGAATCGAGGCATCTTGATAGACTCAGCTGAAATTATAACACAGGTCAAATAATGATAGATACAGTTAGTATCGGTTGTCATTAGGCTCGTTTATTCTGGATGAGCATTGATAAACACCATCAGAGAATCTAGGCATCTTGATAGACTCAGCTGAACTCATAAAACAGGTCAAATGATGAAAGATACAGTTAGTATGGGCAGTCATTATGCTAGTTTATCATGGATGGGCATTGGTAAACACCATCAGAGAATCTAGGCATCTTGATAGACTCAGCTGAACTCATAAAACAGGTCAAATGGTGAAAGATACAGTTAGTATGGGCAGTCATTATGCTAGTTTATCATGGATGGGCATTGGTAAACACCATTAGAGAATCTAGACATCTTGATAGACTCAACTGAAATTATAAGACAGGTCAAATATTGAAAGATACAGTTAGTATGGGCAGTCAGGAGTGCTATTTTATTCTGGATGAGCATTGGTAAACACCAACAAAGAATCTATACTCCAGTTTACATGTTTTTAGAACTAATTTTTAGCAAAATGTGTTGATGAAGAAAGTTGTAGAGGAGACCCTTTTTTTGTCCGTTTTGATGACCAATAAAGGGTTGTAGTTCCAATGGCAAAAGGGATGGTTTTTTACAGGGTTCATACGGAAATGGGAAAACAGAATTCCAGGACTTTTCCAGGACTTTTCTCAAGGTCTCAATTTCTTCCTAATTTTGTATAAAACAACGCAAAAAATGCACTTTTTCCAGCCCGCACTGTCAAAGAGAAAAGGCGCACTCGTTTTCTTCGATTCTGATTCTAGTGATAAAAACCAGGACTACCACACAAATTAAATAGAATAGAATACGAGTCGCACCTCACTCTTCGACATGTATCTATTGATTTTCACTCAGTTTTTTGCGATTTTCACACAGTTTTTTGCGGATTCAATCAATCTGAAAGGACTCGTATTTTAATTTTTTCAAGGACTAATTTATATTTTCAAGGATGATTTGACAAAATTCCAGGACAAAAAAAATTAGGGAGGGGGTCCAAGTGCTTCTCGAGGTGGGGGGGGGGGGGGGTCTGAAAAAGTATTCCACTTGTGATTTCCAGGGATGTGGGGTCCAGACCTACCATCAACCTCTGGATTCAAGCATGAAGTGAATTTGTAAGTCCAGTCAGCTGTATTCGCAAGAGGCCTTTGTCCTCAGGTCAAATTAATACAGCTGACATTGGATGATGTTGAGAGTTAATAATATAAACCCATTATCCCAAAGGCTATATTTAGAACATTGCATCATTTTCTATAAACAAGTAGCCCAATGGGCAACGATCGCTCACCATGGAGCCAGCATAATGTTTGGAGACACCATAATTTACGATGCTCAAAGGCAGATGACTCTGAACTTGAAACAGTGACCAGGAATTAATTCAAAAACATAAGATATTATGCTGGTTCTAGTTATCTGCAAGTATTAAAAAGATCTGAATAAAATTGCATTGGAAACCTGGTGAAAGTGTAGTTTTCAGATAATCAAGGGCAATCAAAATCATTCAAACTTTTATGGAAGTCCTTGTTACCTACAAATGAGGAAGATCCATTCAAAAATGAAGGTGCTAGAGTGGTCACAACAGATCTCCCATTGTAAGTCTATGCAGATTTTTTATGATGCTCAAGGGAAGTTAACTCCACAGTCTAAAGTTGGTTCTACTTTTAATTAAACTCATCCAAGCTTTTATGGTTGTCCTTGTTACCTGAAAGAATGAAAAAGGTCCAATAATAAATGAAGGCGCTAGAGTGGTGACAACATTATCAATCAATTTTTAAGATGCTCAAGGACAGCTAACTCCATAATAGGTGATGGGATCTTAACTGAATTCAAACTCATCCAAGCTGTTATAGTTGTCCTTCTTATCTGCAAGAATGAATATGATCTATTATAAAATAAAAGCACTAGAGTGGTCACAACAATTCTCCCATTATAAGTCTATGAGGATTTTTTAAGACGCTCAAGGGCAGCTTACTCCTCAGTCACAGGTCTGATCTGGCCAAATTTTGAACCCATCTAAGCTTATATAGTTGACCTTCTTATCTGCAAGAATGAAGAAGATCCAATTAAAAATGAAGGCGCTAGAGTGGTCACAACATTATCCATCAATTTTTAAGATGATCAAGGAGAGCTAACTCCATAATAGGTGACAGGATCTTGACGAAATTCAAACTCATTCAAGCTTTTATAGTTGTCCTTCTTATCTGCAAGAAGAAAGAAGATCCATTCAAAATTGAAAGCACTAGAGTGGTCACAACGTTTCTCCCATTATTAGCCTATGGGGATTTTTCCAGATGCACAAGGGCAGCTAGCTCATAAGTCCTTGGTCGGATCCTGCAGAATTTCAAACTCATCCAACCTTTTATGAGTGTCCTTGTTAGATGAAAGAATAAAGAAGATCCACTCAAAAAAGTAGACGCTAGAGCGGTCACAACATTATCCATCAATTTTTTAAGATGCTCAAGGGTGGCTAACTCCAAAATAGGTGATGGGATCTTGACGGAATTCAAACTCATCCAAGCTTTAATAGTTGTTCTTATTGTATGCAAGAATGAAGAAGATCCATTGAAAATTGAAAGCACTAGAGTGGTCACAACATTTCTCCCATTATAAGTCTATGGGGATTTTTCCAAACGCTCAAGGGCAGGTAACTCATAAGTCCCTGGTCGGATCCTGCTCAATTTCGAACCCATCCGAGATATTATGGATTAACTTGTTGCCTGCAAGAATGAAGAAGATCCAATCAAAAATGAAGGAGCTAGTGTGGTCACAACATTATTCATTATTTTTCTGATGCTTAAGGGCAGCTAACTCTGAAGTCAGTAATGGAATCTTGCCGAAATTCAGACTCATCCAAGCTTTAATAGTTGTCCATATTGTATGCAAGAATGAAGAAGATCCATTCAAAATTAAAAGCACTAGAGTGGTCACAACATTTCTCCCATTATAAGTCTATGGGGATTTTTCCAAACGCTCAAGGGCAGGTAACTCATAAGTCCCTGGTCAGATCCTCCTCAATTTCAAACCCATTCGAGATATTATGAGTTTACTTGTTGCCTGCAAGAATGAAGAAGATCCAATCAAAAATGAAGGAGCTAGAGTGGTCACAACATTATTTATTAATTTTTCGGAAACTCAAGGGCAGCTAACTCCGAAGTCAGTGATTGAATCTTGCCGAAATTCAACCTCATTTGAGCTTTTATGGTTGGTCTTGTTATCTGCAAGAATGAATAAGATCCATCTTAAAATGAAGGTACTAGAGTGGTCACAACATTTCTCCCATTATAAGTCTATGGGGATTTTTCCAGAAGCTCAAGGGCAGCTAGCTCATAAGTCCCTGGTCGGATCCTGCCGAATTTCGAACCCATTCGAGATTTTATGGTTGTCCTTGTTACCTGCAAGAATAAAGAAGAACAAATCAAAAATGAAGGAGCTAGAGTGGTCACAAGGTTTTCCCTATTATAACCCTATGGGAGCTATCTGTTGCCATGGAAACCAGAGTTCTGATCCGATCTTACCCAAAACCTCTTGCAATCAATCCCCCACCCCAATGATGCTTCTCATGAAATTTGATTATGATTGGCAAGCTGGTTTCAGAGATATTCATGTTTGAAAGTGTGGACGGACGCACACACAGACGGACGCCGGCTCGAGTCCCATACTATAAGCTCACCCTGAGCCTTCGGCTCTGGTGAGCTAATAATCCAAATTTTCAAATATTTTCCAAAAATATTTTTTACATTTCAATAGTTTTGAAAATATTATGGAAAATGGAGGAGCAAATGTTCCATTTTCCATAACATTTTAAAAATCTTACATTTAAGGGGCTTGTGTGGGGCAAAGGGTCAACTGACTGAAACTCACCTTCCCCTCCCCATCTGTTAGGTTCCTGCCCCACCAGACGGGGTTGGTGTCCACTACCAGTACTAACAGACTGCACACACTGCTCTCTGAAATATAAAATGTACCTTAAATATAGCAAGAAGTGAGCGAAGCTCACATACCCCCGGCGGTAGCCATCAGAGGTTGTAACTCTTTCAGAGAAAAGACAAAATTGTCAAAGATTTCATAATCCTAAATCAAGTAGTTTCTGAGAAAACTTTGATGAAAATTGTCCATATGTGTTATATATGAGTGACTGAAGGAAAAATTGAAAATTTGAAAAAAGAAGGCAAAGTGAGGATTAGCACCTTAGTTTTCATTTACACAATACACTTCTCCTACCTGAAAGTACACACATAATTTCATAATCCTAAATCAAGTAGTTGCTGAGAAAACTCTGACAAAAAACGTCCATATGTGTTATATAGGAGTGACAGAAGGAAAAATTGAAAAAGAAGCCAAAATGAGCTTTAGCATTTTTATTTTCATTTACACAATACACTTAGCCTACTTGAAGGTGTACACTTAATTTGAAAACACTGGCTCCAATAGGAGCCGAGAGATCTGCGACAGAAATTTTCATTGGAGAGAAAGAAAAATGAATAAATAAAAGGACTGATAAGCAATATGTGGCTGTTCTTTTGTAACACAATACATCTAATCACTATCAAGCTTTGTACCTAATTTCAGAATCCAAACTCAAGTAGTTGCTGAGAAATCTTTGACAGAAAAAATGTCTATATGTATTATATTAGAGTGAAAGAAGGAAAAAATGAAAATTTGAAAAAAGAAGGCAAAATGAGGATTAGCAGCTTAATTTACATTTACACAGTACACTTTGCCTTCCTGAAGGTGTACACAAAATTTGAAAACGATGGTTCCAATAGGAGCTGAGAAATCTGTGACAGAAATTTCCATTGGAGAGAAAGAAAAACGAACAAATAAAGGGACTGATAAGCAATATGTGGCTGTTCTTTTGTTACACAATACAACTCATCACTATCAAGCTTTGTACCAAATTTCAGAATCCTAACCCAAGTAGTTGCTGAGAAATCTTTGACGAAAAATTTTTCCATTGGAGAGAAAGAAAAATGAACAAATAAAGGGACTGATAAGCAATATGTGGCTGTTCTTTTGTTACACAATACAACTCATCACTATCAAGCCTTGTACCAAATTTCAGAATCCTAACCCAAGTAGTTGCTGAGAAATCTTTGACGAAAAAAAAAGTTTACAGACAAACAGACAAACAGACAAACACACAAACATAATTACAGAAAAGGCAAAAACTATATACCCCCTATATACTTCGTACCGGGGGTATAATCATATACCCAGATAAGGAAATTTTATTAGTATAAAATTGTGCATATTATCTAACCTAGCAATTTAAACAAGTGTTTTGGGTGCTTAAAAGAACCGTCTCATTGAGACGGTTCTTTTGAGTACCCACAACATATGTTTTTGGTGAGAAATAAAGAAAATAGTTTTCCAATACACACTCTTATCTGGAGGCCTGTTAATAACCCTTTGTATACTGGAAATTTTAAACAGGTACTCTGGCAAACAGTGAAGACCCAGGTGAAATGACTGTGCTATATTATGCTGCATTTCATCAGGATCTGCACTGTTCGCCAAGATCAAAATAACCTTTAGGGACAGAAATACAACATAAGATAGAAACTTTTACCTGTGACCCCTTAAAATACCAAATGGACAATTACATACTTATTGTATCATTCTGAATGGGAAAATCCATCCAAACATAAAGGATTAATTAGGGTGAAAGTATGCAAACTGATATTTGGAACTGATCTTGTAAATACAGAACTTTAGTTAAGATTTGCATAACAGAAAAATAACTTTCTTATTTCTTTTGAGCACCCATAACACATGCTTAAAATGGGTAAGAAAAAAATTACAATTTTATGCTGAATTTTTTTGTTTATCTAAACCTGTTAAATACAAGTATACCATGACTCCAACAACTTCAGTTGCCTTCATCATCATTGTAATCATCATCATCATCGTCGTCATCATTATTGTAAACAGCATCATCGTTATCATTATAATGATGATCGTCGTCATTGTCATCAGGTTTTTGATTAGCCCATTTGGTAGACAAATGGACTTGCCTAACCCTCGGACCCAATATAAACAGACTGGTCACTGACGGAAATACAAAGTTATGTTGTCAAGGCTTTATTTAAGCGCTATCTCAAAGTACTACAGCCAATCAAATTGATTCTGAACATACATGAGATTATAAGAGGTCACTTCGCTATGGGAAGCTGAAATATTACGAGTTACAGTAAACAGAATTGAAGTTTTCTCATCTTTGTATGTTGATTTCTGAAGATTTTCGGCTAAAAGTGCCGTAAATAGCTAAAAAAAATAGTACCTAGGTTTCTTGCTGATGTTCATAAAGACAGATAAACTTTTCATAAATTAACAAAACAGATAGTATATTGAATAGGGCTGGCTAATCGAAGCCACAATGCTAATCGATCCTTGCATTTCGATATATAACCGATTAGTAATGGCTCAAACTTGACAGAGAGTCTCGGAACATTTTGACAACTCTTGCATGGTCAATGACATTGATTTCCCCATCATTTCGCTAAACAACACTAAGTAGCATGTGTTATATGTTCAAAAGATAATAGGTTTTAAATAAAATGTGGCACATTTGCTCAAAACAAGTTGTCATCAACTCTGTTGGAAGAAAATTGACTTGCTAATTGGCAAAGTTGGTAATTAAACTGGCAGTTGGCCACTGTTGTTGTTAATTTCATGGAAGCCAAGTATGCATGACATGAACACCTTTGTGTAAAATAAGATCTGCTGTAAACGTCGGTAAAATTGAAAGCTTCTAAACTGGAAATTTTGACCGCGGAGAAAACAACTTTTATGCTAGATTATTCATCTGATGAATATTTTGTGATTTTGTACTACTTTAAAACAGAGAAGCCCAATTATAACTTTTTCTAACAAACAGTTGAGTAAGCCTGCAGAGTACAACGTTTTACTACTTCGTTACAGCAATTCATACTCATCTACTGTTTATGACAATGCACTTCAGGGCACTTCTGGTCTAAACAAAAAAAATAACACGAGGCAATTACGCTTGGATTTTAATTGAATAAATACACAGAATATCCATTAAAAGTAACCGATTTTTTAATTTTCATATCGTTTTTCATTTGTATATCAATCGATATTTAGTGCCAGCCCTAATATTGAACCATTGCTTTTTGAAGAAAATTCAAAGATATGCAGAGAAATAATGGAGAGATGATTGTTCAATCTTCAACATACGTCAGTTTTGAAAGCTCAGCCACCGTTGAGCCATGACAACGTATTTCCAAGATATACATTTACCAGGTCGTGTTTATTGGGTCCAAGCCTAACCTTATGAGTAGATTGAGCCCATTTCCAATTTAGGGGTGTTGGGTGGTATTTTCCCCCAAAATTCAATAGTATATTCTGTAAGCAAACAGTGGTGAGGTTGACCCTGATCTACATCTACATGGTTACACGCCGCCGTCAATCATGACTTCTGCAGCAGGTATTAGTACACAATTAGTCTTCCGGTTTGGAAGCCCACGAAAAAAGTACCTTTAGAAATTTAGCACTTGTTGTTTCTGGGCCCTTTATGGCGTAAATGGGTGCTTTATTTGACTTTAAATGTACATGTTATTCAACATTGGCCTATGTTTGGCAGGCTGATGCAGAAAAATGCATCTTCGTGTGGACTATTTTGTCACAGACTCCCGGACGCACTCCCCAGGTAACGTATGATGCCGGTGGGATTTCAGCCTGGATTTTTTGACTGTTCCTCAAAGAACGGAGAATGCCGAGAAAACGAGATTATCAAGGTAGGTTGTCTTTTCACTTTTTTGATAGATGAGAACATATCTTGCCACTCACAGGCAGAAAAAAGTCCAAGCAATGTCCTGGAAAAATTTGCACATGCTCGAATTCTGCCTTTTTACATGGAGTTGAATGTGACCGATTAATTGTGCACCGAACCCTGTAGCGCGGGTGGTTGCCATTCAGATGGAAAGGCCGAACTGATCAGTGCGCGAAACGTTATTTTAATTACCATTCATCCTCACGTGCTTATTAAGGCACAGCGATCAGCGAAGACCTCATTCTTGCTTAAAAGGACTTAGAATAGTCTAAATAAAACAAAACTCAACATCAAAGCAGTGCGAAATGTACAAAAAAAACTTAAAAAAATACTACACGGCACGGGCGTCGCACTAACAATATTTACGTCTGATGGCATGATTGTCGTGCCAAGAAATGTATGGGCGTAGACGAGAAATAATGACCTGCCTGCCAACATGCAAGGCATCAGTGGTCTGGCGCCCTTACACCAAAGAAAACATAAACGAAATTGAAAGATAAATAATATGAAATAAGGCACAACCTTTATGGCGAGCACAGCATGCTTGATCCAATTTTCTATTTATGGATAAGTTCCACTAGTAGGTCGTGGTTTGGATCCCAGGGATGGTTTGAACAGGACCACCTGAGAAGCTCAGTGAAAGCGTGGTAGCTCAGTGGTTAGGCACTTGCCTCTGGTGCTAGAGGTCCCAGGCTCGATCCCCGCTCGTGGCGAGGTAATTTTGGTGTCCGAACACGCTTTCCCTAGTGTCATTTGCAGGGATGACACTAGATAAGTGCATCGTCCTTCAGATCGGGACGTTTAAATTGGATGTCCCCTGTGCAATGAGAGTCACCCCTTGTGCAGGTTTAAAAAACCCTACCGTAATTTTGATATGGTTACTTGTAGGCTTTCATCCTGCAACCTGGAGTGTACATAGCACACTTGCCGATAATACTCGAAAGAAGGTCTGGCAGTAAATAGAGAAAGAAATTAGAGCACCGACTCATTAGTGAGGGTCGTGGGATCAAGCTCCTCCTGAGGTGGGATTTTCCCTTAAGGTAGTGGTTTGAACAAGAACACCTGGTAGCTCAGGGTGGGAGCTAAATGCTTTCATACAAAATTACAGATGCTTCTGGCCCGGTTTTAAGAGTTGTAATAAGTGTGTTCTGGGACCCAATATGGGTCCGATGTGTGTTCGAGGAGGGTGAAGGTGGTGAGGTGGGGCACATCATAAGAATCAGTTAAATG